>MU623348.1:0-330129 GCA_025201765.1 Daldinia sp. FL1419
TTTTAAATAAATATTTTTTATATATCTTAAAAAATCTTATTAATAATAAATTTTTATTAATAATTTTTTACAATTTAATTATTTTTAAAATTATTTTTATTTTTTTTAATTTTATTTTTTTAAATATATTAAATTTATTTTCCTAAAATTTTTCTAATTATATAATAAAATTAGGAATATTAAATAAATTAATTATAACATTTAAAAAAAATCTTTTTTTTAATATTATAAATTTTTTTTTATTTATAATTTATAATTTTTTATTAAATTAATAATATAATATTAAAAAAAAATTTTTTAATAAATTATTAATTATATAATTTAACCTATTTTTTTATTTTTTATAAAATTTTATTATTTTTAAAAATTTTTATTAAAATTATTTTTTAATTATTTTTTTTAATTTTATTTATAATTTTTTTTAATATTATTTAAATTTTATTAAAAATTTTTTAATATTTTTATATTTTTTAATTTATTTATTATTTATATATTTTTTTAATTTTTTTATAAAATATTTTAATTTTATTATTTTATTATAATATTAATTATATTATAAATTATTTATTTATTTATTTATTACTACCCCAATTTACCTAGAATATATTATAGATATCCAATCCATCTCTTGATATTTATTCTAAATAGGAATTATATTCCAGAGAAAACCTACCTACTACCTATTCAAATAAACTATATTACTATAATTTTAATTTTACTTTATATTCCTATTAAAATTTACTTTTTAATAAAAATGATTAGATTTTAATATAAAAAAATATTTTATATGTTATAATATTAATTATATGAAATAATATGGTAATAGTTTATATATAAGGTAATAATAAGATTTAAAATGATTTTATTATTTTTTTTAATAAATAATAAAAATATTATTATATTATAAAGAAATTATTCTGGAAGAGGGTTGGGGTATATATAATTTATGTAAGATATAAATATATATAAATAATTTTACATCTTTATAAAAAGTTATTATATATTTTTATTTTTATAATTTTTTTTTTAATATTATAATATTATATTTATTCTTTAAAATGGTTTAAAATGGTATTATTAATCTATAATCTTTCTTAATTAACCTTAATTTTTTTTATATGCTTTATTTATATTTTGCAATATTGTAGTATAATATTATTATATTTATTATATTTATAATCCAATATTATTTTAAAAAACCTATTTTATTTTTATATATATATTATATTAAGTAAAAAAAAATTTGTGTATTTATAGGTGCTCTATTATTTTTCTAATATTATTCCATTATTAATCTTTTTTAAATATTTTAATCTTTTTGTAAAAAATTATTATGGTATTTTGGATTTAATGTGTTATTTTAATATTATATTATGTTGGAATTATAACCTTAATATAACTATATATTATAAAGATGATTTGTTTATTAAAAATGGGGAATTGTATAAAAAGTGTGGTTATGCCTTTCTAGTATAATTTTGGAAATTAATTATTAAGATTTTATTGTAATTCTTTTAAGATTTTTAAGCCTTTAAGAAATTTATTAAAAGATTATTAATAATATTTAATAATTATTTTTATTATATTTAATCTTTTACTTATTAAATTTATAATTTTTATATATTTTAACAATTTTAAAAAAATTATTTATTTTAATATTATTAATATTATAATTATTTTATAATATAACTTTATTTTATATTTATTTTATTAATATTTATTAATTGTAATATAAGGTTTATAAAGGAATTAATTTTAAAAAAAAATGTATATATATTATTTTATCCTTAATAATTTATATTATCTTTATATATTATTATTATAATAATTTTTTATTTAAAAAATTCAATTAATATTAAATGTTTTATTATTCTTTAATAATAATTCATTACAAATTTTTAATAATTTTCTAATATATTTAAATTTAAATCCTAATAAGTATAATCTTTTGTTCAAAAATGTACTTACCTTTGTACAAGATTCCTTAATATATATAATTAAAGAAAATAAAGAAGAGGATAAGGAGGTAAATATGGAAAAGGATGATTTTAATAAATATAATTTGGAATAGGTGCAAAATAATCTTAGGTAAATATAATCCTTCTAAAAGACCTTATTAATATATTATTATTTATATCCTTTTATTTAATTATAAATTCTTCCTATTTAACTTGAAATTTTTAAAAATGTTTATACTAAATAAATTATAATATTATTTTATATATAAGTAATTAAACTTATTTAAAAAACCAACAAACCACTAACAAAACTTTATTAAAATTAAATAATATTTTTTTATAATTTATACTAATTAAAAAAACTTTTAAGGCTAAATTTTATTTAAGATGGGCCTATATTGGAACATATTTAAAACACTTAAAAATTATATACTATATTATTTCCCTTTTACCATATTTACACCTAAGAATATTTATTTTAAAAATTTTTTTATTAAATAAAAAGGCTTTTAATCCTATTTTCTTAATATATATTTATAATAGTATTAATATTTTATATTTTTATAAATTAAAATATTAATTATTAATCTTTATATCAAAAAATGGTAACTAAATTATTGGCGTAATAATGTCCTTTTTATATCATTTTTATCTTTCCGTCCAATAATTTAAGAAGATTTTTTTGGAATATTAATATCCTTTCCATTTAATATTCTAATTAATCTTAACTTTTATAATATATATATTTAATATTTAAATAATAACAGGAAGACCCTGCCATTTCCTAAACCTTTAAAATTCTATTTATTTTTAAATTTTCCACCTTACTTCCTAAATTTTAAAATTAAAACCTTTATTATTCATACAGAACTTAGCCATTATTACTATTATATTTAAATAAAGATATATTAAAGGGTAATTCAATTTTATTTTTAATTATAATATTTTTATTACTTTATACACACCACCAACTTCCCATAAGCAAACTAATTAAATGATATCCAATTTTTTAACAATGCCTTTTATTTTATAATTTTGGTTTAAAATGTACCATACCACTACTTTATATATTATTATATTTTATATCACTTTTATATAAATCTTTTTTATTTAGGCTGCACTACAATCCCATATTAATACTACCAATTTAAAAAAGGCGTACCACTACCTTTCTATCTTTATTTTAATTACTTTTAAATATTTATTTTACCTAAATTTCTTATCTAACTATATTCCAAAAAACCTAACATTTTCTTTAAGTTTAATAATTATACCATCTAATTTAATCTCCATGATTAATACTTAGTAAGCCCTTGTAAAATACATAAACTTACTCTTCTATACTATAAAAATTATGTTATATCTCCATATTCAATCCAGGTATATTCCATATGCTCATTCCAACCTAACACAATTTTCAGCCACAAAATATCCTACTATCAACATATTCATATTATCTGCAAAACCAACAATTAGGATATCTTCTTAATCCAATTTTTCATATAAAGTAATTATATAAATAATAAATAAAATAGGTAATAATAGAAAACCTTACAGGACACCTGCAATAAAAAAATAGGCCTTACCTTTTTTACCATTAAAGATTAATTATACCTCTTATTTTTCCATAAAGTTATTAACCCAATTCATTACCCATATTAGGTACCCTTTCTGATATAACATGTACATAAGCCTCTATAATATGATATTATCAAAAGTACCCAAAATATCAAACTATAAAAACAATACTGTAGCACTAATACACTATACAACATATATAACCTCTATTACCATCCTAATGATTATTTCCATAGATCTAACTAATTTATTTCCCATTTAACCCTTTGAAAATAACTAACATTATTCTACCACCTTCACAATACAATCTACCATTACCTTTTCAATTATTTTATCTATAATTCTTAAGAAGAATATTAGTCTATAAATATCCAAAAGGTTCTTTTCTTTTTTAAATTTTCCGGGCTTCAATAATACTATTACTATAACTTTATAGAATACCTTTAAGTAATACCCAAACATAAAACTCTACATTATAATTATAACAAATATTTTAAATAATTATTTTTTATACACCTTAAAGAACCCCATTAATAATAAATCTTTATTAATAATTTTCCACAATTTAACTATTCCTAGAATTATTTTTATTTCTTCCAATTTTACTCCTTTAAACATATTAAATTTATTTTCCTAAGGTTTTTTTGATTATAAGGTAGGATTAGGGATATCCAATAAATTAGTTATAAGGTTTGGGAAAAATCTTTCCCCCAACATTATATTTTTCTTTTTTTTGTTTATAACCCATAGTTCTTTGTTAAGTTGATAACGCAGCATTGGAAGGCTTTTTTTTTTAATAGGTTATTAATTACATAATTTAACCTATTTTTCTATTTTTTATAAGATTTTATTATTTTTTGAAATTTTTATTAAGGCTAATTTCTAACTATTTCTTTTAATTTTACTTATGATTTTCTTTAATATTGCCTAAATTTTATTAAGGGTTTTTTAATGCTTTTATATTTTTTAATTTATTTATTATTTATATACTTCCTTTATTTTTTTATGGAATGTTTCAATTTTGTTATTTTATTATGGTGTTGGTTACACCACAGGCCAGGTGTAACACAGGATTACAATTGAGGTAATCCTTTTTAATTCTTCAGTAAAATATTCCATATATTTATTAAATTCTTTAAGATTATTTATTCTTTTTAATATATTTATATTCCATATTTCTGTTTTTGCAAGCCCCTTATTTAAATACTTCCATACCTAACCTTCTAATTTGGATTAGTTCTGAACTAGGTCCGGGTATAATACAATAATATTAAAATATTAAACAATATAATTAAATCCTTCCCAATTAAAAAACCTTAATTTTAAATATTTAAATTTTTTATTTACTTACATTAAATCCAATATTAAATCCTTATAACCCTACACTTATCTAATTATTATTTCTATTTTTATAGTAAGTTTAAGGTTCTATCAAATTATTAGCTTAAGGATTTCAAAAACATATCAGGATATCCTTTCCTCTTTATCCCATAGGGGATGATATACATTAAAATCTCCTATTACCATATTTATGCTATAAGGATTCTTTGATATCAATTCTGGTAACGGCGAGTGCCTGTGGTCAGAGTCTGGTTCTACGTTATATTATAAATTAAATATAATATAAAATTATAATTAAAATAATCTTTTTAATTTTTTAATAAAATATTCCATATATTTATTAAATTCTTTAAAATTATTTATTCTTTCTAACATATTTATATTTCATATTTCCACTTTTACAAACCTTTTATTTAAATATTTTTATACTTAACCTTTTAATCTAAACTAATTCCAAACCAAATCCAAATATAATATAACAATATTAAAATATTAAATAATATAATTAAATTTTTTCTAATTAAAAAACTTTAATCTTAAATATCTAAATTTTTTATTTATTTATATTAAATCTAATATTAAATCCTTATAATTTTACATTTGCCTAATTATTATTCTTATTTTTGTAACAAATTTAAAATTCCACTAAATTATTAATTTAAAAATTTTAAAAATATATTAGGATATTTTTTCCTTTTTATCTTATAAAAAATAATATATATTAAAATTTCTTATTATTATATTTATATTATAAAAATTTTTTAATATCAATTCCAATAATAATAAATACTTATAATTAAAATTTAATTTTATATATATTAATTATATAATAAAAATATCAAACTTTATTTAAATTAACACTATAACCCAATTATAATTTATTTTTTTTTCAATTTTTTAAATTAATTCTTTTATATATATAAATTATAACTTAATCTATATCATACCATACTAACTTATAATTATTAAATTAAAAATAATTCAATTTTTTATTATTAAAATAAAATTCTTAAATAATTATAATATTTAATATTCTTTTATTTTTAAAAATTTCAAATATAATTTAACAATTTTTTCTTATATTTTAATATATTATAATAATTATATAATCTTATATATAATTTATATAATATTTTTAAAAAATTTACTACTTTCTTTAAAATAATTCTAATTAAAAATTATTACTACAACAAAATTTTTTCAATAAAAAAAATTTTAAATTAAAAAAATATTATTATTAAATTTTACTTTTAAATAAACTTTTATATAAAATTTACCTCTCATCCTTATCTCCAATTCAAAAATATCATTTATTACAATAATTATTTTAGAAAAATTTAAAACATTTTTATTCCAAAAACTTTATATTTTTTCTTTATTAAAAATATAACCTTTTATCTTTTTTAAAACTATTAATATAAAATTATTATATATAATATTAAATATATCAAAAATATAACCAATATTATTCCTTTTTTTAAATTACTTTAATTTATATATATATATATTTTTTTATTACATTTTTTTATTTAATTACCTTTAAATATTTTAAATTCTATATTTTATATATTTTATTACAATTCCAATATTTCTTTAATATTTTATATATTAAATTACCCTTTTTATAAATAAAACCTACATATTTACTATATTTAAATTATTCTTTATAATATTTTATAATATATTTAAAATAATAATATTTAAAATATTATATTATTTTTATATTTTTTATAAATAATTTACAAAATAAAATTTAATTTTTTATAATAATCTATTAATACAAAATTAATAAACCATATTTAATCCATTAACCTTCATAATTAAAATAATAAATTTAACTTCCAAATATTTTTTAAATATAAGATTAATTCCAAAAATCTCAACTTTATTTTTTTTTAAAAAAATCTTTACCAAATTTTATAAATTAATATAAATATTTTTCAAATTAATTATTTTCAAATTTTTAATTATTATTATAAAAACCTTACTTACTTCAATTATTTTTTAATTAAATACCTTTTTAATTTAATCTTAATTTTTCTTATATTATTTAATTTTAAATCAAAATATTATTATAATATTATTATTACAAAATTAATATATTATTATAATTTTATTTTTATTAATTATATTATTAATAATTTATATAATTTTTTTACAATTTCTTTTCAATATTTTTTATAATTTTACTATTATTTTAATTATAATTTCATATTAAAAATAAATTAATATTATAATAATAAAAATCTAAAATTTAATTATACCTTTAATAATTACAACCCAAAACCATTTTTACAATTTCTTAATATTATTTATTAATTTTAATTTTTTATTTATTATTTTTTTAATTAATTCCTTTATTTTATTTAATTTAAAAATATTACTTCATTATTATTTTTATTTTATAAATATTATAATATTAATATATATTTTTTATATATTTATTATTTTTTTAATTTTTACCTTTATTTCTTTTATTAAATTATTAATTTTAAATTTAATTATTTTTATTAATTTATTAATTAATATTATGATTATATTTATTTTATTAAATTTGATTTTTATTTTTATTTTATTCTTCTTTTTTTTTACAATAATGATCTTTAGGGTGGGCTTATTCAGGCTACAGACCTAACCATCCACCATCTATATATTACCCCTTTTATTTCTTCTTAATGGTACCACTATTACACATATAATATAATACCTTTCCAACACTTATTTTAATATTAAATTTCTAATAAATTAAATTATTTGGCTTTTTATAAAGATTTTGTAAAAAGATAATTAAAGAACCAAAAAATCTCTCCTCAAAATATATAATTAATAAAATAAAAATATTAAGATTTATTTGTTAATTTTTTTAATATAATAAAAAAAATTTAAATAATTTTATTTAAATATTCTTAATAAAAATTAATAAACATAAGAAAATATATAGAAAAAACCTATTAAAACCTTTAAAATGATATTTAGATATTTAAAATTATTTATTATATGAAATATTTTAAAAAACTGAATAAATTTACCTTAAAAGCTATATTAATATATATATTTGGGAAATTATATTATAATTAAATAATTAATATAAAAATAAGTAAATATTTGAATATATATAGGTTTATATTTATAAAATTAATAAGTATAATTTTTTCTAATAATATAAAACATGTTTAATAGTGAGAGGAAATTAATAGGCAATTAATAATAAAAAAACCTATACCTTTATATTTATTAAAAAATCTTTTTAAATATTAATGATAATAATAATTAAATATAATTTTAAATTTATATAATATAATGTAATAAATATATTTATAAATGTAAAATTTAAAAGAAATATATTTATATATATACTTTAAAAATATTAATAATTAAAAAAGATACTTTGTATTATTAAAGTATTTTATAATTTTTAAGAATTACCTTTTTTTTAATAATAAAAATTCTTAAAAACTTTAAAAGAATTTAATTTTACTTTAATATTTTAAAAGTCATACATATTTATTAAAAATGGAATCCTTCTTTTCATATATATGGATAATGTTATTATAGTATATTAGAAAAAAATTAAATTAAAGGTTAAATTAATTATTTCTAAATTTAAAAAATAATATAAATTAATTGGAAATAATAAATTATAATAATTTTTTAGAATTGAAATAGTTTGAGATTAAGCATAGTAATAAATTTAATTAAATTAATCTATTTATATTAATAAAATTATTAACTTAATAAAAATAGTTAAAAAAATCCTTAAAATATCTATAATAAAAAAAAAGCTATTACCTTATATAAAAATGGCCTTACCTTAATTAATATAATAATATCAATAAAAAATAAATTTAATCTTATACACCATAATGATCATCTAATCCAATATTATATTTATTTATTTAAAATTAACCCAATTTAATTTAAATCCAAGTTCAAAATATCATATAACAATTAATTAAATTATATAATATTTTTAGTATACATAAAGATATGCCCTAAAATTAGGTAGAAATAATGTTTTTAAGGTTATTAATGATATTTTATTTGTTAATAATATAGTTAATTAAAAAAATTTATAAATATATATAATGAAATTGTTTGGTGGAATAATTGATTAGAGAATTAATAAATAAAATATAATTATTATTTTTATTATTGAAGTTAAATTATTTACCTTAATTTAAATTGTAAAAAAAGGATTTTATATATTACAATTAATTAAAAATTTTAGAATTAAATTTAAAAATTAGATTATATTTTTATTATGCAATAATAAATAAATAATTAAATTAATTATTAAAGATATTAAAAAATTTAAAATAAAATTAAAACATATAAATATATACAATCATTAACTCAAACAAGAAATTTAAAAAAACTATATTAAAATTGATTATGTTAGTTTAAAAAATATAAATATAAACAAATTTATAAAAACATTATTAAAGAAAAAGTATGTCCACTTTAAAGAACAAATAAATTTAATAAATATTTTAGATTATTTAAAAATTAAAATATTTAGGAATATGGATAAGGTGGTATAATAGAAGTAAGAAATGAATAAAAAAATTATTAAAGAGGTATGATTAAAGGAATACACCAACTTAAAGATATAAAAGGATTATATTTTTAATATTATATATTTTAAATTTATTTGTTAGTTTTATTTAGGGGGGTGTATTGGATTAGTAAGCCTAAAAATAGTGTGGAAAAATTCTTTCTTTTGTAATAATTCCATAAAAAGCCTCACTGTTCTATTTTAGAATTCTAAGAATAATAATAACAATTTGAATTCTATAATTATAATTTTTCCCTGTGTATTATGTGATAGCTATTTATCGTTTTGTCCGACGTCGAGTTCGAAGGTTCGGATTTGTTCCCGTAACTTTACAAGGCTTTCTTCCATATATTTTATCGTCTTCCGTGCCTCCCAGAGTTCAATTGATATTATTTTCAAATTATTGCTGCCAATATTTGGCCTTACTGATGTTCATGTTTTCCCAATTACAAAATATGTAGTAAAATTTATGGATAAATAAAAATGATAATGAAATGCGATAGAAAGGCAGGATGATTTTTGGAACTTTTATAATGTTTATATGCTTTAAGTTTTCTTAAGGTTTTTTATCATATTGAAAATGTATGGGTAATGAAAAAATGGCATTTTATTTAATATAATAACCTTACATATTAACCTTATAATTTTTAAATTTTAAATAATCTTATATATTTAATTTTTTTAATTTTTATTAATTTTCCTTATTTTATTAAGATATTAAAATAATTTTTTAAATTAAAAAAGTTTGGATTTTAAAGGTTTTATAAATTATTTATATTTTATTAATTAAATATATGAGTTTTTTTCTAATTGGCCAATTATGTTAACCTTTTTTGATTGGTTAATCTTATATTACATTTAATTATATTTTAATTGATTAGCCTTATACTTAACCATATATTAAATTACATAATATAATTATATAATTGAAGTTACCTTTAATTTTTATGGGGTAATTATTTTTAAAATATCTATAAGTTTTTTTAGATATATATAAGCCTTTTAAAATTGATTTTTATTTGATTAAATCAAATTTTTAAGAGTTTTTTTAATATTATTTTTATAGAGTTTTTTATGATAATTTTTAATTTTTTTATCTTTAATTAAATATAATTTTTTGAATGTTAATTATTATTATTAATAATTATTTTTATTAATCCTTTTATTTAATTATTTTAATATTATTTTTAAGATATAATCACCTTATATATTTTATTTTATTATTAGTAATGTTTAATCTTAAAAAAATTAAAATTATTTAATTAATTAAAATTAAGATATTAATCTAATTAATACTAATATTTACAAAGACCAAAATATAGTTATTATAATTGATATTTATATAATCAAAATTATTACCATCTAATCAAAACAAATATAACCTCATATCAAAAAAACAAAACACTAAAAAAACAAGGAATAAAAGATATCAATTTAACCCCAAAAATACCAAACCTTTATATAATTAACATCAAAAACCTACTAATAATATGTATAGTAATTAAGAATTATTTAATTAAATAAAATATATATTAAAACAACATTATATAATAATTTAAAAAGTTTAAATATTGAAAATGGAATAGATGTAAATTTTAAAAAGATACAAAACAACATTATTTAATATATTACAAAAAGAGTTTATATAAGGATATATTATAGAGATTTATAAGGATTTATAAAGTTTTACAAATTTATAATTTATTGTTATAAATAGAGAATAATTATGGATTTTAAGTTGTTTTTGGAATATATATCCTCAAGGATAAGATTGATTAAATGATTAAATAGTAGTGTTAAGAGAATTGGAATTATTATACAAATTCACAATAATTATTATAAAATTAATAATTAAGTAATAATATATATAAAAATTTATAAAGAAGATATTATAATTTTAGATTTAATTTTTATTAATTTGATTAGTTTATTTATATAGAAAGGATGGAATTTACTTAAAACTATTATCCTTATAATATTAACTATATTATTAAAAGTATTTGAAGTAATATAATTAAGAGCTAAAATTGTTATAATTTATATAGAAAGTAAACTATGTGCAGTTAAAATTTATTATTTTATAAGATATTATAAACCCTTGGATATCCTTTAAGAAAAAATAACCAATTATATAACACCTTTTTTTATATCTTTAGAATAATAAATAGTTAAATAAATACTTAATATTTAATCTAATTAATTTAAATTAAATATGTTATTACCTTTTGAAAGCCTTTTAATACCTTTATTAGTACCTTTTATAGATATTATATAGTAAGATTTTTCTATTATAAAATCACTTAGCATAAAATAAGGTATATCATTTACCTAACCAATTAATATTAAACCTGATTAGGAACAGCTGATTAGTACAGAGCCTATCATTATACAAGAACAACCAGTTACAATCATTACAACCACTATAGGATGCATGTTAAAAGCATTTACACTGATTGTTTAAGATTTAGTAGTAGTAGCCCTTATACCTACTATATTTACAAATGTTTTTAATTAAGATAAGGGTATTTATTTAATTATTATATATTAGCCAATTTTACCTAAACCTAATAATTACCTTCATTACTTATTTAATGGATTAAATGTTATTTAATGGTTTAAAAATGTACAATATATTTTTTAATAATATAAAATAATTAAAAACAATATGATTATTAAGATATCTTATTGGATAGTTAATAGGAATATTAAGAAATAGGTTGAAATTATTATTTATACAATTATTATTTGGAATTAAGTTTGTAATCAGTTAAAGTTTAAATTTGTCCCATGTGATTTTGAAAGATTTAAGTTTATTTGAGAAAGGTTTAGAGATTTTGGTAAAAATCCTATTTTATCTAATGTTGTTGAGGTTATTAACCTAATTAGAAAATATATTGGAGTTTTTAAGGAAGTTGAAAAAACAGATGCTACAAATATCTATCCTAATAACTATATATACAATATTTCTAAAAAAATTAACCCAACTATTATAAAAAAAATATCATTTAAAGAATAAATGTTAATTAAATAAGTTAATAGTTATTTGTTTATTTAATTTTGAAAAGTTATTAAGAGATGGGTTGAAGATGAAATATATATTAAGAATTATTATAAAATATATGATTAGTTGAAAATAGGGCTTATTGGAGCCTACTATAATAACTACAATTTTGGTTAAGAATATATATTGGATTAAAACCTTTTTTATTTTATTTGTTATTTTGGGTTTTGTTATTTTTATTTTATTTTATTCTATTTTTGGATTTTATATATAAAGAGATTAATTGTTAATTAAATTATTATTTTAATTATATAGCAATATTTTCATGTTATCTTTTTTTATACTTAAGATAAAAGTATTTTTCTTACCAATTTTTGATCATTATATTTGTTTATAGCTGGGGAGCTTTCTTTAGTTATATCCTTATGAATAGGAGGTATATAATTAATTTAAGTGTAAAAGAATTTAAGTTTAAAAACTTAAAAATTGTATTTAGTTATAATATATAAATAGTTGTTATAATTATTTTTATTAAGAAAAATGTAATAATTAAAGAATGACTATATATTAATATAAATTTTAGAATTAAATAATTAGAAATGTTTTTTGCAGAGTTTATAAAGAACTTTATTTGGAAAGTCAAATATTTAAGTTATTAAGCCTCTTATGTAATAAGAATTTGTTAAGATTTTAATTATATATTTACCAATAGGATTATTTTTATAAATATTAATATATATAATAGGCTATTTAATTGATCATAATAGAATAATATTATAATAATAAGAATAATAAGGATTATTATTCCAAAAGTTAGCATTAATAATTCTCCAACAAATATATCAATTAGTTCCAATGCCACCTAGGACCTCGAATTCCATCATACTAAACATCTAAACGTTCTAATCAGCCAGAAATTACTTAGACTACTTCAAAAAGACTTACAAAATGATGGAAATTGAGGAGAGGACCATCAATATATGTAACTAACTTCTAGTATTTCTTCAGTTTATCTATATTGTTAACTTAATTAAATTATATTGTAAAAGCACGATTAAATGATGGAATAATAATAAATTAATTGTTTAAATCATTATTATCACTATTGTTCAGAATATTAGTTGTTGATGATATCACTAATAAGAAATTGTTATTTGAAAAGCTTACATTAATAGGCTTAAACTAAGAAGATATTTTTAAAGTTTATTGAATAATACCCGATCAGGTGTGACAAAGCGTTTTAGGTTGAAAGAATGAAGAACAAGCCCGGAGAGAAAGAGAGGAAGGAAGAAAACCATGGTATTGAACCATGATATTAAGACGAAAAATGTTATTCATGATCAATGTGATTAAATTGGTGCTAAACGCTGCTTAGTGTTCACGTACAAATTCAAGCATACATATTACACAAAAGTTACAGCTACAGTTAATAAATATTTACCAATTTAAGTGATGATGATTATGGAATTAAACCATAAAATAGCATTAATTGCCCTTTTCTACCATTAATACTATTTTTTATCTTCTACAACATACTTTTCTCTTCTACAAGTTTATATTCTACTTAATTAGGCCAAATAATTAAGAATGGTAACCATTACAAAAAGTTTAACAATTATATAAAATTATTAGCTAAATTAGTAATAATACAAATGATCAGCAACCCCGCACCAATAGCAGCATTAGTACTAGTAGCTATCAAAACCTCTAAAACAATCAAAAGTGTAGACCTACCACTAAAGCAAATACCCTAAGAAAAGATGTCTAAGGCTGACAAAGCTATTCATTTACTTAAACGCAAGCCAATCAGGATGTATAGTATAAAAGAAGGCTATAAGCATGTACTAGAGCCTACTCTGAACGAAAGTAATACCCCTAAAGATTTATAATTAAATAATTATATAACCTATGGACTGTAATACATTACTTATTTCGAAAAAAAAGGTCCTAACCTATATACATAATTTGGAGAAACGTTAGTAGAGTTAGCAATTAGATTACAACCAAACATACCGTTAGAATAACCAAGATAAAATAAATTTAAATAAGCTTTTAACCCCATACAATTTAATAATAATAATTGATCAGTTAGATAAATAAACGATTAAAACCAAAGAGTGTTAAATAGAACAATTAAACATTCAAAGGTTAAAAAGTAAAGAAATTATATATATGTTGATTAAAAGATTTGGGGAACTAGGATTTTTCTTTTAAATTTATATGGGGTTTGATTAGTTTTTTTAAAATGGTTTTCTAATTCTTTTTATCGAGATTGATTTGTTAATATTATTAGCCTTTATGGAACCAACCCTTCTAAGGTTTCCACAACTTTTTTTAAATATAAATAGGCCTTTAAGAGTTGTTTTCTTATTTGATTAGTTTAAATTTTTAAGCACAAAATCATTAGTTTTTCTATAGAACTTTGTATAATAAAAATGTAGGGCATATTTTGCAGGAGTTATTAAAGTTCTTATTTAATGGCAGTAATTCTATAATTAATTGGGATTAATTGATTAAAAAAGGATAGATTTAATTATAAATTTTTAGCATCTTATTAGGACCTTATATAAGAGCTTTATAATAAATTAGAGGTTGTATAAGCTTAAGGATATAAGGTGATTATACCCTAAGGAGGGGAATAGGATAATCAAGTAAGAAAACTAATATATGTAACTGTTTGTGAATGGTAGTGCTTTATAGGAAAATATATTTAAGAGAGGGTAAAAGAATGTATATTATTATACGAAAGTTTTATAAAGGTAATTCTTGAAGGATCATAATAAGTTTAAATTGATTAGACAAGAAAGATAACTTTTAAGGGCCTATTTATGTCCAAAAGAACTGTGGAGACCTAGACGGTTTGGCTCTAAGGAAGCTAATAGGATCTCTACAGGATAATATCTATAACCTAATCGCTCTACATTGATTTAATATTGAATTAATTATAAAAATAAAAAAAATAATAGTATATTAATTAAATATTTATAAAAGATTTTATATAATTTTTTAAAAATAATAATATTATATTGAATTAAATATTTATAAAAAATCTTATCTAAAAACTTAAGGATTGTGTCAGCCCTTAGGGTGACCTCCAGTATTAATAATGATAAATTTATATTTAAATAAGTAGGTATTTATAAGAATTAATACCATCTACATAAGTACCTACCTGCTAAATTGACTTAATTAACTTACATTATTTCGCTTAAATTATGTATTTACATATATTAGTACGTTATATGGTCCTTTAATTGTTAATAATTTTAGGTATTGGTAAAATCAAATAGCTTTTAAATGGCCTAAAATAATTCAATATTTATATAATATATGCAAAAGCTCATTCTTTACTAACGTTTATTAAAATATATCCAATGGATTTTATAAGGATATATAAGTTTATAACGGTTAGAACCAAAGTCTTACAAATATACCTAAATTTGTTAAAATAATAGTAATATTTAGGTTACGGCATTATAGAACTTTCTTATTAATTACTAATTTTTATTGCCTCATAGTAATTATAACTACCTACAGTTAAACCTTTCTCAAATCCCTTACGGTCGAGCTTCCGCAACTTCATTGCTGATAATATGGTAGATACGTTCCACAACAAGCAGGAGATCAATACTAATTGTACCCATAAGCAAGCAAGAAATCAAAAATGCGCATAAATATGCGTAAAATACGCAACCCGGTAACCCCCATACTTTGGTCTTATAAGCCAATATGTCCAGGTAGACATTGACCAGGACCCCTATCGTTCAATATACACCCAGAAAGATTTTATACCTAGGTAGGTACTCCTTTGATTTAATGCCGGTGCGGTTACCTGCCTCACATTCCTTACCGGCCCTCTTGGATATTTCGCCAGAGTCGAAAAGTCTAGGTATATACACGGTGTCGGTTTGGTTCCTTTTCGTTTGGGGCATCATATTGTACTAGGTAGCTCCCTGGAGACAATACGAGAGTCCATATCTTCCTTGGGCTACTTGTAAAAGTATTATATTGGCTCTAGCATCGGGTTAAGTATGAGTCTCGATATGCTTGGCTTCTTGGGTACTGATTCCTCGTGTCGCATCTAGGTGGTGTTTAGTTGGAGCGCTAATGGGTACCTATCATATTGGTTTCGAAACTAATACCTATGACCATGTCTACAGGCGAAGACGGACATATGTATATAATGTCTACTGAAAGAGTTTAGTTAACAGGACTTATAAGGCTCATTTGAGACATCATACTGTAGGACAAAAATCCGCACTCTTATTGCTATATTCAAAATTCATTATCAACAGATAATGACACAAAATTAGGCATAAAACCGTCGCTATATTTCTATCCCTAGAAAGCCACTGGGGCTCTATTACCCGGCAAGTAGGTGACAAATTAATTTGCAAATTTCTACTAATTCCATTAACACTTACATCTATAAGTACCTATTATTAATTTCAACTCCAAACAGAATATATAATATTAAAAGAAAATCGTAGAAACATTTCTGGCTTTCTAATATTAATGATATAATTTTGACATTAAATTAGGTTATTAGGTGTTGTAAAATACTTCCATGAAGTTGAAGCATATGTTAGGGAGATTCAAAGGATGTAAATTTTGTGTCACCCACTTGCCCAGTTGCTTGAAAGACAGACACGTCAAACCCTATTCCTGGCAGAAGGCGAAAAATATACCCCCTGCGAAATTCCATTTAGCGGAGCTGACGCTACCTTGCCAAGATCTACCGTGTAAAGACACCCTAAATTTTATGGTAGTAAGGCACCCGTGAGAAACGTGCAGATGGTGTCAAATAACCGACCGCATAACGAAAAGCCAGTGGTGGCACCTGTAGCTAAAACAATGGACCTGCCTAGCGAAGCCGACGATATCCACGGTCGAAGTTTGGAATAACCTTAATCTATCCTCGGTCGAACATTTCTAGCCAAGCCTACACGTCGAACCGAGCCCGAAATCCTTTTGAGGCGTAGCAAGCATGCTACTATGACTGCCGAGTCTCCGGCAGATCTAAATCGACGCCTTGTAAGGTTCCTAAGACTGCAGTCTAGCTTGCTGTTCGCTGCCTTCGGCCCTACTACATCGCGACGTTGAATATGTCTGTTGGTATCGTTCTGAGACCGCCGATTCGTAGCAATATCGCTCGATGCCTCTAGTTCGATTTTATTACAATGACGCATCGATTCCAACGCTATATAATGCCTAGGTTATGATTCCAAATAAAGTTCTGTGGTCTGAATACTCAACTTTTGATTCGACGCCAAAAACAATACGGCGGTTGACCGATATGAAGAATGCGGAGATTCATCTCCCGAGTTGGACCTTTTAGGACTCGCCTAAATTGGACGAGGCGGGAAAATGTCAGGAACCTATTAAAAGATGACGATCGGTCAATCTATTAGGATCCCGACCTGGATATCCGGCTGTCGGCATATGTCAACGCCAGGGGAACTTTGGGCTCTGGCGATAATACATATGTACGGCCTGGCAGAACCTCGTCCCATGCTTATGGAAATTTGTCGTCGCCAAAGGCAAGAAAAGAAAATAAACCGCAAAGATGAAGTGGCTATCTCTTACTCTGGCGTTCGCCGTGCCTTCTCAGGCCGCGCTACGATTCGGATGCTCGACCGTTAGCATCCAGCGTCTGGACCCTCTCGTCGAACCCGGCAAGATTCCCTCAGCCCATCTTCACCAGATCGTAGGTGGAAATGCCTTCAACGCGACTATGGGCGACGACTTGGGCGACAGGGGAACTTGCACGACCTGTACCTTCTCCGAGGACTTTTCCAACTACTGGACCGCGGTCATGTTCTTCAAGCACCCGAACGGTACTTACAAGCGCGTTCCCATCATGCAGAACACTGCCTTGCCGGACGGTATCAATGGTGGCATGACCATCTACTACACCCAGCAGGACTTTTCCTCCAACGGAAACCAGAAGATCACAGCCTTCAAGCCGGTGAGTCGAGTAGAAATTATGTCCACTCAAGAAGCTAACTGTAAAAAAGGGTTTCCGAATGACCGTGGGTACGCCTACGGCTACGTCGAAGTACGGCCCCGGCCTAAAGTTTGTCTGCCTGCAAAACAAGGGAACCCGATTCCCAGAGCTTGACGACTTCCCCACGAAGCCTTGCGCTGGCGGTATCATGACGGTTCACCACTTCCCCGCGTTAGTATTATCCTCCGGGCTTGTACTTATTACCTGCTGACCGTTTGTAGATGCTGGGACGGAAAGAACTTGGACAGCCCGGACCACCAGTCCCACATGTACAACACCGTCAAGGACGCATTCCAAAACTCCGGTCCTTGCCCGGCTTCCCACCCCATCCGCGTACCGCAGGTGGCTTACGAGACCTTGTGGGATACTACCCAGTTTAACAACATGTGGCCCACCGACGGTTCTCAGCCTTTCACTCTGAGCTACGGCGACAACAAGGGATACGGCACGCACGCCGACTACGTTTTCGGCTGGAAGGGTGATGCTCTCCAGCGCGCCATGGACTCTTCCTGCATGTTCAACGCCTGCGAGAACGGAAACCCCCTCAAGTCCCAGGGCGTGGCCCAGATGAACGCCTGCAATGTTCAGAGCACTGTTGACGAGGACATCGATGGATGTAAGTGATTACAAGTCGTTTTAGATGATGTTGGACTAACAATCTGTCTTTTAGGGCTCACTTCCCTCCCCGGTATGTGAGTTGGTGGGAACGAATCCAGTTGCAAGAGGAGGATGTTCGAATCTATTCTTGGGGGTTTCCTTGACCTAATCGACCGGCGCTCGCATCTCTTGTTGGCCTTTCAAGACCATTATACCAACGCTGATTAGAGCGTACTGCATTCTGGGGGGATTATCAAGTGTGTAGCTTGGTAGGATGAAGGAAAATGCATTTATTAGAATTTAATTTCAAGGCTCTCCGTAAACCTGTCTACCTGGTTCGAATCTCGCTGACTTGTAGCTTGTCTGAAGTCTTGCGCCTAGGCGATGCGCGGACGGCCTCGTCAAGATTGAAGTTCATAAAGGATACCTGCCTATGTATCCTAGGCAAAATAAGAGTCTGTATGAATTGCTCAAGCATCTGCCCAGTGTCCAAATTCATATCCATTCTCCACGATACATTATCTTCGCGGTGACGCCTAGATATCCGAAGCTTGTTTCCCAACTTCCTTTTTAGACTGTTCGGATCCTTGTTGGCAGTTGGACGTGTCAATTGTCGGTGAGAGCGCATGAAATACTAAATCGACATTTCTCAAAAGCCGAGACTAGAACTCTTTTACGTACCAACTCGGGTCGTTAGCAAAGTAACACGCAAACGCCACTAATAAGGCTACATGTAGATACCTAGAAAGCAACGTTCAAGAGGAAGAAAACATCATTAATTAGATCGATATTTAAATAGCTGCACTACAACCGTCCTTTTATAGTCGACATGTCTAAATACTCTATTCTCTGTTACGATGTAGTTGCGGCCGTCGGCTTTTAGAGCTAAAAACAGGGGACAGGGGTGGAAGGGAAATTACCTTCAGAATGTTCCATGGTATGTTCTTGGAGAATAACTTATAAAACATGGTTTCATTTCTTCACCGTGTCAAATTATGGGGAACGATTAGGCATCATTGTGCTATCCAGGGCCCAGGCAGAGGTACCTACATACTTCAGGGATGATTCGGACGCGTAGAAGACGAATATAAGTACTGTATAGATGACATCTTCTTTTATCGCAAAGTTAAACAATCACTACCGACTTCACTTCCAAGTATAATCTTGCTAATCCTTCGCATTCCCTACCGCTACCTAGACAAGTCGCCCATCTATTCACCATGAAGTTCGCATACATCGTTGCTTTGGCACTACCGGCAGTGGCGCTGGCCCAGGTATATCCGCAAGTCAACTTT
The DNA here is from genome assembly GCA_025201765.1 of Daldinia sp. FL1419. Classification (NCBI taxonomy): domain Eukaryota; kingdom Fungi; phylum Ascomycota; class Sordariomycetes; order Xylariales; family Hypoxylaceae; genus Daldinia; species Daldinia sp. FL1419. The sequence continues at coordinate 20,333 of MU623348.1, forward strand.
CTCAAGTAAAGCACTAACTGTATAAATAGTTATCTACTCCAGCTTCCAGCAGCGCGCCGGCGCCTTCCGGACCCCCAGATTTGTCGATCTGCGAAAAGCAGGCTGGTCCCTACGCCGACGCTTGCCCCAGGTGCAATCCTAGGTGCGAGGGCTCGTCTGCTTATGAGGACTGCCTGTATAGCATGTTTTCGGCCATCAACCAGATTCAGTCGCAATGCTGGCAGCATGGCGGAAACAACTGCAGGGATCAGGCCATTGACCAAGTGTGTGGCTGAGCGGAATATGCTAGGATTAGGGGGAGAGTTGAATTTCATTGAATTTTAAACCTTGGTAATTAGAACCGTTTCTATTACATTACAATATTTCGACTAGATATCATATCGAAATCATAATAGAGCCTAGAGCAACAAAAATATATCCTGTGCTTCGTCCAACCATAAGTATACCTAGCGGTTTCATACTGCTAATATATTCAAGTCTCACCCTGCCGTCAATAGCGAGTGTGGCTCGCGTAGACGACCGCCATTACTTTCGACAGATCGTAAGCGGCCTTCCCATCTGGAGGCCACGTTAGCCATATTTCTCGTGCTTCTTGTGGATTGTTCGGCATGAACCGATCGAAGAGTAAGGGGTTTTCTTGGGCCGTAATACGCCATCCAAGCTGCGCGGCTTGTTGGAAGACGTCGCATGTGCTATCTAGTTCCTTGTGAAGGCTTTCTGCGGCGCTCGACCCATCCCCGGCTGCCGTAAGGGCTCGTTCTAGTTTCGGCAGAAAATCAGCTACAATGCCAGCCGTCTTTGAGCTTAATTGCCCCGCCTTGGACTTCAGTGGTCCTTGGGCATCGCTGAGTTGTCTTTGAAGTAAGGTGAGGTTTGCGTGAGCCTTCGCGTAATGAGTACTCACGCCGTGCCAGGGAAGCTTGCCGCCCGTGCCGGAACAGAGGGTCTGGTTGATTAAGTTATAGACGCGGAAGTTACGCTTTTCGACGACAGACATGAAAGCGTTTTGGGCGGCGGCGACATTGTCGACTGAGATCAGTCTCTGCACGTAATTCCAAGGGTCAAACCCACCACCTTGCAATTTCCACCACGCTGCCATTTCTGCCCACTTATCCATTGCTTGGTTGTCAGAAGACTTATGGCTTGTCTTACTGTCCTTAATATTACCCCTTAGAATATTAAGTAAGTTAAGAGTTTCCGCTGTGCTCAAGCCGGAGCCATCGGCGTAGTCAACCTCGTCTGTTCGTCCCAACTCTTCTAATGTCTTTTCCACCTCTGATTCGAATTCCAAAACAATAGCCGCCCAGCTTCCGTATAGGATTGCATGATCCTTGATCTTAAGCACAAAGGACTCGGTTATTTTGATCGGCTCGACTATGATATGTGGAGGAGAATACGGTGACGGTGACTCGATACCAGGTACGTAGAATCCGGGTGGTGTGATCGGGCTAGTTACAATCCTCCCGGTCGCTGCTATCACGGTACCTGGACTCAAGCTTATGCCAAGCCATAGGACTACGTTAATAAGGAGAAGCGATATAGCTAATATCCTTAACGAATACAGGAGCAAACTCGAATGCTCAAAGAAATATGAATTCCAATTTGAAAAATACCAAGTCGTGGCGTTTCTTCTCGGCTTAACGAGAGATATGGGATCGATTCCGGCTTTCACCGAGGGTGCGGCTAAGAGGCTTCTGTCGATGCCACCTTGGCGAGCCTCCACGGCCTCTCGAGCTGTATTAAGCCTTTGTGCTTCCAATCCGGAGTGCCCTCTCCACGATCGAGCTCCCCTTCCTACGTGTAAGCAAATCGGGTCGTCGGATGGCGTAAAGTCGTTTCCGTGTTCAGCAGTACCGTGATAAACGAGTAGGAAGTCTTGAACATCCGTTTTCGATATCCGCAGGCGGAGGAGATTCCAGATAGGGGCCGCCATTGGTGATGTATGCTTATTGCTACAGAATGAGTTAAAATTAATAAACGAGAACACGTGTCGTGAGCACGCAAATTGGGCTTGTATCAGGTAGAAAGAATTAATCTGTAAGCGCCGTTTAAAGCCAGAGGGAACTCTGCGTAGAAATAGCTGACGGAACAATTCCTTTCTTTTTATTCAGCCCACTGTTCCAATCTAGATTGTAACGATGAATTATATAACCAACAATCTAATGTTAACAATGAAAGATACAAGTGCCAACAAGAAAGCCATCGATGTGTCAGTCAAAAATAATGTTGTCCCCGTGGTCAATATTTGGCACGTCGTTCTCGCTCGCTCACGATAGCATAAAATGCATCGCCTTCCTGTGTCTACAACAGGTCACCTCGACTACATTTGCCATATAGCTTGAACTTTAAATTGCTTCCGCAATAATGAGCTCTTCAGTAAATACACACGGAGGCGGAGCAACCCCGATAACGCCTCTACCCCAGCATTTTCAGGAAACGGGGCCGACCCCCAGTGTTTACATCGAACCTAGTAGCAACGAATTATCAGAGGATAGCGAAAACGATGAAGAGGGAGAAGAGGAAGGGCAAATCCCGGATGGAAGCAGATACTCCGTTGTATTGCGCGTGCGAACACCCCGCGTTCCCGGACGTGCCAAGGACAAACCCGAACCCGAACAGACGATTCTTATAGCGCTTCATTCTGATTTCGACCAGCCACCTGCAAGTTCAACAGGCCAAGACGATGCAGATCAAGGGTCAGAGGCAGCTGAGGGCGGAGGTGGAGGCGGTGGACAAGAGGAGTTCGAAACCCCCCAGCCTCCTGCCGAAACAGGTTTACTGACGAGAAATGAGAGCGGCGGCGGCGATGGTGGCTCACGCGAGCGGCCACCCATAATATTTCATCTCTTTCACAACGCGGGATCGCTATCGACAACGACGTGGCGGGTCGCCGGCAGGAATTACGTCCCTCCACAATTACCGGACTGGGAATGGCTACTAGAGGAGGAGGAGGATGGGAAAGGGAGACCAACAGTCGACCTAATAGAACGGCGCCCATTAAATGATACCGTGTTAGAGGGGGGGCGACTGCTAGCTCAGGACTGGTTGGACAAGAGGTTCGAAGATGGAGCGCACATAGATACACCTCAGCAACCTCGGACTGCCGTCGACACTCCCGAACGATCCCCTCGATGGATAGACGAAGTCATCAAAATCTTACAATTAAGTTCCCTTTTGGTTCTTTTGATTAATTGGTTTATTTATTCAGTAGATAGGATTACGTATCTGCGGGGAATCACATATTAAGGTATTTCAAGTTCAAGACCAGGCGGATTTCACTGGTTGAGATAGTATATGTGCTATAATAGCGAGCTTAGGGTAGACTGACTTTGGGGATTGGAGTTAATTCATTCCCGTAATTATGGTATTATAACCCAATAGAGGTGTCAATTACCCATGAGCTTTCTTAAGGGTACCCGGATGTCGAAAGGTGAAAGGTGAAAGGTGAAAGGTGAAAGGTGAAAGGCGACGTGAATACTGGCCCAGCACTTACCAATGAGCCAAACCACCACCACACCTACCCAAGTATGAGAATATCAGTGTGCCTAGGTTGCTAAGATGCGTGCCTAATCGGTTATACCACCTCTTGCCGTTATATTTTGGGGTTTAGGGAGGTTGGGCTTTCTTGTAACTACATCTTCTAATACCTGGATATAAGGAAACTTGTACCTAAGGATACCGAGTGCCCTACGTTTTCCAATAGATCTACTAGTTCTGGTAGACTTCTAACCGTTAGGGATATGTTGGGATTTAGAAAGGTTCAGTTTATCTGGTCGCAGGATGATACAGTGACCCGAAAAAAATGACGTCTGAAGGTTTTATGTTATAGCGACTTTAATGTATCATAATTTAGTCAATATTACAGATTAAAAGACGACTAAAAGCAGTAAAATCTATCCAACCCGTTAGTAAATATGTCTACACTTTTATAATTTTAGCATTTGTATCGGGGAGGATATATCTAACCGTTAATCTTGTTGAATTGTACTGCCTTTTCTTCATACAACAAGGGGTAATTTTGACCATGCTTCAGTTTCGACGTTAATTTTTATCTCAGCGAGCTCAGACCAGCAGGCAGTTAGGTAGGTAGAGTACGTACCTCCTACCTCTTAATCGACTAATACACGTCTCCACCTTTGCAAAGCTCCGGTCCAGTGAAAAGTCACTTGATTCGCACCGTCGACCGTCATCAATCCGAGCTTTGACCAATTGCTTCACTTGATTTCTCGACGACAACAGCGAAATATTCGCAAACCTCGAGACGAAGCTTACGAACGATCCCGGAGCAATTGTTATAATGCCTCAGGATTTACCCCCCATCGGGGGCTACGGCCCTGTACAATACAAGGTCAGTTAATTTATGTACCTCAGCTATTCTGTTCTGCGCACGAAAATTATCTACGGGACAAGACGAAGAGTAGTTGGATTGGGTTACTTATTGGAAGAAGCGGGCGAGGCTAACATTTGCTTCTCTTCCTGCAGCGTAACCTCCCTCCTCCGGGCTTCCGACCAACGACCCTACTCCTCGCCATGGGCGCCGTCATGACTTTTGGTTTCTACAAGCTAGGACAGGGCATTCGAGAGCAAAAGTGCGCAACTTACTCAATACTACCGTTCCACCGAGTGGCATAGGTCGATATTAATAGTTTGCTTAGTGAGCTGGCCCGGGAAAAGATGTGGTCGCGCATTCACTTGATTCCCCTCCTCCAAGCCGAGGAAGACCGAGATCTCGTTCGTAGACATTTGGCGGACCAGGCCCGCGAAAAAGAGCTTCTGGGCGAGAACATGCAGGTTTACAATTCTGGACGGTATGTTATTCTCTCGTTTACACACCTACATCATTAGCGAGCCGGGCAAATAAATACTAACGTACGTGTGGTCGTAGATACGTGAGGCCTACATTCGCCGTCACGCCGTCCAGCGTGACGAAATAAAGAAGATTGATCGAATGGGAGTGGTACATACGCTATGCATAAACTGAGACAATACGATATGTAGCTGGCTACGAGTGGAAGGGCTCCCCGAAGCCGGTGATGGTGCGGGATGTGTATATAAACAAACAATGCAAGCAAGCTATTAAGGTCGTTCGATCGAGTCTCGAGTTCAAGTGCTACTACCTATACAGCGAAGGAGATGTATTGAACGTAAGCTTAGGCTTATGCATTGTGTGCATCCGAAATGAGCATATCGTCGCGCCCTTGGAAGGATAAATCAATCGAAATTGAGGTCTCGCTTTTGGGGGTTATCCAAGTATCCAGTAAGGAAATTGGTATGAAACAAGAATGCTCGACTACTATTAAATATTGGGTAGATAATTTCATCACCAAATCTAGTCTCCATTTGACACGGCTTCATCATCTAGGTTATCATATAACCTTGATGGGTAGATCTATATTGACCAATAGCCACTTATCCGTAGATATAGGTTGAATATCTCGGGGGTTTAACTATAAGGGTAGACTACACAGTCACACGATGAGCTTTATAACCACACATGAGCACCAATATATAAGAGAGCCGAGAGCATATCCAGGCCATCTTAAGCAGGTAGGTTAGCTCAGCGGTTAACGGGAAATACAATCCCCATCTCTCATTCCAATAAGTGCATTCTCTCTCTTACGAGGTTCATCTCTTGACAGCCAAACTCCAGACTCCTTTTATCCTCATTAATCCACACGTCTTAGATACAGCTACTTGTTCATCACCCGAAAGTATTCATCATTAAAGATACCGTCATTGGTCTTAAGCAGAAGCATGAACCACCTTGAATCCTTCGCTTACTATCTTCGTGATGTCCTCGTTCTTATGCTGGAGCAAACCCAGCGCATATGCAACGTCGTTCCATTGACGTTCCGTTTCGCAGCGCGGAAGACGAGCAGCCAACTTCTCCGCGAGCTGTTTTGCGTGCTTGTCCTGTTATATCGTTAGCGTCTTCGGACGGTACTGGATATAGTGCATAATAGACTTACCTTTTCGACAAATCCTAAAAGGAACTTGACGATCCTTCGGAACGCGTCCTCTTCCATCCGACGATCCGAAGATAACAGACTAAACATATCAACGAAGTGATTGTATACCGCGTTGTCCTTGGTGCTTAATTCCGTGAAGAACATACGCGCCAAGTCCGCAATTCGCTTGTCCTCATCTTCTAGACATTTGGCCATTTCACCCAGCTGGCCTTTCACCTTGACTTGACCAGCAAGGATTAAGAATGTTAGCGTCATTAAACACGTTCGCTTGACAGATAAATCTCGGTCAGCTAGTCGTCGGTATAGAAAATCCGTGTTCTCGTCAATAAGGTGGTTGAAACAGACAGCCATATCACCAAGCGCAATGACCACGTTCGACCGCACCGTCGCATCCGGTGACCGCTCCATAATGGTGATGAGCAATGGCAGATGAGCCTCGCAGTACTCGCTGCTGACGCACATCAGCTTCGCTAGGCAAAGCGTTGCCGCAGCTTGTAGGCCCTTATCCCTGTATATATCGCTACGAGAGCAGATCTCTGCTACCATAGGGCCAAAATTGGCCAGTAGAGATTGCGGCCCGAACAAAAGCTCTTGCTCACGTATGTGCGCCATAGCCTCGGTGAAATCATCTTCTGTGGTACCACCAATTAAATCCAGTTCGTCGCCCGGGTCCTCTACGGCTGGGGTGGCTGTCTTGCCCTTTCGACCGCCCATGGACGGCCGCGGGGGGGCAGGCTTAGCAGCAGCATCCTTCTCCTTTTCTTGCTTCCGTCGCTTGAAATCTAGCTCGCAGAGTTCAAGGTGAACAATTTGCTTGATAGCTACGTGACCAACTATAAATAGAAGCTGGGATAATGCGATCGCCGCCTTTTGTTTGGGTTCGACCGGTGGTTCCGAAGTTAATCGGTTGATAGTTTGAGTTGGAGCGTCAAGACCCATGGTGATACCCTGGGTCATGCCTTGGTCGACATTGGCAGTAGCAGTATATTCTTGGTCCCTTGACCCCGGACGAGATGCGGAGGGAGATTTTTGTCGTGCTGAGAATACGACCTTTGTCCTACGTCTAATGATCTCGGAACAGAGCATGTCGGGGTGCTTAGCAAGGGTATAGATGGCATTAATAGCTTGTTCGGCAACTCCGAACCACTCCTTGCTGTCGCTTGGCACCTCGGTAATCGCTGCTAGTCTTGCTAGAACGGCATGCTCATTCGGAAGACGACTGAACTTGACAGTGGATTCCTTGGCTTGTCGACCAGTAGGATTAAGTCTCTGCAAGGCAATGCAAGTGTACTTGGCTAATTGAAGGTCGGCTCGGCCGTGCGATCCAAGCCCAGTTCGCAACATCGTTTCCATTTCACCAACGACAATCTCTGGTGCAGCGGTGGCTAGCATGCCCAACACGATAATAGCACCTCTTCGCTGTGACCGAGATATTTCCCTCTTGTGAAAGCCATATACCTCCCATAGCTTCGTTACTACACGATCAGAAATCATGCCGCCCTTCATCATAGTGGCGAGGAGCTGCTCCAGACTAGTTAGTTCGGCTGGCGTAGTACCCGATGTAAGACTGATCATGTTCCTTGCAATATAAATGGCGGCGTCGTTCGGACTAAAGCTATCCGGCGCCTCGAAAAAGAGTCGTTTGTAGCAGTCGATGAGATGAGACTGTACGCCTTTACCCTCATCACTGTTGCCTTTAGTCCAAATAAGGCGCATCATCCTTCGAATACCGATCATATTGTCTTCGATGTTGTACGCATTTCCGATTTCCAAGTAGTCCATCGCCTCGATAACTTCCGACTTATTTTTGGACCCGAGAAGCTGACAGACGGTGGAAGTGGCCTCATGCAAGACCTCGATAAACTTGAGGGCGTCTGTATAATATCGTTTGGTTAATGTTAGCTTTTCGATAGCTTCTGACGTGGCGGCGTCTTCTTGAGCTTTCTGAACCGCCGCTATCTTTTCCTCGTCAGTCATCTCTCCAGGTTTCTGAGGCGACTCTAACTGAGTAGGCTCATCTATTAACGCCGTATTATCAGCCTTGTCTTCTCCCAACCCGGGTTCACCAGCTGGCGGCTTCAGGGAGTCCAGCTCGGCGTCGACCTTGTCGAGCCTCTCCTGCCAATCCTTGCGAGAGAGCTGAGCGCCGTGAAGTACGGTGAAGGGGTGCGTCTTGATTAGAGTCCCCAAAAGTTTTATCGCATTTCTTCTGACGTGGCTACTCTTGTCTTCCAGACTTCTGCAGGCAAGTTCGGCAGCTTTCTGCCTACGCTTGGGAAATTTTTGATCAAGCTCGCAGAGCTTCGTGTAGACTTGCATCGCTCTACATCTACAGTAGGGGTTGATGTCTAGAAAACGCTCCTCTAGTACGTCGAAGAAGGCATTGAGTTGAGACTTGTGATTTTCGCTACGCTCTTCCTGGGTGGTAAGATGAGCGATCATATTGCCGCAGACCTCGATTAGCGAGCACCGTAGGGTATACGACTAATACATGTTAGGTGTATTGGTGAAAATCCAGGGCCGTACATACCTCGCTGTCTAATTGTTTGGCTAGCATAGTCATCTGTTTGATCACCAGGCGTGGTATAAGCTCGGAAAGCTTGACGATGAACGATGAAACCGACTTCGGGCCCTTGGTATCGTTACTATTGAACTCCTTGTTACTGATCTCCCGTAGAATCTCGTCGGCTAGCTGCGGATAGTCATATTGTTCAGCTAATATGTGCAGAAACTCTGCCATCGGTTCAGACAGATGTTCGAAGTATGTCAAATTCTGGACAATGGATATTTGCGCCGCTGCTACCGTGTCAGTCTTCCTATCGGGTGAGTGGACACTATAGCCCGCTTACCATAGCCGTGGCCGTGATGTTTTACGGCAATGCAGAGGACCTTGAAGGCGTGCATTTTTATGGCTGTATTCTTAACCCTCTGCTCACTCTCCAAAACCATATATACCGGTCTGGTAAGAAGACCTATAAAGGTATCACGCTCGCTAGTCGTCAAAAATATCTTGCCCAGTTTCAGCTTAAGAACCTTGGACATAACATCGAGTGCCGTCTGAAGCTGGGCGGCGCTATCCCAGCTACCGTCCTTATCTTTGCCCGTCGTCTTGGACTTGGAGCCTTTACCCCTGGCGCGCGATACAGGAGCGGTAGAGGACTTCTCGGCGGCCTTCGTCTCGACACAGGCGATCGTCCATTGCAACAGGAAGCCGTATATCTCAAGTAGGGACTTGTGATGGGCAATCATCTCTTGCTCTTCGGGATTTTCGAGATCGTGGTTGATTGAATCGGCTTCGGTAGCCAAGCCGCTCATGATGAGATCGAAGATCTTGCTCAAGGCGTGGGTAGGCAGGAATTGCGTATATCTGGATTGTAGGAAAAGCTTAGAAATAGGTTCTTGCGATTTCGAGATGAAGGACTGTGAAGACTGGAGGTTACCAGGGGGGGCAATGAGAGTGGGTGCACACTTTAGAAGAAACTGCAGCGAGTCAAAGTAGGCACTGCGCATGATGGCATCAGGATTCCCGGCGACGGCGTCTACGATAGGATTCAAGATCGGGTTGAGAAGCGAGATATTGGATAAGGATTCGGGATCCGATTCGCAGTCGACTAAAGCACTGTCAGCTTCGGGAGTAGCGATGCTTGCTGGGTCGCTCATGTAGTGCATGAGCGCCTCATTTATATCGAAGTTGACCGGATCCATCGTGGCCAGGAGCGTTTGCGCCTACAGGCGCAGAAAGATAAAAAACGAAAGTGAAACGAGGTTCACAGAATAGTAATAAGAAATGATAGCTAATTTGCAGAAAAAGTAAAAAGATTATCCCCTAGAGGCATTTGGTACAAACGATCAAATGGAGGGTTATCTTTGGAATGTTGTTCTTTTTTGAAAGATGGCGATAGCGACATGGATCAATATGTTTGGTGGTCTTTGTGTGGAGACGTTAGATATGCGAATAATTTGATGTGATACCTAGCAGCATAGTAGTACCTATATGTATAAGTTAGCTGCTTTAGCAACGGTTTTGTTATTGTTTAGTTATTGATAAGGCGCAACCGCCAATCAATCTTTTTCTCTAATAGAAACCCCGCGCCCGCGCCGTTGATCTCCATCAGCCCGCTAAGTCAAAACGCGTCTGATAAGAAATCGGAGAATCTGGTTCAGGTACCGCGTACCATTGAACCATACTAATAGGTACAAAGGTAAGGTAAGTACCCGGTGGACTTCCATGACATGTAAGGTACCACTTCGTACCTGATTATTATAGTCTCATTATCTATGGAAATTCCAACATTTAACGTTGAGGCATTGAACCTTATACTAGAATGTCCAATTATGGAATTATTCCCATAATACATCCTTATTGGCCATAGTTTCTTTTTTTTTCCTATTCAATTGTATACCGCCGTCGAACCGTATAATCCGTTCCAATTGTTATGGTTCGAATATTACACCAGAGCAACTAGTTTTTCCTCCTCTCGTAGCTTTGCGATATAGAATAAGGAAAATACTGGATCGCATTGGGTCATATTCAAGGGGAGAGAACATACGCGATAGAGTACGAAAATTTGACAAGGTGTTTGGCAACATTAGAATATGGCGTCCGCCGTTCATCGTCGAGTGGCCAAGGCGCCGTTCCAGATCCATCGTGATCAACCTGGAAGACAGACTTCGGACGTCGAAGTGTCTACACGAGGTCAGACGCGACGAGCCGAAGAGGAAATCGACGATGTCGACGATCAGGACGACAATGACGACCCTTACTTATTAGCTGAAGAGGGCGAAGACGAAGAACAAGAGAATCCGGCAGAGGAAGACGACGGTTGCGAAACAGACTCCACCGACGATAGCGACGAAATAGACCTCAGCGTTCAACACGACATGGAGAAACTACAAACCACCTTTCCCAACTTTAAAGATAATTATCGTCTAATAAAACGTATCGGAGAAGGGACTTTTTCTACCGTATATAAAGCCGAAGACATACAGTATCATCGGTACGAGAATCGTTGGGATATAGATGCGGCAGAAAATCAATGGAAACCTCCACCTCTCAGAAACTCTCGGTCCAATTCTGTGTCTTCTCGCACCCGCCAAAAGCCGAAGTTCGTAGCGATAAAAAAGATTTACGTTACCTCCTCACCATCTCGCATCCTTAACGAACTTGAACTCCTCTACGACCTACGAGACTCCCACTCCGTCTGTCCCCTCATAACAGCCTTCCGCGAAGCAGATCAGGTCCTCGCTATCCTCCCTTACTTCCGCCATCAAGACTTTAGAAAATACTATCCTCATATGAGCGTATACGACATGAGAGTGTACTTCCGGTCCCTGTTCACAGCTCTAGCCGCTGTACATGAAAAGGGCATCATACATCGCGATATCAAGCCTACCAACTTTCTTTACGATCCGGATAAGAAGCGCGGGGTCCTGGTAGACTTCGGTTTAGCCGAGCGGGAGGGCATGGAATCGAAACCATGCCTCTGCCACGAAGATCGGCAAGTAAGGAAGCAAAAGCTACAGCAGTCTGTGGCATTCAGCTCGGTTCAAGCTGGCCCGCAACCAGGTTATCCGGTGAACGATACCCGGCCCTCTCGACGCGCCAACAGAGCCGGCACTCGCGGCTTTCGAGCACCCGAGGTTTTATTCAAATGCACGGAACAAACAACCAAGATAGATATCTGGTCCGCCGGGGTCATCTTATTAACCATCCTCTGCAAACGTTTCCCCTTCTTCAATAGCGCGGATGACGTCGAAGCCCTAATCGAAATAGCTACAATATTTGGCACAAGGAAGATGAAGATGGCGGGACAGCTACACGGATGCGTGTTTGATACTAACATACCAACCATAGGCGAGAAGGGCTTCACTTTTGAAAAGATCATGCTGTGGAGTACGTGTAGAAGCGACGTTAGCAAGGATGGTAGACCTAGTACATTAACTGAAGAAGAGAAGGGTGCTATCGAGTTTTTGACGAGGTGTATGGAATTGGACCCGACTAAGAGGATCAGCGCTAAACAGGCCTTGGTGCACGAGTTTTTGCAGCTCGATGCGGATACCGAACCGGAGCCGGAACTAGATGACGATGTCATGATGTTATAGTAGCTCCGAATGGGTTTATAATATTAATCTAAGATGCTATAAAGGACACGATAGCCCTTTTGAATCTAACATAGGCAGAAGCCACTATTCATAATCGTATTCATACAGTATTAGGACCAAGTACGTATTACATGGGTGTTGTGGAACTTACATGGGAATGAAGCTGATGGCTATTATGCCTTTATCTAATGATACGTTTGTAGAGTGGCAATAGGCCTGGTTGGCATTCGAATCTAGTGTTTGTACTGAATAGGTTCCTAACTCACCTACCAGAACACGCACAATATAGACGTGGATATGTTCCAATTCAAACTAACCAGACCTTCTGTTTATCGATTCATCATTTTGATTAGAGGGCTTGAAATAAGATGGGGTATTAATCATATCTGCCGTATTCTAGGCATTTATTAACAATTCGCCTAATATTAGACGCATAAGTACGAGATGGGGCGTAATCATGTCTATTGAGACGGTGTAATCGATGGGAATCAACCAACCGGACGCCTATACATTACTGACTTTCCTGCCCTGATGTAACATCGTAGTTTGTACAAGTGCCAGAGCTATCTACAAAAATTTGCCCTTCCGCGGCTTATCCACCGCCTAATCATCATACATCACTTTCCAAACCTATCTTCCCTACATCCAGAGACAAAGCTTTCCGCTAGAAGTCCCGCCAGCCTATAAAAATTGGTTAGCATTGCCATAAATCGACAGCGGGAGAATACGACAGAGAAAGAAAAAGAGACTTACCAGCCAATTCAAAGTAGGGTGAAACTCCGCAACCGCAGGCACAGCAGTGATTCCTTCGCCGTCTAACTGACCGAGCTGCGTTCCTTGACTGTCGAAGATATCAACAAACCGGTTCATGTTGGCGATAGCAAACTTCTCCACGCCGTCCGCGGGGTTGATCTGCCATTGTGGCTTAAGGATGGTGACCCAACGGCCCGTCTGATTATTATGCGGAATAGCATGCGCCGGCTTCATCTGTTTGTTAGAGAGGTCTTCGCCGGGCTTCCACTTCATCGCGCTAGTCATATCGTAGACCTTGATCGTGTCGTCGTAAGATGACGTTGCTAAATAGCCACCCCGACTCCACGAAGCATGCGATACAGACAGTCGAGACTGGTGCTCGCCTAGTAACGAAGGCCGACGAAGATCCCCCTTGCCCTTGATCATTCTCAAATCCCATATCTTCAACGTCCTGTCGAGCGATGCCGTCGCTACGAGATGAGGCAAAAGGGGGTTTAGGGAAAAGCCACCGATCTTATTGTCGGATAGGCTCCATATTTCTGCTTTGCTCTTTGTGCGCCTATCGAATCTTCCTAAAGTGCCATCTAGAGTCGAGAAGAGAACGACGTCTTTGGCTTCGGGAGAAATATCAATACACGAAATGCCCGTGTCAACATCGTCGTCGTCAGGTTGCCATAACTGTGTGCTAACTTGCGACTGTAAATCTAGGCAACGTATAGACGAATCGTAGGAACTAGTGATGACCGAATTGGGATCGAACATGGGCACCTTTATGGATGTGATGGTCCTACTATGTACTTCGAAAGCACCCACTTGAGGTAGAGGAATATCGACGTCTTCATCGTCATCGGAATAGGTAGGTTTTTCCTGCGACGCGTCGAAAAAGCCCAAGGTACCCTTCTTGTCGCCTGCGAGGATGATCGGTTTATCTTGCATAGGATGAAACGTGAGAGCATAAACACGCTCAGGAGTAATTTTGATATCTACGTATAGTTAATACCACAGTGTCCCATTGAATATTCTTACGCGAACGCTTACCGTTAGGAACCCAGCCGTCATAGAGCGTGAGATCTCCCATCTCTTTTCGAAGGTTCTTCAACTTGCTATCGGAGGTATCCTTGATATCGTCCTCGGTAAAAGTTCGAACACCTGGCTGCGCTCCTTGGACGAGAGAGGCCAACGCATCGGTACTTGACCATCTTTGACCTTCGACTTGAAGATTGGAAAGTTGCAAGTCGCCACTGGTGCGAATGCGTTTGGGCTCCGGCGGTTTCAGCTCGGCAGGAATATCTTCAAGCTTGACGCTCGCTTCGGTACTAGCTCCTGCAAGTCTTGCGCTTTGTCGAGTGGGCATGACACGGGTACGAGGAGCGGGCTCGACGGCTCTCCTCTTCTTAGGTGCGGTCGCTCTCGGCGGGGGAGCCGCAGCTTTGCGCATCTTGGCCGCGACCTCGGCCGAATCCTTAAGAAGCTTGGCATTATTTACGACGTTTGCTCTTCTTCGAGCCTCAAAGGTGCTTAATTCGGGAGCCATTACGATAGGCGACTAGTTCTAACAGATTATGAAGTGATGCCAAATAAAGAGAAAATGAGGTAAAGGCGCAATTATGGTCATATATACCTACCTAGGCACCGAGGTAGAGAAGAATGGAAAGTAGAATTTTGACGCAAAGGGGGGAGACTCTTCTTCAATATGCGATTTGCGATAAAAGTGACCGGGGGTAAATTAGGCTTCAGTCGCTTTGGATGAATGATAGAGACGCTATTTTCTTTTTTTTCTTTTTTGGTTCTAACTTGTCACAGGATAGGAAACCGGGGAAAGGAAAAATGGAGAATAACAATTAGGTAGTAATTAAATCACAGGGACTACTATATAGGTAGACGGGAAGTAAAAAGATGCCGCATAAGAACTTGCGCTGTTATAAGTGACGATGAGGCGACCAAAGTAGAAGAATTGGAATCGCAAAAGTCAATTAAGAACTACATCCGAAGACGCGGTACTATACGCGATATCATGCGCTACCGCGTATCCCTGTATTATATTATTACGTCATCCAGGGTATCGATATCTGGTTTTTTTTTTTTAGTACCGTCATATCGATAAGAAAATATTCCATTAGCTACAACAAAAAAAAGGAAAAGGAAAAAGAAACCAACCTAAGTTAAAGGTTGGATATACTCATGTCATCTTTTCCAACATGACGTCTACCTTGTTACCTTTTCTCTATCACACGAGGACAATCTTACGAGCACATTCTCGAATTACCCTCGCCTTCTCTCGTTCTTTACATACTACAAGACGACAGTTAAAAGATGGCGACGAAATACCATTTGCTTCTTATATCCCCAAAGATATAGTTCCTCCGGAACAAACTCATCGTCGTGGTACTATCACTCCCTCGGAGAGGCGTGTTTTCGAGCGCATCTTCGCCGACATAAAAGCTCGTGGTCTTAAACCTTTTGTACCCGAAGACTCGCCAGCATCGGCCACCCGTACTACCATGTCTATAATGCAACAAGCTCTGCTAGATGCTAAGCGAACTCGCCCGGCTACTTTTACGACCCCTGACCATCTCAACGGCCCTACCAAAGATCGCGAGAAGGCTCTTCTACGATTTCCGCCGGAGTTGCGCGCCGCTGCTAGCAAGGCTTTCGATACTATCAAACCTTCCAGTTCGAGGCACTCAGCTGGCGACGATATCGCATATGATACAGATTCTATCGCTACCAACCAAGAAGATCCCAACGGCGATGAAGGGTGGATAGTACCTACGAACACCGCTGACCTGACTGCCGAGTTAGAAGCTAAGCGCAGCCCTGAGCGCTCCCGCGTCGAAAGACTAATTACCGCTGCCGTGACAGACTTTGAGCTTTGGGATGTTCTAGAAAAGGAAGTATTCACGATGCCCGCTAAATTAGGTATCGATAGCAACGCATATAAGTTGTCAATAACAGGCCGAAGGCGACGCAAGAGTACCAATTCGGCCTTGACCAACGAAGCGGTTAGTCACCTCGAAGATTTGGCATCAAGTCATCTTGAGGATGCATCGGAAGCCGTTCAAGAAGAAACAGATGCCATAGCCGCCGAAAGCGATACTCCACCCCAAGACCTGAGCCTCCACGTGCACGGACCGCTATACCCAGAATATCTCCTACTAGCATTGCGGCGTCTCGATACCGCATTTCATACCCCGTCGCCCCTCGCCTTTTCCGTCCTACCGCGGATCAAGGAACTGGGACTCGAGTCTTATATTCTTGGCGTATCGACACCTTTCTATAACGAGCTTCTAGATATTTATTGGACACGCCGTGGCGATCTATCCGGAGTGCTAGACTTGTTAGAGGAAATGCAACATTGCGGGCTCAGGTTTGATACTCAAACCGCATCTTTCCTCGGGAAAGTCGACACGGCGTTAACTATGCTAGCCACCAGAGAATCTGCTGGTTCTTTTGGAAGGGCCCTTGCGACCATGCCCGAGTACGATCGGTCTGTGAGACAACGCATAAGGCATTGGCGCGAAGCTGCGGATTCGTCGGCCGAGATGGGAGCATGACTTGTAATTTCGAGGAAAATGTCTGAACTGAAGTAACAACAACTTCTAATTCGCGATACAATAAGTGGGATGTATTATCTGATTCCTAAGTTTATGGCGACAGACTTTTTTAACTAATACCCTCCCGAATCTGAAAGTTTGGGTTCCTCGTCTCATCTCATTCGAATATTCTTAAAGCCGGAATGATTTTGTGAACGTTCAAGTTGCAACCCAGAGCTATATTGAAGTTTTCCGTGTAACGAGCGTGTTCTATATTTTATGACTGTGCCACAAGATAAATATCAGACAGATATTCTGGTTGCTTTAATCCCTACCCGTTAAAGACTAAAATACCTATGGAATTAGCATTTCCCTCCTGTCCATATGAGGTAGTGATAAATATTTGGTCCCGCCCTCGTATCGAATCCCTAGTTGGAGTAAATTTGAACGAGTTCCCCCATTCGATAACCATCGCTGTCGAACAACAACCCCGTAGCTTTTACGACGTCGTAGTGATCGGAGGCGGCAATGCCGGGTTTTCTACAGCCACTTTCTACAGTGCAATCCGGTGCTCGGGTTTGTCTACTCGAGAAAGCACCGCTCGAAGATGCTGGGGGGAATACTTTTTACACGGCTGCTGCGTTTAGGTGCTGCTTCGACGGATTGCAAGATCTATCGCCCAACCTTTTCCAGACCGATGGCACCGAGGGCCTAGTCCCAAGGTGGAAGGGCACCTTACAGTGCGAATATAAAACCTTCCGGGTAGCTCTGGCCAACGATATACTGTACGGGGCTTATGAGCTTTTTGTTAGATTGAAAGGATCACATAGAGAAAAAGTTTTTATTTCTCGTGGCAATTACATCACTTCATTCTGACTCTTGCAAGTCTAGACCCCTGCATAATTCCTACCGCTTCTTTGGCCTAACCTAGAACATTGGAGTCGTGTAGATGTAGTGGGTTAGATCGTATCATTCTTACATTCTTTGCCTCTTCACGCGTGATATCACCAACTCTCGTTGAAACCTTTGGAGAATTTCAGACCTTCAAAAATAGCACTCTGGGACTCGGAAACCCCGGTATATTCTTATAAAGTTCGCGTCTAACGATTCGGACCTGGTCCGTGGCCTACCGAGCTTTGCTGCGGAAGCTTTAATTGTGCCGCCGATATTCTTGAGTTAGTTTGGAGAGTAACTGGCTACGACTTCGTAAGATATCTTATTACTTCCTAGTAGGTATCTACTAGGCGCATATATTCTAACTTGATCGAATTTCTACCTGTCACGATGTGGCAAGGTGAGCAGCACAGTGGGCCGACGCCTATCAGCAAGGATGCTGAAAAGATTGTTGGACAAAGCGACGCTATGGAGTCAAAAAACAATACGTCGGGAAAGAGGATTCGAGATGCCCTGGCAAAATTCATCTCGGACGGTCCTATTGAAGATCGAGGAGTCATGCCGGTAGCATTAGAAGACCGGACAGCCACCAATTATGGTAGCTACTTTTCGATATGGGCATGTATGAACATAAACCTCCTACCGTGAGTTTCCGCCGATTTATGGGAATGAACTACCTTGCTGACGATCGAATTAGCATCACGTTTGGTATGCTAGGCCCAACTTACGGCCTAGGTTTAAGGGATTGCGCTTTGGTTATTCTTTTCTTCTGCCTCCTAACTGCTGCTATACCGGCCTACCTTGGTACTCTTGGTCCCAAGACCGGATTGCGCCAGATGATCCAGGCGCGTTTTTCTTTCGGGAGGTATTTAGTCTCCGTGCCGGTCGTCTTAAACTTAGCTACACTCACGGGCTTCTGCGTCGTTACTTGCGTCATCGGAGGACAATGCTTATCTGCCGTAGCCGGCGGTTCTCTTACACCTGCGGTTGGTATCGTTGTCATGGGTATTATGGCGCTGCTTATCTCTTTCTGCGGGTATGATGTGCTGCATCAATATGAACGTTTCGCCTGGATCCCGGCTCTGATAGCTATTATCATCGCTGCGGGTTGCGGAGGAACGGGCCTCCGCCAGCAAGCCCCAGCAGAGCCTGCGACGGCGGGTGGTGTACTGAGCTTCGGAATGATCATCGCATCGTACATGATACCGTATGCTTGTCTTGCATCTGATTTTACGACATATTTAAACCCCAAATTCTCTTCGTAAGTCATCACCACGGCTTCTGAAATCGTCCGACCCTTAATCTAATCGAAACTTAAGCGTGAGACTCTTCTTTTACGGTTATGCGGGTCTTATATTTCCGTCGGTCCTGTTGATGGTTCTAGGGGCCTCCATCGGTGGTGCCATTTCCAGTATTCCCGAATGGGAAGCGGGCTACGAGTCGACGCAAGTTGGTGGCGTGTTGGCGGCGATGTTATCGCGAGCTGGTGGCTTTGGAAAATTCGTCGTGGTTGTGCTCTCGCTAACCCTCCTAGGAAATATCGCAGCGACGATGTACTCTATTACTCTCAACTTCCAAATATTGATTCCGCAATTGGTTGTGATACCGCGGTACATGTTTTCGATCGTAGTCACGGCCATCGTTATACCGGTTAGTATTAGGGCGGCTGTAGAGTTCGTCGCCAGCTTGGAGAATTTTGTCGCGCTGATCGGATATTGGTCCGCCGCATTCGTGGCGGTGGTGATTGTAGAACATAACGTCTTCAGGCGTGGCAAATACGACACCTACGATCATGATAGTTGGAACGTGGCGTCCCGCTTGCCCTGGGGTATTGCCGCTTTAACAGCGAGTGCTCTGAGCTTCGCGTTAGTGATCCCTAGTATGTCGCAAGTGTGGTTTGAGGGCCCGATCGCGAAGAAGTCTGGCGACATTGGATTCGAAATGGCGTTTGCCGTGACAGCGGTTCTCTACCTCCCTCTTCGGTACTTGGAGAAGAAATTCAGCGGGCGATAGAACCGAATCAAGCAATTCGATATCTACTCTATAGGAATATATGAATGCATGAACATATAATTACACTGTTCCATAGGCGAGTCTCCTAATGCCAGAGCTCTTGAATAACTGCGTCTATTACAGGCAATATCGATGTTTATGTTTTCGAGGAGGCTGATTGAGCATTCGCTTATAAAACGTTTTGCCTCAGGCCCTAAGGCCTGTGATTTTTCTAGCAAATACAACAGCATTTTACCCCCAATAACTATTGGGGTGTTATAAGTCTTCACTATAGAATTGCATTTCATGGTCATAGGATTACCAGCATTATTTTTAGGTTCTCGCATCACTAAACTTGGATATTATGGTCAATATAGGTAGGCTATATTTTATCAACTCCGTTATATAAGTCGTTCTAGATCGGTACGGTGCTGTTTTGAGGTATGCAAGCCCCGTAGAAGGTTTTCGTTAGAGACTCGGTTGAGTTCTTGACAGCCGCGCCGAGAGCAGTAGTCCCGCACTTAAGACCCAATACGAAGCTCCCGGCCATAACATCAGCCATGTACGGCCCCGTATGTGTATGGTCTTTCGGGTAGTTTGCATTGACAGTCGACGCACCCAGATTCATCATGGCTTGAACTGCATACTGCTTATGCGGGACGTGATACACGTCTGGGCTTTCTAGTTCGGCGGCCGCATGCCTTTAACATGATTAGCGAATAAAACAAAAGTCTACAAATAAGGGATACTTACCATGCATAATAGTCGAACCTGGAGGTGTCGCCGACGCACTTGCCGCTCTCGCAAATGTTATTAGGGGTAGGGGAGTTTAATATAACCTTCGCCCCCTTTTCAAGGAATATCTTTGCAGCGTTTTTATAATAAGCCGGATACGTTAGTACCGTCTCTTTAACACCATTATACGTCGTTTGGCAGGTCTGGGCGCCATCTCCTGGGCAATCGGTTCTTCCATTATCATTGCTCAAACTACCACCATCGTTGTGGCCGAACTCGATAATGACCCAATCACCTGGTTTGACAACGTTGGCCACTTCTGTAAAGCGGCCTTCCCTCGTAAACGACCTCGCGCTCCTCCCTCCGATAGCAGCGTTGTGTACGACATAATCAGAACCGAAGCTATATTTGAGATACTCGCCCCAGCCTTCTGTAGGTATTCCCGAACCACCACCCCCCTTTGCCATCGTGGAATCACCACATAGGTGGATGGTGGTAGGAGCTGTCGGTGCAGCTGTGGCAGTTAAAGCCAAAAGCCACCAATATCTGCGGAGGCCCATGTTCGTGATGTTTTAGAAAGGTTAACGAAGCGTATAAAGGAGCAAACCGGCGAATGGAAACATACAACTGTAACAGACCTCTTTTAAGGAAGGAATAGTAATAGTATATAAATCACAGCACAAATAGAACAGCGACAAGTAGCCTACGTAATGGCCGCAACAGATGACCACCGACGGCCCTGAAAGCCTAACTGGGATGCTAACTCCACTACTAAAGAAACATGATCTAGACCTAAGCCCGCACCACAACGCAACGACAGCTTATAGATCTTAGTTCGCGATAGGTGCGTCTATAATGGGTACCTTGAATTACTCCGCATCTTATTATTTCCGCGGGAAGGTTTATACGGGGAGATCCCGGGCAAGGCGGGCTGAGAGGACCGGAGTGGGCAAGACTCGCCGGGGGGTCACCCTCCGCAAACCCAGAGGCCAATTGCCTAAACAGTGAACCTGTCCGGTTCATATTGCACCCTAACGGACGAGAAATTAGACGTATTCTTGGCAAAGTTCGATAATTGGTGGGTTTTGAGTAGCCAATTGCCGCCAATGATTCCCAGGCACTTTCAAGGGCGCGGTTATGAAGGACCATACCCAGGTAACCTCTTAGTTTCTATCAGCAGCAAGATTACTACGAAGTAGAAAGCGCATGGAATTGTCGGTAATATAACGGAATTCTTGACCGAATCTGCGTTACGATATCTGGTAGCGCTGAGGATTGATGCTCATTAAACTAAGATCTATACCGGTCGTAAACGCATTCCTAAAATCCTAGATTCGTACCCCGGCTCATAACCAATCTTGTAACTAACTACCTATGTTATATCTCGCATTCACACAACAGCCATATGAATCTGTATACCATGTTGGCTCTCCAGCTTAATTGAGACGCCCGGGGCGACGAAGAATATGAATCCTTCCTTGAGCTGATGATCTTTCCCATCGGCGTGCATCACTCCGCTTCCAGAAGTTATAATCATAACGCCGGGTCCGTCGCTTCTGGTAAGCTCCTCGTTTTCGCCGGCACCCAAGTCCGTCTTAAGCATGTCAAATTCGCTCATCGGTGGCCTATATACCACTGTCTTGCCCTTCTTGCTCTTATCTGACTTCTGGCTTGGAAGATATACGTCATCCTTGCTATGGGCCTTGAAGGTTAGGGTGTTTGCGAATAAGTCGGCGTTGTTGCGATCTCCGGGGGGACAGAAACCGGTGTTGAGCACGTTGTTGCTTCGGGCCATACACTCGACGATATCGCCAGCCAAATATGCGTGGATTCCATCCGCAGGAATCCATATCGCGTCCCCAGGACTGAAGACCATATAGTTCATGCACAGAAGCGCGACTAGACTGCCTGCGTCTTCAGGACCATATTGGTCTTGAAGACGAGGAAGCAAGTCTAGAATGTAGGCTGCGTCACCCAACTGGTCCCTCGGAGTTTTTGCGAGTTCTATCTGAACCATTTTAACCGTTTCGAGGTCAGACTTGAGTAAATTCCTAGTCACTGTTCGTAACGTCTCGTCCGTCCATTTCGCTGGCTGTTCCGGATTGAACCGCCGAAGTGGCTGTAGTTGAAAGAGAGGTGTTATCTGCTCAAGAGGTTTAAATCCGGCGAACACCTCGAATTTAGATAAAGCCACAGCAATTTCAGGCTTGTGATTCGGGTCTGTAAAATTACTTGGATCCTTTTCGTGAAGCTTTCTCGCCAGTTCTTTGTTGGGATGAAGCTGCAACGGAAGCGCCTTGGCTATTGAGAGGATCTAGGATATTTGGTAAGTTCTCGACGATCCCGATTTCTTATAGATTTCTTAACAAGACGCAAATCTTACCTTGGGTAGATAAGGTAGTTGGCCGCCAAGTTTTTCGATGACCTTCTTTCCTAGCAGCTGCTCTTTATTTTGTTGGAGGACATCGGCCAACGGCTCGCCAGTGTCTAGTTTACGGGCAGGGAAATCCGGATAATCACCAAACCACATTTCCGAGTAAAACTCGTCATCATCGATATGGAAATCGGTTCCGGGGGTCTGCGCGCATAACCGTGCTGCTAGAGACTGTTTTCCTTTTTTACCCCAGGGGTAATTATTGCAGGTGCCGCTCAATTGAAAAACGAGTTGGGACGTCATTCTCGATGTCCGCGATGCGCGTTAATTTCAACTATTTACTTGCAAGGCGGTTATAAGATTCTTTAGTATTTCAAGCGCAAATATACTGATTACTTCTTTTAATAATAATAATAACAATAATAATAATATCCTTAGGTAGACGAAATGATAACTACATGGCCATATTTGATGCTGGGAATTATATCCCTTCCTTTACGTATCTACCATAGTGATGCTGCCATGTCGTCATAGAAGACGTTTGTGTTAGATCTCGGGCATGTCATTATTATGTGGGGGGTTGGAGAGGTGGCTGAACACATCAACGCGTGGCAATTCGACCTGGGATTGATTTGGATTGTCCTTTGGAAGAATGCTCATTGTTTACCCATTGCTATATTCCGTTCAGAAATGTCGGAAATGATGGAGAAAATTGATATCAAAATCTTAGCTTATTAGTATAGCATTTATCATCCCGGTTGTCTGGTAGCATCGACTGTGTTCCGCGTGGGTACAACTTACCTACCTACCTACCTACCTAACCTACCTAGGTAGGTAGTACGGTAGGGCGATCTGTATGATCAGGCCTGCCAAGGCGATACGTGAAAGTGATCCGTCCCGTAAGTGCGGCTGAGTGCTATCCCGGGGAACTATCATCGCATGGAACCGGTTTTATAACACCACGTAAACAAATAATGTACGAAAAACCAGTTGCCGTTTAACGATGAAGTTCTTGGAAGCCGGCTTTCTAAGAATAAGATGTCAATCAACTATTAGCCCCAGTAAATACAAAGCCGGCTCTACGCTAAAAGGAGTTCGGCCTCTAGATCTTCACCACCAGACTTAGTTTCTCGAGAGAGCCATCGACGTCATCGGCCTGGTTAATTGGCAATGTACTTACTTCGCCTTCTTGACAAGAACAAGAAATCATGGAAAATTCGAGACGCCGGGTGTATACTACAGCAGACTTTTCCCTCCGGGTATATAAATTGGAGGCCTTGCTTAACTCGTCCAATTTGATATCGGAGAGTTTGTTCGCCGTTGACACTAAAAACCCGACATGATGCCTACCGACGAAGAGGGAAAACGGGATGGCCCTTTGGGCGAAAACATGCCCGGCACCAAGCTTACCGACATCCTTCCTATTCCTCCAACAACGCAGCCCGTCAGCGAACCTGAGAAACACGACAAGGCGAATAGTTTAAACGAAGAACCGACGCTCTCTCATGCTTTGGCGACTATTGACCATGATGAAAAAGGGTTAGCCCAGCAAAGACATGACGAGGAGGTGGTTGACTTGGGCTGGAACGAGAAAAAGCAGGAAATTCCTGCACCATTAGTCGGTGGTTTGGATAACGAAGATCTATGGCTCCTTGTTAGAAGGTTTAACAAGGTATGGAAAAATCTGGAAAGAGTAACGAATGAAGCCAGAGTGTTAACGACCTATTATATAGCAAATATACCACGTCAAAGAAGTTCCTACTGCTGTACCTGGGGACTTGGACCTAAACATCGCCGACGAGGAGGAATTCTCTCCCGACAAGTTACGCGCCAATGTCGAGCGTTTTTACATGACTGTCGTAGTAGGGCTACTAGCAGCTGTTAAGCATATTGCGCGTTTACGTTCGTGGCGAGAGGCCCGACGAACTTCATATTTTTGCGCGGTAAGGCTACTGGACGCGTCGAATCTCTTGTGGTCGATACTGACGGACGTGTAGGCTTATTTCATCGCTTGGGTTCTTGATTTACTTATACCCCTTCTAACCTTCACTCTAATCACTCTAATTGTCTATCCACGTTCGAGAGAGATTTTATTTCCGCCAGCACCTCTTGCCTTGGTAGATACCAAAACGGGTGGTGTACAGAAACCCAAGGCAGGTGTTCTTGGTAGCACCGAAAGCTCGACCGGAGCGCCACAGAACTTCAAAGGTGAAGCTGTGGAGCAGGAAGCTAGCAATTTCTTCAACGGATTTACCTCCATCGTAGTAACAAGCGCTACGGGAAAACATCCGCAAGCCTCACCTTCGGCGGAGGCAGGTTCTCCCGACGATGCCGTACCCGATCCCACTGGGGTAACTGTAGCGGCTGCCGAAGCCAAAGACGTCGCGACTGGAGGGAAAGCCAGTACGAAGCACGATAAGACTAAAGTTCCCGTCGAGACGGCTATGTGGACAAAGATGAGGCCAATCATGCACGGCATCGCAGACGTATCGGATACCTGGGAACGATTTGCGAATGCCCTTTCTCCTACACCCCCGTTCCCAAGGGATGTCTACAGACTTAGGCTTGCCGCCTTGATAGCACCCCTCTTTCTAGCTTCCCTCTTCGTCACATCTTACATGTTTATGAAAGGAGTAACCTTTGGCATTGGCGTCGGCTTTTTCGGGGACCCTATTATCACCCGCGGATTGAAGTGGCTTAACCATACATTCCCTCACTGGCAGAAACTTTTAGAGCTCCGCAATACGATCTTAAAGGGTGTGCCGACTAACGCACAGTTGACACTTACTCTACTTAGAATAGGTGAGGCGAATAACGCACCCATACCGCCGCCTCCGTCCATAACCGAACCGCCCCCCGAGAGGCCTACAGAAGTTACCGATGCCGAATTGCGAGCTACAGGTGCCGAGCCGCCGCTAAACGCAACTGAAGGGGAGCTTCGGGAGGCCATGGAACACGATCCGCGAACCGCATACGAAACTGGTGGTTCGGACATAGACGCTGCAAAGGGCCCATCCAAGCATGGCAAACGGGGAAGCAAGATCATAAGTTTCTTTAAGGGGACGACGAAAGGTGCTGTCAAGACGGTTATAGGAACCGATCACGCCCGGGCGAAAGCGGGCTCCCATCACGCCAAGAATCGTCTAGGAGCCGTTCCAGGGCCGAAGAGCAGTCGGGTTTCCGGTCCCGTCGACTTCAAGGGTCGTTATAACGGCAAGAAGGGACACGTCTATATCACGACTAAGTCGACGATCCCGGCGGTATCCTTCAGTACGGACGAGACGATCGAGAAGATTGGTTCGGCGGAACGAGAGGACCTACACCCGTTGTGGACCGTAGCGATTAACGACATCGCCGAGATAAGGAAAGTTGGTGGATACGGATGGAAGGCTAAGATTGTCGTAGGTTGGTCTATGGGTAGGGAGGTAGCCGATGGGCTAGAAATAACGGATCGGACGGGCAACGTACGCCGAATCACCGCGCTACCGATGAGGGACGAGCTGTTTAACCGCCTCGTGGCTATCGGAGGACAGAAATGGGAGGCCTGGTGAGAGGCCCGCGACCGCGACTTACCGATATCATCAGACGTCTAACAGTAGGATAGTGCAAAGGCGTATCCAGGCAATTGATTGCTACGCATTGATTTTACTACTCTGTAAGTCGACTAGAGCGTATGTAGGGTAGGAGTATGTATTATTTAACGCTAAAATGCGATATATACTGTCACATAACACTGGTTCAGGTTATCTCAGCGAGCTCAGTCCAGGAGGTTGGAGTTGTTGTACCTCTTCAGGCGCTAGCGTTTTTAACCAATCAAAAATTTCGAAAAAACTGGAAACACAATTCCAACTTATCTCACAGTCTCAGTAAACTCAGACCAATATATCAAATATAGCGCCTGCTAGTGCCTGTGTTGCAGCGCCGCAGGCGTTAACATGGTCTGAGTTCACTGAGATAAAAGCAAACAAATTAATACGAAACGAGAGCCATGTTGATCAAATAAAACCTATTGGATAGTCGCAGCTCTTGGGTATAAAATTAATCTCGGTACTAATGCTTCTAGAATATCAATTAACTTGTAAACTGTATAGATTTGTAAAGCATTTGCAACTATGATAGGCCGATGTAATGACTGAGTGCCGTATGCATGCATGACATGGATAGATAAATGGGTATATTGCAGCTCCGTTCAGTTGGGAACGATGGCATGGATCGTGACCGAAATCGGAGACATCCAAAGTTCTTGGGGGCTTTTTTTTTTCTCTTTTCCCTCCTTTTTCGAGAGGTTCGTATTCTACCATGATAACGTAAGTGATTACCATTTAGTACCCAGTGAATTTATGAGATGATACCTAAAGACGGTAAGATGTCATTGACCCACCTTCAGGCGGTATTGTCAATATTTCTCTTGGCTATTCTTCATCCTCTATTTCGTATCCAAATTCATGTAAAATTCACCTTTTCCCTGGGTACCTAGGTATGTAGGTAGTGATCAGTCTTTATAATGTTGTTGTAATTCACAATCTATAAATTCAAAAAGAAACGAAGAATAGGTAGCCTCTGAATGAAGAAATATAAGTGGGTTGCAAACGCGTCGACGTTCGACAATCACGCGATAGTAAGAAAGAGTCTAAGTTAGGGTTAGCGAAATGGTGATAAGGAGTACATAGTTCAGTGGAGATTTGGTCTAAGCAAGTATGCACGAACCCCGTAGCTGCCTGTAGTTGCCCGTAGCTACCTGTACCTAGTTCCCGTCAAGGTTCAGGTACGGGTCCATACGCGTAGAGGAAACTGGAAACTGGAAACTGGAAACTGGAAACTGGAAACCGCGAACAAAGATAAGAACCAAAAGTCTTAAACTTTTATTTTTCTTCCAAAAGTTGGCTTCCTTAAACCATCACTTTACACAACTACCCAACCATCGCCAATCTTTAAATAACTTCCATCGTATCAACGCCGCAAGTCTCTCATCGCAAACAATGTCTTCCGCTTTCGTTCAGCGTCCTGCCCCAGCCTTCAAGGCTACTACCGTCTTCCCTGGCGGCGAGTTCAAGGATATCTCCTTGTCGGATTACCTTGGTCAATGGTTTGTCTCCCTCCTGCACCTCCTTCGGTTTATAAGTTTGCGTCCTCTCGCATCCTTGTATTGTCGGTTTCATCATACTGACATTTCTTTTCCCAGGGTCGTCCTCCTCTTCTACCCTCTCGACTTCACATTCGTCTGCCCGACTGAGATTATCCAGTACAATGACGCCCTGTCGCGCTTCCGCGCCATCAACACTACCGTCCTCGGTGTATCGACCGACTCTCACTTCTCCCACTTGGCTTGGACCGAAAGACCTCGCAAGCAGGGTGGGTTGGGTTCCGACTTGGAGCTCCCTCTCGTTGCTGATAAGTCGCACAAGATCTCTCGCGACTACGGTGTCTTGATTGAGGAGGAGGGTGTTGCCCTACGTGGTCTCTTCATCATCGACCCCAAGGGTATTCTTCGACAGATCACCATCAACGACCTTCCTGTCGGTCGTAACGTCGAAGAGACCATCCGACTCGTCCAGGCGTTCCAGTTCACCGACGAGCACGGCGAGGTTTGCCCCGCCGGTTGGCAGAATGGCAGCAAGGGAATGAAGGCTGATCCCAAAGGAAGTCTCGAGTACTTTGCTGCCCAGGATGGTGAAAATGGTCATGCTAATGGAAATGGCGAGTCTAAGAAGCGAGCCAGAGTGGATTAACTAGACTGCGGGTCACTTGTGGAGAAGTTGGAGAAGCAGGACCGCTGACGTAGCTGGTCGAGATGGCTTTGTACCTTACCTGTTTTACGCATCATGTTTTGGCGATGCCGCATGCAATGCCTTAATGCCAAAATGAAGTAATTAGACTGCATTTTATCATGAAGAGCGTAGACTCCTTTATGAAGCACATAATAGCAAGCTTATCGTCTTTGTATTTGCCCTCGATGCTGAAATGTTGTACCTCTTGACGTTGGAGATGCATCCACTTCCAACTTTGAATGCCTAATCGGAGATTTACTGACCACGCGATGTATTCGGAGTGATACGGGCCGATACCGACTCCTAAAAATGATGCAGCAGATGGAGAGACGAAGAAAAATGCAATTGAGATGGGTTTTTTTATTGCAACCCTTTTTGTGCTCCCTCAAAACCTCCCTTTTGCATACCAAAATTGCCTACCCAGGCACCCCCTAGGCGACTCTTTGGACCGCAATATAGCTATGTCAGTAGCAGTAGGCAAGTACAGTGTGAATGAAAACTGCGTAATAATAGGAAAGCGTATTAACCCAAATGATATGATATGGGGTTAAGAACGTGTAGTAAGCAAAAGTAATCACGCAGGTTACACCACAGAGGAGCAGCTTTTGATGTTTCTCTAGCATCTCATGTATCCTTCCAAAATTTTCGAAGGCTTCGAGGTTTCCTGGGGACAGAATATGTCTAGCGAGGTAGACTTAGAGATAGATTGCTTCTTCTAGAAAGTCAGAATATTGAGAAGAGCATGGTTTCGATGATTCGATGGTCATGGCGGACCAGATGATTCAAGGGCGAGTGATAGACTAACTGTCAGATTATTCGACTACAGATTTATGTACTTGTTCCGTTAATATCGTCTTGATTCGGTATGAATAATCCGCCTGGAAAATCTACCTTACGTTCAACTGATCAAATAACCCTCCAAAGCTACCTCTCCAAGTTTCCGCAGCTATTTTCCCTAGTCCCACTCCGATCTCCTTCTTAAAGGAACCGTCCGGCTCAAGCTGTTCCAGGCTTTCGAAGAATTGATCTATGTATTCAGCTAGCGGCATAGGGGGGAAAGCTTTCTCCGGACCGCCTTGCTCAGCGACTACGCTTTCGCGGTGCTCATGGTCAATGCCGGTATCGACGTACGGCGGAATGATTTCGACTATGTTTAGGTTCTTCCTTATGTTTTCCGGGGCCGAGTTTAACTGTTCTCGCAAGATTTTGGTAAACGTGTGAAAGCCAGCTTTGCTGGAACAGTAAGTCGGGTAGAAGTGTTGCGGAATATATGCTAGAGTGGAGGTAGTAAGGAACAAGTTCGTCTTGTTTCCCGCCTTTGCTAATTCGAAGAGGTGCGGAGCAAATAAACGAACGAGAAGAGAAGGAGCTGTCAAGTTCGTATTAACCTCGTTGATCATCGCCTCGGGACTAGAAGTTGACGGATCGAAAAGGTTATAGGATTTCTGGATTCCGGCGTTGATGATTACAGAGTCCAGGCTGGGAAAGTCCTTTAGGATGCCATTTACGTTGCTTGCGAGGTTGTTTAGATCGGAAACGTCGAACTACAAGCTTATTTAGTATCAAGGAGCTTCTCAAGTTACGAGTCGTTACTTACTTGACGAGTCTCGAGGCCTTGTAGCTCTTTAGCTAACGCGTCTAATTTGTCTTGCCTACGGCCTGTGATAATCACTTTTTTACCTAGGCTGTGAAACCGACGAGCGAACGCCTCACCGATGCCAGAGGTAGCCCCGATGATGAGGATGGTGTTTATCCTTGACGACATTTTCGCAAAAACGAGACCCCTGGACCTTTTCTGATTTCTTACTAGTGTATTGGTATTGGAGATTGAGGAAAAGAATAAGCTTGGGGTTTGCGACCTCTCATTTATGTACCGCTATAGATTTAGCCAAGCCCATAACACACTCGTAAAATCGCAAGACATAATAAGTCATCACGACCACGGCCGCGGGTGGATTTCATCGTCGCAT
Organism: Daldinia sp. FL1419; assembly: GCA_025201765.1. Taxonomy (NCBI): domain Eukaryota; kingdom Fungi; phylum Ascomycota; class Sordariomycetes; order Xylariales; family Hypoxylaceae; genus Daldinia; species Daldinia sp. FL1419. The sequence continues at coordinate 50,423 of MU623348.1, forward strand.
AGAATCGGGATGAATCGGATTGCTAAGAAAGAATGTGCTAATAAGTGCCCAGCTAATGGAGTTTAGGGCGGCTTTTGTAATAGTTCCGATGGATAACGATGGGCTTATTCTGACTATGCGCAGTCCCTAACCTATCGTAGCTTCATAGGGTAGTATGGATTTAGGGCGGCACCTCACGATATTACCAACGAATCCATCAGGATCGGCAGACGTCTTACCTATGAACTCCGGGTCGCTTCTGGCGTCGAGATGATTGGGATAGGCAAGGACGTGTTGGTGGCGTACATAGTACGTTTCAACTTGGCGGATAAAAATATTCGGCCTTCGGATTGTTTCTTTGCTCCGAAGTGAGCAAGTCGGGTTGAAAATTAGACAATTAGATTACTTTTACTATGATGGATATTAATATCAAAGCAAGTGACAAGCACCGACATATTACATATTATACATGAGGACGTCAAGTCAAGTTGTGACATATTTTAAGACCAACCTTCGTGCAATTCATGAAACATCCCAGTCCGTCGCAACAAGGTGTCCATACCGACAAAAGAAACTTGAAAGCAGAGCGTCGATGTTGAAGTATTACCTTATTTACACAGCCGGTCTTCCGTTCAATAACATTCGACGGCCTTCCTCCCAACCTCGGTGAGCTGCGATTTCCGCTATCGTCATTCCGGAGTCGTCTCTAACATCAAGGTCGACACCGGCTTTATCAATAAGGAGCTTAAGAATGTTTGCATCACCGTTCTCGATCGCTTGAATGTAGGCGTTGTGGCCGCGGTATATCTTATTCGGATCAGCGCCATGTTTTAGGAGCAACTCGATAATCTCGGTGTCCGCTCCGTGAACTCGGCGCAGTGCCTTTACGATAGGAAGATGTTCGCCAGGTGCATTGACGTCGGCGCCGGCTTCCTCCTACATAAGCGCGACGACGATATTAGCGAATATTGACTCGCGCGGGGGCTTGGAGGGTTTATAGGATGGCCTTACCAGTAAGAAATGTACTATTTCTTTACGATCTTCGCGGATGGCCGTCGTTAGTGGAGAGAAGACGCCCCCGTTTCGGTCCTCTACGCTCACACCTGCTTTGAGGAGTAATTTAATACTTTCCAGCTGGTTTGCGACGACAGCCATTTCCATTACGCCTTTGAAAGCGCGTGGTTCTGCTAATGCCGGTAGCAGGCGCTTCAGGATTGCGGGCTGGTGGACTGCCATACATACTGGCCAGTTTTCTCCTCTGACGTTAGGATCGGCGCCACGGGATAGAAGAAGGTCCTGTTTATATCCATCAGTTGCTAAGGACTGACAACTCGTACGTGAATTTTGGATGCGATGGATGTGCTTACCACCAAGTCTGCACAATTTTCACGGATTGCCGTAGTCAACGGCGTAGCACCGGTCTTGGGTGCCTTGTCATTAGGCGAAACCTTCCCGGTATCTAATAGCCAGTAAAGTGCTTCGACATTCTTGAATTGAACAGCCGTCTCTAAAATACCCTTTGGAGAGTTAAGGTCCGCGCCTGCGGCTACGAGGGGTGCTAGATACTGTGTCCGGTAATGCGTCACGCACTTGAACGTGGGGTATTCTGCGCTCGGTACATTTGGGTCTAGCAATTTACGACGTTAGATAACTGAATCATAAGAAGGTTTTCAACCAAGTAGAGAATGGTGGGAGCTCACCTGCGCCGTTTGCTAGCAGAAGCTCGAAGATGTCGGCCCTATTATCGCGAATAGACGAGCAGAGTGGCGTATAAATACCATCTTTCTTGGCGTTTGGATCGACACCGGCTTTCAACAATACGCGAACAGCTTCTATGTTGTTAATGGACGTTGCTAGTTCCATAATTCCGGGGGCCTTTTTAGGATCAGCACCGCGAGCAAGAAGTAGCTCGAGGATTCGAGGTAGTCCCGCCGATGGCCAAAGCTTTGATAAGTTAGCTATTAACACTCAGTTGGAAAAAAAAGGGGGGGGGGACATCTGTACCATGTGCTTCGGTCCAGGAAGATTTGGATTGGCGCCGTGGTCTAGGAGACTCGTCACGATCTCGATACGGTTCGACAGAATAGCTTCGAAAAGGGGACTGTGCCCTTCCCTATTTTTCACGTTGGCGTCGGAGCCGTATTCGAGGAGCATGTCGATTATTCTCTTCGACCTCTTCTTGATTATAGCTGCCATCAATGCAGTATCTCCGTTCGTCAGTGTATGATTAACGTCGCCTCCATAGGTAAGTAGAATACGAGCGAGATCGTATTTATCTTCGACAACAGATATAGCAAAAGGCGTCTCGGATTCCGGACCGGCCGCGAGGTTAGGGTCTGCTCCGTATCTAAAGTTACGCAACAACCGTTAGTAACCTTTCTTCATGTTTGAGGCCTGATGTTACGAGAAGGAATAAGAGGGGGAATGTCTTTACTTACTTGAGTAACATTGTAACAGCATCTCGGAAGGATTCTTCGACCGCTAAAATTAAAGGCGTCATGTTGCGACCGTCGGGAGCGTTTGGATCGGCCCCGAAGAGGAGGAGAATGCGAACGATTTCTGTATCGTGACGCATAATTGCCTGGTTGAGGATGTGAGCTTCGGGGCTGCTGTCGGGGGATACGCCACGGTCTAGCAGCTGTTCGACCAGCTTATGATTTCCAGAGTCCACGGCAGAAAGCAATGCTTCCCTTAACGCGGGTGTATTTGCCCCGACGGTATTCCGGGGGGTCCATCGAGGCATAGTATGAGGTTCGGCCTTTAATCGTACAACTTTATAAGGCTCAAAAGAGTCTAATTCCTCAATAAGCGTATCAACCTCGGTAACGCCTCCTGACGCAACTGTACTATGTGTTCTAGACCGATCCGTAGTCTCGGCCGCAGACACTACTCGCTCTCTGCCGTTACGAGAAGACGCGCCGCTACCGATGGTATAGTTGGATATTGAAGGTTCGCGATGTATTTCGGGGAGGAGATTCAAGTTTGCGTTATGCACTTCTTCACGCATTCTTAGAGATGAATGGTCTCTAAAAGACGAATGATCCGTGACCGAACCTTTGCTGTGTACTGTTGGTACGGGCGGTAAAGGCCATATAGGAGGAATTTCGTCTACTTGGTGGGTAACGACGGTGCTGTTGCTGTGAGACTTCAGTCTAGTAATGCTTGACGCGCTCTTATTTCGAGACATTCTGTCTAGGGCGGCAGCGAGACCCGTATAGCCAATACCAACAGATTCGTCGACCTTGGCATCCCCAAGAGACCATTGGAATACCAGAGCACTCATCCTCAAAGCCTCACGGGTCTTGGCAAGATTGTCTCTCATCTTTTCCACGTCGTTATCAGCGAACATTTTTCGCCACCCCTTTTGGATCTTCCCCATCGTACCCTTTTTCTCATACTCCAAAAGTCTACCTAGCATAGTATCAAGCACTTGGAAATCGTTAGCAGCGGCTTTAAACTTCTTGTCGAGTTCCGTGATCATCTCGAGCGGGAACCTCTGGTTAGTCCTGGAATACTCGGCCAGACCGGCCTCGAGAGACCACATTATTCGGCACGTCTCTAGAAAGTCGTGTGCTAACTCATCGAACTGATGCCCATGCTTCTCGACGGTTCCCACATACTCAAGCATATGGATTGATATCTTGTTCCCAAGAACCGTAGCCTTGTGGCACTGGCCAATTACGGATTCGATGGAGGGGCCCATGACCGCGAGGGAGGATGCCGGTCAATCCTCGACCTAGCCGTAGGGATTTATGTGATGAGATTATTATTCAAGATAAGTGATCTGGTCGGCAGCCAGAACAGCCTCTTTAAAAGAGTAACGAGTGGTCTATCGAGAATCGACGACCAAAAATAGGATCAAAAGTCCTTGTTAAGCGATGGAAGGACCGTGAAGATTTACGAGACAAGCCTATAAGTAATCCAAAGCTCAGCTCTGTGGATCCCCTTAGATATTATACTAGGATATAAACGGGTGTCTTGCATAATGATAACTATCGCTATATAGGAACATTTCAGCTCAGGACGAGTCTTGTCTTTTGACTTTGCGCGTCGTGTGTGGTTTCTAATTTTGCGCTCGCACCAGTCAATGCGGTAGACTAGTAGGCTGCCGATACAGGTTTACACTCCCAAGTCAAGGATAAGCCCTGCAGGGGTTTCGTTTATCTGGGAGACAGATCGAGAAGATCCTAATAGGTTCGTTCCTAACGCAGCAGCGCAGTCTGTGCCTAGTGCGCGTAGCTGGTGCCCCGCTGTCGTCAAGGACTAGAAGCTGTCTCTACTATAGTATTACATGTGAAATTCTCTTACACCAGATTCAATAAGACACCAATATTACCCGTGCTTGTAGGAGTATTTCGCGATAGGAGAGAAATTTCTAAGTTAACCCTCTATCTTGTATACTATGGGGTCATCTAGTCGTATTTAAAGCCTTCATCTAGCCGGCAAGTCCTTACCGTGATGAAAAGGAAGCATACCCGACTCTTCGGATCGTTTCTTAGCAGGGGAGAACTGACCCCGAGGCTCGCAAGTATTCATCCTACTAAATCTGCAGCGGCTTCTAATCCGGCTTCAACGTCACGGCGCCGGTGTCTTGGCAGCCTGGAAGGCTCGGTGATTATTTACTAATTCCGGAAGTTTGTCCAGACCATTAGTATGGCTTCTTCATCCCCCCACCCCCATCTTCAAGTTCTTAGGGCATAGTTATTACAAGTAGAAGCGCCATTATACGTTTAAGGGTTCTCTAGACTATTTAGGAAATCTCTACTAGCTATGTTTGGCTTAGAGTAATGTCGAATATATTAGCTTTCATGAGAATTTTTTTTGGTTCCTTTCCGTATTGGACCGAGGCCCAGGCCGATCGATCCTATGAGAAACATAGTAAATTTTTCGTCGGGTTGCGGCCGCTTTTACATAATGTACTATACCAGGAAAAAGTAGGCGCCGAGTTTCAAGAAGTATAAGCGATGAAATGGCGTCTAATGACATTGACTTATCTCCAGTTTGGTGTAGCCTGGATCGAATAGTGAATATTAGAATAACTGGGCTCATAAAGGAATTTAGCATTAGTAACCTAACCATCAGCTAGGTAATAGCTTATTAAATGCGAGGGCAGGACTGAGATAGATCATATGTATTATGGTTCCACGCAGCTGACGAAAATCCACTCTAGGCAGCATGAGGTCTCCTACTGCTATGTTACGTTGGTGTGTATTTTGGTCCTCCGCCGCGGGAAATAAGAGATACGTAAGAACAGCGTTAAGAGACTTGGGCTCGAATATTTCAGCTTTGGGATAAGTATCTGGTGATGTGTACCTCTATGCCTCGTTTTATGTAGGTAGGGCAACCTGTTAACACGCCTACCGACGGTTGTTAGTGACCCGTTTTACTTCCCCTGAGCCGCATCTTGGTACACTAAAATGGTTGGAGCACGACTCTGATATGTTGACAAACGCGTAGTTATTCGAAAGGACAAGTCGCTCCAAGGGGACTCGGGAATGTTTTCTCAAAGAGAGCCATGAACCTTAGTAATATGTCTTCTTTTCCACTGCAAGCCAGCGCAAAGAGTCCGAATGGTTGTCCGAATCCATCTAGTCTACCTAACGGAACAGTCCCAATCGGCCATCTGGCCCAGGCCGCGTAGGAGACCAATATTGAGTCAGATGGAGCAAGAATAATATTCAAGCCGTTATCTTCTATGGCTTTTCCCACTCCCTTTTCCAAGGCGGCACGTCGAAGTATATCACAAACTTCGCGGTGTCGGTGCTCCGTCATATTATTATCACGGGATCTAATTAATTCCGTCTGCGTATTGTAGGCTTTTCCTATGTTAGTCTGGTATCTTGGCGTTGGCATATGAGAGCAATGTGGTGGTATTGACAAAGAGGGGTACTAACGACTAGGCAATGCAATATCTCTATGCTCCTCATTCCACTTGATAACGTCGGCTAGCGATTCTAAATCTGGGCCACGTTCAAAGTTTTCGAGGAATTCCTTCAATTTCTCAGGGAATTCATGGTCTGATGTTGGTTAGTTAGCCTTGGTGTATTCTAAGAAGGCATCGAAAGGTGTTTATCGTACAGGCAACGGTGCCAAGGTTATCATTTCCCACGCTCAGAATATTACCAGGAGTAATATCTAAGGGATATATGACTTTGGCCCCTTTTCCTTCAAGGATAAGTGGAACGTTATCGTATGCAGATTTCTTAGTAGACATTAGAACAAAGCTTCGAATATAGATATAACTAGAAAAAGGAGTGACAAGCGAGCGTACTACTTCTTCTCGGTTCCATTTCTCGACGGCATGCGCTACGCCCCAATCTCCTGGAACAATACCGACTCCAAGTCCCGACCAAGACTCCTCCATTCGTTCGGTGAGGGTGTTGGGCGCTTCTGACACAACCCCTTTCTTCGCGATAATATCGATCAACAGAGGAAGATCGGCGGGAGTTCTAGCCAAGACACCGATTCCGTCGAACGACTCGCTCAGTTTGAAAACCCCGTCAGTTGAAACAGAACCTGGTGTGAGTTTCATTCCGTATAGGCCGCAACAAGACGCGGGGTAGACGGTCGAACCGGCTGTCTCCGTACCAATTCCTAATGGACAAAATCCTGCAACGATACTTACCGCCGGACCAGAGGTTGAACCGCCGCAAGTCTACGGATATTTCGATTAGGACTGCTTTCCTGTTTCTGTGCGGCGACTTACTGGTTGGTCTTCATCTTTTAGGTTTGCTATCCTGTGGGCAGAAAGCGTCTGTCCTATATAGGCACTCCAACCGATAGGAGTATCCTTTGACCTGAATAGCAAATGTGGGTTGAAATTCTTTCACGTCAAGTGGGGAGATAACGTACTTGAGTCCGCAGAACTCCTGCGAGGCGTTAGGATATGGTCACTATTTATAAACGAGCTCTAAATACCGTCAAGTTTCCTTTCCCGAGGATGATTAGGCCGCCGTCGATAAGCTAGGAAGAAAATCGATAGTTAATACGATATCTATGAGGACGGTTGCCGCTTATACCTGGTTCACAAGTTGAGCGTTTCCTTTAGCACGCAACCCGGCAAAACAATGTGATCCTACAGTCGTCGGCATACCTAGTTCGGGGCCGGTGACGATGCAGTCCTAGGTTGTCTATTAGAATATCTTTCTGGAAGAATACCTATTTCTAGGACTGCACCTTGATTATTATGGGTATTCCATGAAGACTGCTTCTTATGTTACCTTGCCTTCTCTCCTCGTCAAGACGTTTTGCTATTTCTAAAGCTAAGTCACGATCTAGAACGGATATAACTGCGTTGAGGCGCATTCCTTTCGAATTGTGCCTTTCAATTTGATCTAGAAACTCTTCAACGAGGCGAACGCTAGTAAGTTCACCAGCGGCTAGCCGTCGTTGCAATTCGACAGCAGAAGCTTGTAATATCGAGGTTGCCATGGCGAGTAAATTGATGGATATAATGGGCAAATATGTTGGCCTATCTAATATATGAAGGATACCGTAGATGCCTGGGTAAGGAGGCGGTAGGTAATATGTATTTGCTCCAAAGCTGTAGCCTAACATCCCCGGAGATAAAATATAGGGGTAATTATTAGGGACCTTAACTCCGGCGGGGAGCCTGGGAGCTTATCTCGCAGACCCTTCGGCCAAGTCCGATGTCTTTTGAACGTTTCCGTGATTCGGAGGTTTGCAGATAGATTGGAGATTCCTAAACTCCTAAGTTATTGGATTGCTCTGATACTTCGTCCATCATACCCGCGTCTTGTATTCCCTAACGTTAAACTGGTAAAATATCTGAAATGGCGCAAACTTATCTCATGTGGGTTGCCGGCAAAGAGGAGGTAGGGCAAGAAGAACTGTAAGTCGGCATCAACCGGTCGCTTTATATGGTAGTTGATAGTTAACAAACACCATAGGTTACCAGTAGAAGATCCTGCAACTGGGGAAACTTTTGCACTGTGAGCTTTTAATGTCTTGATATTCATAAGCGAGCGTAATTTAATTCGGTTGCTCCGTTTTCAAATAGCTGCCACGCGGCGTCGACGTCTGATGTTGAACGCACTATTGCCCTTGCCCAGGAGGCTTTTCAATCGGGTATCTGGTCTAGATCTTCTCGTCACCACCGCGCTGACGTCTTGGAAAAATCTGCAACGCTCCTCACGACATATTTGCCCAGTCTCATTGCGTTAGAAGTACGGCAGACTGGTCGCGCAATTAGGGAGATGAACGCTCAAGTTCCATCCTTAGTACGTTGGTTCAAGTACTACGCCTCGCTTTTGCGCGTAGAAGAGCAGCCCGTCCTACCGACAGCGGGGAAACTGCATAATTTTCTCCGACGGGTTCCTTTAGGCGTCGTCGTTCAAATTACTCCCTTTAACCATCCCTTGCTTATCGCTGTGAAAAAGCTCGCCCCAGCACTGGCCGCTGGGAATAGTGTCGTGGTGAAACCGAGCGAGCTAACGCCTTTATCGACATTAATGCTCGGTCGTATCCTGAAAGAGGCGGGTGTGCCTGACGGTGTTTTCAGCGTCTTGCCCGGATACGGCACTACGACTGGAAAAGCCCTCGTACGGCACCCCCTGGTAAAGAAAGTAGATGTGACGGGAGGAACGGCAGCGGGGAGGGCAATCGGCGGAATCGTAGGCGGGAATCTAGCGAGGTATACGGCAGAGCTTGGTGGCAAAGCGCCACTAATAGTATTTAATACAGCAGACATTCGGGTTGCTGTCAATGGAATCGCATTCGGTAGCTTCATTGCAACCGGACAAACTTGTATCGCAAGTACGAGGATACTTGTTGATAATAAAGTCTTACCGCAGCTGCTAGAAAAGCTCAAGGCGAAGACGAATTCGATTCTTCAACGCATAGGTGCACCTAGCAACCCAGAGTCGACAATGGGGCCTCTGGTATCGGCAAAGCAGCTCAGTCACGTCGAACTACTAGTCGGCGATGCTTTAAACAGTGGAAAAGCGAAAGCGATAACGGGAGGAAGCAGGATGCGTGGTCTTAGCCCTTTAGACGGGTCCGACTTGTCTAAGGGGTACTTTTACGAGCCTACGGTTCTCGTCTCGGCCAAGGGTGATAGTATTCTCGAGACAAAAATCTGGCGTGAGGAGGCTTTTGGTCCCGTGATTGTGATTGTGGGTTTTGAGACGGAGGAGCAGGCCATCAAGTTGGCTAATGATAGCGAGTTCGGCCTCGGGGCAGGAATTTGGACCCAAGACCTGGCACAGGCTTTTCGGGTCTCAGAGCAGCTTGAGGCCGGAATCACCTGGATAAATACGCATCATCGGAACGACCCAAGTAGCCCATGGGGTGGTGTTAAGTCATCAAGCGGCGTCGGAAGCGAAAACGGCATAGATGCTTATAATTCATATACGATGATGAAGAGTACGATAATCAACTACGCCCCAGCCGAAGAGCTTTTGTCTACGGATGATTGGTTTAGGGATGGTCCAGGAGCTGCGAGATACGGCTAAGAGTCTCAGAGGTCGGGTGAGAATCTGAATGGTGCTGCAACGGCGCTGGTGGTTGGCCTTAGCCTAGGTTGAACTTGCTGTAGAAAAAGACCATAAGGGAATATAGTTACCGGTACTGATGGAATTATCCTCTGATCTACGAAGCTACTGAATCCATACAGGGAAATACACCTGCATTACATAGTTCATGCCCCTTAATCCCACCACGAGGTTCTAATATCCTAGGGGTATACGTAAAGGAGTGAAACGTCGTTGAACTACCAGCCCAAGTCAATACGACATTTCAGCGGAAGACATAACCTATAAAATCAATATGTTGAAATAGAACGCATGTATAAGGTAAGTTACTTATATTATCAAATCTATCTTAAAGAATAAATAGGTATATTTATAATATATAAGGTTATGAATATGGGGTATATTATATCCTTATATATTAGTTATATATATTCTAACACTTCTATTCGAATTATATCTGTAATTAGCCTTAAATATCCTCTTAATTTGATTTTATTTATATCTTTATATTTCTTAAGGTTTAAAATATATTATTAATGGGAATAAATCCTTATTAAGGCTTTTATAGGGTAGGTCTTTTAACCCCTCCTTTCTTAATTATTTAAGTTAAATATTTCTTATTATATAATATATTTATATTATATTATATTTTAGTTTTTATTAATTAGTATATATATATATATATAAGGAGTTTTTCCTTCTTTTTTTTTTGTGTAATATAAAAAATATATTATTTTTTAAAGTTTTTAATAATATGTGTAAAAGTGTTTTCAATTATATTTAAGGATTAAATTTGGTTTAAATTTAAAACTTTTAATTTATATTTGTTGGAAATTATTTTATATTAAAATTTCCATTGATTATGAAATGTCTTTTTTTTAAAATTTCTTATTTGTTTTATAGCTAGAATTTTAGGGTATTTTTGAATTTAATAAATATATTTTTAGGTAATGGTTTGATAAGGTTATTAATTATTTATTATTAAATAAAAATATATATAAAATTAATTTTTCTAAATTATTATTTTTTTTAAAAAAAATATATATCTATTTTGATATATTTAGTATATATGTAAAACTAAAGATTTTTAATTAATATTAGTGTTTTTTAATTATTCTTAAAAATGATTATAATAGTAATTTATTCTTATATTACCATTAGTTTTATTAATAAATAATATAGCCATATGACTTCCTTTATAATATTTATTATATTTCTAAATTTAAATTTATATATTAATATAATTATAATAAGTTGTTTTTTTAATGATTAATTAATAATCTTATTATTAATGTTAAAGATATATCTTGAAGTTAATTGTTTAAATTATATATATCTTATGAAATTAACATTTATTTACCTTGTAAAATTGCTTAAATTTCTTTGGTATATAAATTTATAAATTAAAATACCTTTAAAATATTTAAAGATCCTTTTTATTACTATTAAATATATTATAATAAAATTTTTTATATAATGGTTTAAATATGAGATAATATATGTTATATTTAATTTAATATTTATTATAACATATATTAGATATTTTATGGTTTATGTATACTATTTGATATCTTTAATTAGTACAATATAATTATTTAAAGGTTCTATAATCTTTGATATATTGATTAGGGTAGTTATAGGGTTAGATTTTTATTGGTTAAAATTTTTTATAATCTTTTTTAAATATATTTTTTAATTAAGCCTTATGGTTTTGTTAAGACAATCTCTTTTAATAGCCATTCTTAAGTAATATGAACAAAAATTTAGATTAATTATTTTAAATTTTTTAATAAGTTTAACCTTAATTTCATTAATTTTAATTTTAGAAGGCTTTATAATTAATAGATTATTAATATAAATTATTATATAATTATAATCTTTTATGAATATATTTACATTTAAATCCAATATTTTAAAACCTAAAATAAATAAGTATATTAATAATATCTAATATTATATCTTTAATATTTATTTAAGATTATATAAGGCTTTTTTAAATTTATAATATTTACCTATTCTATTATTAAATTTAAGGAATTATTTAATATATATATTTTTATTAATATTTTTATATAAGAATATTATAATTATATCTATTTATTTAATTTTTAAATTTAAAATAATTATTATAATAAAGATTATTTTATAATTTATAAATTTAATAATTAAAATAAAAATATTAATATAATTTAACCTTTTAATTTATTTAAAGTTTTATATAATTTATTTAATTTTATATTAAGTAATCTCCCTATTAAGACCTTTTTTTATTTTATAAATCCATTTGCCTAAAAATAATTTTTGTTTTATTAATAAATTATAGAGTTTTTATATATAATTATTTACTAATAATTAATATTTAATACCTATAGTCTTACATTATTTGAATTATTTAGGGTTATATTTAACCTTTTAATATAATTTGGGTTTAAGTTTTGTAATAGTGATTATAATATTAATTAAATATATGGTATATATGAAAGTTGGGTTTGTTTTAAGTTGGTACCTATATAATAATAATTGTAATATTATTTGTTTAAATTTATATCTAAGGGGTTCCTATGGGGGGCTACCTATATATAATTTAAGAAGTTGTTTTTGTGTGGATATACCTAGTTATATATTTAATCTTTTTAGAGGTATGGGATTTTCTGATTAATTATTTTATAATATATTATTAGGTTTTTTAAATATAAGTAATAAATTAAAGTCTATTTAATTTGGGATTAGTTTTAATATGGGTTAATTTTTGGGTAGTTCCCAAATAATATTATTATTTTTTATATATATGTATAATGGTGGTAATAATGTTAACTTAAATCTTACACATTTTTTTAAGGTTATGGATTTATTTATTAATATATATAAATATTTTTTTTTAAATACTATATTATTAATATTAATTATTTTATCTTTATTTATTAAAAATACCTTATAAATATATATATTATTACCTGTATAATTTAATATTTTATAAATTATGGTTTTCTTTTGAAATATATTAATTTTCTAATCTTTTAAATAATATCTATTTAAGCCTAAGGTGATCATATATGTTAAATCTAATATATTTCCATATTAAACCTTGTATGGGATTTTATTCAAAACATTATAAAATAATTTATTTATAATATATAAAATTATTTATATAATAATTAATTAATATTTATTTAGTATCCTATTTTTTTTGGTTTATATAAAAATAATCTTTATTTTAATTTTAAATTTATTAATAATATTTTTAATAAGGTTCTTTAATTAAAATTATTTTATAATTATATATTTAATTGTTATATTTTTTTATTAATAAAAATGTTTAAATTTATTATTAATATATATATTTAAAATATTTAAAGTAATTATATAATATTATTATTCAGATTTTTCCCATTTTTTAAAGAAATCCCTAAAGGTTTATAACCAATCTTTTAAGTTTTTAAGTGGAATGGCCCAGATCATATACAAAAAATTATAAATTATTATTAACTAACCCTTATAATTATTAATACCTTAGGTATCCATGGATATATCAACTTTATTTAAATATAATAATTCCAATTTATAAATATCTTTTTTTAAAGATCTTTTATAAGATATTTTATTTATTTTATTTTTTATATAAGTTTTATATAAATAATATTCTTTTAAAGATTTTATATTTATAAATATTTTTATTAATTTTTTAAGATTTTAATTATTGAAATATCTTAATCTTTTATATCATACTTTAAATAAAAAATTAAATATAGAATAGGAATAAAGAATTATATTAAAATCTATTATATTAAAATAATTATCCTTTTAATTAATTATATATAAGTTACTTATTTTAATTATAATTAAAAATATTTTTTCACCTTTAATTCTATAAGTTAAATCTTATTAAAATAAGAATTTAACATCTTTACAAATTAATTATAATACTAAAATAAAATTATAAATCAAATTAAAACAATATATAATATTTAAGATTTTAATTATTTTAAAATTTTTATTTATAATGATTTTAATTACCATAATGTTTTAGAGTTTAGATATAATGGTTTTTTTATTAATACTATAAATATATAATTCTTTATACAAATATAAATTAATAAATAATATCTTATTATAATAATTAATTTAATTATAATTATTATTAATTATAATTATTTTCTTAAACTTAATTATTAATTTTTTAATTTTAAATTTATTTATAACCATAAATTTTAAGGTTTTTAATGCCTTTACTATGGATAAATTAATAGGTACGTAATCTAATATAGGGATAACTATAAAAACTAATAATTTTATTAATATATCCTATATTTAATTACCCTATATTTTATTTAATATATTGTATTTCAGTTTCTTAGGTAGGTGTTCTTGAAAAAGTTTAAATAAAATATTTAATTTTAATAGATTTATTAGTACTTTAATTATAATATTATTAAATATTATAAATATTATAGTAGTTATAGGTTTTAATACATTTTAAAAATCTTTATAAATTAATATTATAATAATAAATTTTCTTTCTTCTCTTTTAACCTTTTTAAACTTATTTTTTATACTACCTCACCAACTTTATGATTATAACTCCAGGTATTTTTAAAAATATTTAATAAAATTATGGGTTATAATATAATATCCTACAATTATATAATAAATATATATAAAATCTAATCCTTCTTTATATTTTTTACCTTTATTAAAGTAATTAACTAAAATTATTTTATTATTCTTATTTTTAAACTTTTAAATTTACTTTTTTTATTAAATCAATTTAATAATATTATTAATATTAATAATAATTTTAATAATTTAATTAATATTATTTTATAAAGGAATAATATTATAACTTTAAAAAAATATAATAAAAAATATATTATAATTATTTTTTAAAATATTAAAAAATTTATTAATTAAATAAAATTCACTAATTACATAAATTTAATTTAATTCCTTAAAATTAATTTAAAATTATTATAACTTTAATAATAATATTATAACCAACCCTTTAAAATTTAATAAGATGATATTTTATTTGAATATTAGATTTTGGAATATTACATTCCTTTATAATTTATATTTCTTTTTAAAAGCTTTTTAAAACTTAGTTATAATATTTTTACTAATTATTATATTTTTAAAAATTTTTTTTAAATAATATTTTATATATTTATATATTTTATCCTATTAATCTTACTAAAATTTGATCTCTTTATATTATTTAGTTAATAAAAGATTTTTAAAGATTTTTTCTATTTCTACTATTGGGGCTATTTTGTCAATATTTTTTAAAAATATCCTTCCATACCCTTATATTATTAAATAATTAGGTATATCCTTTTTAAATATTAACCATTTATTTATTAATTTTAATTTAATAATATTATTTAAGATTATAATATCCATTTTCATTTCTAAGGTTATTGATAAGGTATTGGAAGGGATTTTATAGTACTTTAAAGATCCCTATTAATTTATTTTAATAGAATTGTTTTATTATTGCGGTTAATAGATTAAATGGTTTAAATACCCAATCTAATATGGTTATATGGTATGTAATTTGATTTGAAACCATTATTAGGTTAATATTTAAATCTTTATTTAATAAATTTAGGGTAGGTATTTTAAATGAAATATTAAAATATTATAGTGAATTTTGTAGGATAATAATTTTAAAATTAAAATAATCTATATTTAAATCATTTGGGAAAGGTACTAGTAATATATTATTAATATTTGGTAAAGGTGATTCTGGTAGTGTTATTGGTAATAAATAATTAGGATTTTTAAGGTAGTTATTTTCTATAAAATCTTTAATTTATAATTACTTTAATTTTTAAATTAAATATAGAAAATTATTTTTATTTAAATACCTGAAAAATAATGCCTTTTATAGTAATCATTCCCTTAAATTATATCTTACCATTATTTTATTTATTTATTTTATAATATCATTCTTAAAATATATTATTTAAGTAATTAAATAATAATTTATAATATTGTTAAAATTATTATTTCATATTTTAAGAATTTTAATAATATTATAATATATATTTTAAAATAATAAGATAAAATTTAAAATTATTATTAATTAATATATATTTTAATATAATAATAATTTTATAAAAGATTAAATTAATATTTTAATATTAAAAGTAATTATAAGAAATAAAGGATTCTTTATTACAATTTTTAGCCTTTAATGTTTCTCAAATTTTAACATTTTGGAATTCCTTCTTATCTCTATTTTCTTATTTTTTTTATTTAAATATATAATAGAAGTTATTGTAGCTTAGATTAAATATATCCTATAAATAAGATATTAAATATAAAATTAAATAATATATTTAATTAAAATAGGTTAACTTTTAATTAAACTTCCAGGCTTATAACCTGTTAAAATAAAACATATATATAAAATAAGTTATTTATATTATTAAATTTATTTTAAAGAATAAATAGGCATATTTATAATATATAAGGTTACAGATGTGGGGCATATTATATCCCTATATACCAGCCACACACATTCCAACACAACACGTACCTGGAAGTTAAAATAAACTGTCCCATTTCATACCGGAAAATCCCATTGACCAAAATTCGTTAGCTTCGCCAAACCCTCGTCTCCTAAGTCGGGAAGGGCGTCCCAAGTAATAGTCTCTGTACCGGCCATCTCCCCGAGGATAGACTTAGCTTCGGTTAAAATTTCCCGTCCTTTGGCGTCCATGGCTTTCTCTGGTGGATTGCCTTCCATCGCGGCCTCGATCCCCGCAAGTAGAACAGTTATATAGACGATATCTTTAACGCTGTGATGGCCGGCCTGGATGCGTTGCTTGGCCCATTTGGCTCCTTCTCGAAGTAGCATCAGTAGTTCGGCGTTGCGAAATTTGCTCCCGTTTTGCTTTTGGTTAAAAGAGGCTACGCCAGTCCACGGCGACGTACTGCGCGCTTGATGAAGCGTCTCCGCTAGCTCCGCGGCGATAACCATGGCAGCTTGCCAAGGTATAGACCTGAACGGGGCGGAGCCGCATACGACGAGACGCTCGTAGTCACTACAGTAACTTTCGAAGGGATGTACGCTTTCCGTCGCTAGTAAAAGAGGATCGCGTCGCGAGGTTGAGAGCGGTAAAAAGGAGGACGTTAGCCTCAAGGCGGCGTCGACACAGATGGTGCGTGAGCAATGGAACTATGCCGGGTCTTTCAAGGCCCGAGGAAGATATCGTAAATGAAGGGAAAATATGTAGCGGCTAAATACTAATTCCAAGTATCGCTCTTGAAACTTCGTAGGTTGCGGTTCAAAATCCTGTAAGCGTTTCAACAAGGATCGATATTCGGCCATAAATTCCGAGCTGAGCCTTAACGTTTCTTGGTATGAACTATCGACTTTTATACCATTACAGTATTTTGCTACCGAAAGTCGTATCGCGAACGTCCGACCCAAGGCTATTTGAAGTGAGGTGTCGGTTAGTTCAGCCATATCGCGAGAGAAGGGTTTGCTGCTGTCGCCAAAACCTCCCAGCTCGGCACCGTTTAAATTTAAAGGCAAAGAACAAACGTAATCGTCCAACGAAAACATAGGCGGCCCAGAAGCATCTACGGTATATTCTAATACCAGCTCGATAATCTTCGTCCATAAACGGCGTCTCATTTCAACTTCGAAGACAGGCATCGCTGGTAACCTGGCCGGGTCCCGATGCAAACCAACAGACATCGCGGCCCGAACCAAAACGCCGGAAAAGGCCCAGACCTGATCTTCTCTTAGATAATGAGACGTCTGTCGGGCGATATGTACGAGGCACATGATTTGAATGTCAAATACCGTCGTCCGAAGTTTTCCTGGCGATTCAAGCCAATTTTCAGCTTCACGTACCCATTGATGCGCTTGGGGACGAAGCGAAAAGACGTCGTCGTAGAAACAAGCGCCGATAGCAAGGCAAATTTGCAGCAATACCACCTGCGCCGGACTTTCTAGGCCGGGATTTTCCCACAAAGCGTTATAAACACGTTGAGTAGTAGGAACGTGGATAATACGATATATAGCCTCAAAAGTGCGTAAGTACGCATTAAATAAAACACTTACTACTTCTTTCGAAGGTAGGTATGTTCCATAGTGGCCTGGCGTCCACGAGAGAAGTCGTCTAGCCTTGATAGACCTAGCTAACAGTTTACAAGTCATTACATCCTGCCATATCTTGCTCTGACTTCTCACCTGTTCATCGAGCCACTCTAAAGCAAAGGGGGACTAGCATGGGGGTTAATATTAAATATATCTCGGAATTATGGTTATCTTACCAGAGTCATCGAAAATAACCAATGAGTTGGAGAAACGTAACGTTTTTACCTATTATGCCTCTTATCGAAAAACTATCCGAACACGACGAGGGGTCGGAATGTGGATGAGGATCTCTGGAGCTCGACTGGCAGCCATCGCATAGAGGACCGGTGCTTACCAGCAGACTAGCTACGGCGTCGAGATCAAATTTACTTCCAGGAGGTATCGATACCAGGACTGATCCTAACGCGCCCAAATGCCATACTTCGCGACGAGTTGACCCTTCTCCTTCTTCCGCTTTGCTGTTTGTCAAGTTCGGAGGGGACCCTTTAACGCCCTTATGGCGGACCATAAGAGCTACTTTGCCAAAAATCAATTTTAGGTAGCTATAAAGGGCAATATATCCTTAACATGTACACAAGCTATATATAATAAAATTATATATAAATATTTATACATTGTAAAAGTAATATTATAATAATTATATATATATAAAAAATATATTAAAGATATATAAGTTATATTACCATTTATCTTATCTTAGCGGGCTTAAATTAAGAGGACGGTTTTTCTTTATATTTTTTAAGCCACCGCACTTTTCAACCAATTAAACCCTTAATATACCACATATACGAAAAACCATTTCTTAAAATTTTTTAAACAGCAATATAACCCTACAGATATATTTGTATAAATTAAATAGGTAGTGGTTGTGGTAGTTGGTTAAAAATCTTTAATTTAAACTTACTAAAATAATATTTATTTTAACAAACTTAAATTAGAATTTTTACTAACTATTATAACCACTTTAATTATAACCACTTCAATTTGATTTATAATTATTGTATATTAAGGGTCTAATTAGTTAAAAAGTATTATAATTCAAAAGGTATAAAAAAATTGTTCTTTTAATCTAAGCTTTATTAAAATAAATTTTAGCACCACCGCATTTTTTAGCTAATTAAATCCTTAATATATTACAATTATAAACCAAATTGAAATAACTATAGTTAAAATAGCTATAATAGTTAATAAAAATTCTAGTTTAAGTTATTAATATATATAAATTATTTAATTATTGAAGGAATTATTGGATTGCGATACGTTGTTGTATTTGGTAAGTAAGTAAAGCTATCTAAGATTTAAGAAATTTGTGGGTTAATCCATTCTAAGTGGGAACTTGGGTTTAACCCTAATACGTATTTTAATTATATAATAAACCAAGTAGGTGCTATAAAGTTCCTTTTTATTAATATATTTTTATAGAAATATTATATTAAAATTATTATTAATTTTTTAGTTTTAATAATTTTATAAATTTATGATGTTTATCTTTTTTAAGTGGTTTTATAAAGCTATCTATAGGGTTCTCTTTTTTTGATATATATTTTAATATAATGTTATTATTATTTATTTCTTGTTTGGTATAATGGTATTTTTTTTAAATATATTTTTTTTAATAATTTACCACCAATTTTTTAATCTAAATTATTATTATTATATTATTATATAATATTGTAATAAATTTTGGTAATATAAGTCCCAATTTTTTAAAAAAGTTCTATATTTATATAGTATTAATTATTACACTACTTAAAGTAACATATTTAGCTTTATTAGAGCTTTTTACCATAATAAGTTAAAACTTAATGTGTTAAAGTATTAGTAACTTAATCATAAAAAATATATATTTTGTAATTAATTTTCTTATAATAAAATTAAAAGTATAATTTATATTTATAATATTATGCAATTTTAATAAGTTATATATATAATGTAAATAATTATTATCTAATTTATAATAGTATATATTTTATTTTATTATTGAACAGGAGCTCTAATAGCTCCTGCAGGATATGCCCTATACTTCAACTAACCCATATCAAGCCAAAGGCTGTATGAGCCAGAGGATACAAGGTGACTATATCCTGAGGAGGGGAATAGGCTGATCGGATAGAGGAACTGATATGGGTGACTGCTTGCCAATGGTAGCGCACTATAGGAGGATATCTTCAAGGAGGAGACTGAAACTGTATATTCTCATATGAAGACTCTATGGAGAAACTGAGCTATAGAACCTGATGAGTCTCTGCTGATCAGACAAGAAAGACAACTCTCGAGGGCCTATTTATGTCCAAAAGAGCTGTGGAGCCTAGGAGGGTCTAGCTCTAAGGAGGAGATAGGGTCTCTACAGGGTAGTATCTATGACCTAATCGCTCTACACCGGTTCATTATACCTCTTAAATATCTTATTATTTATTTAATGTTAATTAAGTGGGCTTCTATAGGATTATATATAAAATAAACTTATATAAACATTGTAAAACTTATATTAGGCTTTGTGATATATGCTAGAAAATTTATTTTTTTAACAAGGGAAATATATTTAAAAATTTTATCTATATTAGTAACATCTTCCAAACTGCGTGCCTAAATAATTTCTCTTCTTTTAAGGTTAAATAATATTAATATTATTTTCTTTTTTTTTAATTTAATGCTTTTTAATATTTTTGTAATATATTATTTTTAATTAAGGCAAATATCTTTTATAAAAGAAAAACGCACAATTCTAATTTTAAAAAACTAATTTACAACTTCTAAATCCGTGATGGGTACATCTTCCTTAATATTTATTACTAATATCAAAAGGTGTTTAGTGTTTGGTCTGTAGAGTAAGAAATTATTTATATATAAAGTTATTATATTTCCTATATTTTTGTTTATATATACTATATTATTTAATATTAATGGCATATATTTTCTTTTAATTAATAACACATATACATATTTCTACCATACTATATTAATTTATTTTAAATTATATAGGGGATTTATAAATTTAATAATTTTATTAAATATGTATTTATATTTATCTATTTTATTTAAGAATATTTTAAAATATTTTTTTAAAAATGAGAAGAGTTTTATGAAGATATCTTCTATTAGGTTACTATTTAAATATATAATTATAAAATTAATTTAAATAGTGTATTAGTTATTAAGAGCTATAAATGTTATTAATATTTGTTATAATGTTATATAAGTAATTATAATGGTTATTTCATTATAATTAATACCTTTTTATTATATAAATCCTTATATATAAATATACACCTTATATTTATTTAATAAATTTATTAATAGGAATTTTTTTTTTAATACCTATTTATTATTTATTAGATATTTATAAGTAATATCTTACAATCTCTTAAAATTAAATATTTTATGTTTAAAATTCTTTTAAATTTCTTTAAAAATTATTTTAAATTATAAATCCCAGTTATTATTAACTATGGTTTTTTTAATTATTAAGTTATTTTTGTTAATTTGAAATATTTTATCCTATATAGTTATACTAATAAGATATTTTTGTATAAGGTTATCTTCTTTAACTTATTTAAATTCTTTAAAAAATATTTTAATATAAATGAAAGTGTTTGTAACATCCTTTTGAATAACATTTAAATATAATAATAAAAAGTTATTAAATATATTTTTTTAATTTATAATAATTATAAAAATATTGTTAATTTTGTCTGGAATTTGATAGATGTATAAATCCGGGATGATTTTTTTAGATCAGTTTCTTTTCTTCTTAATTTAACTTATTTTTTTATTAATAATATTTTTATTTATAATATTGTTATTAACATTTTATATATTAATTTTAGGAGTTTTGGCTGCTTTTCTATGATAGAAATGCTTTTGTATATGTTTAGGAAATAATTTAATAACATCTTTCAGATTTAGAACATTATTATTATTTTTAAGATGTTTATAAAAGATAATGTACAGTGTTGTTAAAAATCTACCTTTTTTTAGGAATTATATAATATAATTACGTTCTCCATGATAATTTAAGAAAATAGCCTTTACGTTGTATATTTCAAATTTTTTAATTGTTATAGCCTTATTATTTAGGTTGATTAGGGTAAAGTAACAACTTCCAAGGATTTTTAAGTGTATATTATCTGACTTATGGTCTTTTTTAGGTTCTAAATAGCCCTTATATTGTTCAAATAACGTAACACCTTTATAAATAGATATTCTAGTTTTATTAATAACATATATAATTATTTTTAAAATAAAATTCCAAAAATAAATAAATATTTTTATTTTAACATATATAGTTTATGCCTTATCTTATAAAAAATGTATATTTTTTTCTGTTATATTATTTTAATATTAATTATATGGTATGGATAGAATTAACTCCATACCCTTTTTTTTATAAAAAGTTTTTAATTGGTTTATACTAAATTCTTATTTATTATTAATTTATAGGATCTTTATTTGATGTTAAGAATTGTTGGTTTGATTAAAAAAGGCTTGAAATATTTCATATAAATATATAAAATATTTAATAACAATTGTTATTATTTTATTTTTCATTTTATATACCATAAACTAATATTATAAATTATTATTATTAATTATTAATATAAAATATTTATTTCTTTTAATAAAAGTAGGTTATAAGGAACTTATATTATATTAGATTACCTTGCCTATGTAATTCATTCATTTTTAAGGTTCTTTCAAAGGTATCTTCATTATTTTCGCTTAGTTACAAATAATATATAATAGGCTTTTAATTATCTTTTAATTTAAATCAATATTTATAAATTTATTAATAATTTATTTTATTTTATCTATATTAGGATAATATAATTAATAATATTAGAAAATTAATTTATCTTTTATTTTATTAATTAATTTTAATAATTTTAATAATTTAAAAAATTTAATTACCTTTTTTGATCTTTAGTTATTATTTTTTATATTTATTTCTAATATATGTTCCTATTATTTCAATAATAATATGGCCACCAATTTTGGTTTATTATATTGTTAAAGGTAGAATCTTTATTTTTATATATTTAAAGTTGTTAGGATTATCCCATTAATATTCTATATATATTGATTGTTTATTTAATTACCTGTTTTATATAAGAGTTCCCTAGAGAAAATCTTAAGGAGAAAGTCTTTAATAAAGAATATATATTTTAATATCACCTTAATAGTATTATTATTTTTTTTATAAAGTTTATAAATAACCATTCCCATTTATGTAATTAATATAAATCCTATTCTAATATTTATAATATATTTTTTATTATTAATGTTAATTATTGTGTTAAGGAAAAAGTTGTTTAGATTGTTTGTAATATGTATGTTAGTTCTTATATTAAATAATAATTTATATATTTTAGATAAAGAATAACAATATATTTTATAACTTTTTTCAATTATTGTGTTCTTTATTAAAATTATTATAAAATTTTATGTATTATATGTTAAATTAATTTCCAAATATTTTTTATTATATATTATAATTATTAATTTTAATGTATCTTTATTAACCTTAATTGTATAAATGCCATCACCTAAGTTTGTATATTGATCTAATCTAGCAGGTAACTGCAGGGCCTAATTTGCTTAGGCTTAACTAATATTTTAAATAATATTCTAACTATTGATGTTTTTTTTACAATCTTTTTTAAGATAATTATATTTATTGCATTTATAATAAAAAGGACTTTTTTTACTATTTTATATAAGCTTATTATTAAAGGTCTTTAACTTTTTAAGGAATTTTTTGCCTTATTTTTTTAGGTTTTTCTTTATATTATAAGTTAAGTTAGAACTATAACTTTTCAAATTAATTTTAATTTTAAATTTATTAATAAAATTGTTAATTATTTTTGTAATTATATAATTCTTTTAAAAATATATAATTTTATAAATTATCTTAACCTATTCCTTAGCTTTTTTTTTATAATTATTTAAAAATATTATTATTTTTTATTTTGGGGTAAGAGGCATGTTGGCTTCTTATATGCTATATATGACTTATTACCATTTTAAGTTATATTAGATAAGGTTCTTTCTATTATAGTTTATTATAATAAGTATTGATTAAAGTTTTTATTATTAGGCTTTATTTATAAAGGTATAAATATAATTTAATAATTTTAAAGCCTTTATATTTTTTTGTATACCAATAATTAGGTTAAGTAGGTTATATTTATATATTTTTATAATTGTTTATATTATCCATAATTTATTCATTATAATTAGTTTTATTCTTTTAATATAACCAATTTTTTTAAATAATAATATAAATATTTCTTTATATATTAATTAATTTAATTGGCCTTTTAGGTAATTATTTTTATTTAGTAAAAAATTAAACTTTTTTTATTTTAATATAATTTTTATATTAATCAATTTAAAAGATTATTATTTTAATTGTAAATTTTTCTTTACCTTCTTATCTTTTTTCTTTTTTAAAGGTGATGGAATTAGATTATCAAAGGCTAAGGCTTTATTATTTTTTAATTCCAAATTACTACTTAATAATCTACGCTTATTTCCATCTAATTTATTTAATAAGTTTAATAAATTTAATAATAAATTTAATAAATCAAAATTATTATCCATTATAATAAAATTATTAAAAATAACTTTTTAAATCTGTTTTTCTTTTTTTAATTTTAATTTCTTTATTTTTTTAAATTATTTTTTTATTTTTTTTTTATATGGCATTTCATTAAGAATCTAAAGAAGACTCTCTTATTTTATAAATATTATAAATTTAATTACTATTTTATCAACTTTTTTATCTATTAAATAAAATATTAATAATAATTAATTAATTAAATCTAATTATTTTAATTTATATAATAATTAATATTTATCACTTTTATAAAAAAATTTCCCATTAACCTACTCCACCAATAATAAAATTAGAAATAATATAAACAAATCACTTTCTAAGAAAACACCAAATATATTACAAATTAATATTCACAATTTTTTTATTCTTCTAAATTCTTCTTCAATTTTAACCTAATAATTAACCATTTTATTTAAATTATTTTTCATTATATAAAATATATTTTAAAATTTATATATAAAAATTTTAATAAATTTATTATTATTATTTTATTAAACTGCACTAATACTAAAACTTATTTTAACTTTTTCTGCCATTCTTTCATATCGCTTAAATTTTAAATATAACTTAATTTGCTCAATTATAAATCTATTTAATAATTTTCTTTACTTTTCCAAACTATCTTACAAATTAATAATAATTATATTCTACTATTTTTCCAACTACATCATACACATTTATAACTCATTTAATATCCTTACAATTTTTATATTTCCAAATTCTTTTTAATTTATATTAATTATTCCAATTCTATTAAAATCCAATTTTATATCAAATAATATTAAAAACATTATATAATAATTATTATAATTATTAAAATTTTTATTCTTAAATAAAATATTATTATAAAAAAATTATTAAATTATAATATGTTATTATATTCAATAAGTAAATAGAATTATTTAAAATTTAAGAAATTTATGGATTAACCTACTCTAAATGAGGACCTAGGTTTAACCCTGATACGTACTCTAATTACATAATAAGTCAAATAGGTGCTATAGAGTTCCTTCCTGCCAACAATTATTAATAAACATATATTTATTTAATTTATATAAAACTTAAATATTCCCTATAAAAATTTAAGTATTCGTTAATAAAATGGTTATTACGCTTAGCCAAATTTAGTTTAGTGTTCGACCAAAATCGATTTTAGCAAAGTGGTATATATGGTCTGCCATAGCCCTCATTATCTTCGGAATTGACCTGCGGGGAGGTAACTGCAGTAGAAGTGTTCTTGGATGTTGGATAAGAACAAGTCTTACTTCTGGACCGCAAACAATTGCTACAGGGGTGTTGGTGGTCACAGCGGAGCGTTTTTTTCCGACAAGGTAAACAAGCAAGCGCCCGCCGAGGACGCGGATTTATTCGGGGAAACTTGGAATCCATGTGTCTTTGCATGTACTAAAAATACTGACCGATCGAGTTACTGATCCAGTCATAACATTGATATTCACCCGCCTACATAGATACTTCCTTAGGTAATTCAAGTAGAAAGATGCTGGTAATAACAGTCAAGGTCAAGGGAGAATCATCCGTTTACCTATTCCTTTACCTGCCTACGTTTCGATTGGATCCGCGTCGAAATCGGAACCCGACTCCGAACCCGATTCCGTGCTTGTTAATATGAGGCTTACGTGGGTATCGTCTTCAACCTCGAGCCATTGCTCGACGTCGCTAAAAATGGATCGGGTATAGTTTCCGTAAATTGTTAATAAATACGTTACTCCAGCGTAGAATTGCAGGTGCCGAATTCGTACATTAATATCCCTAACGCCGGGATTGCTTCTAGGATGTGGGTACCGCCTAATCGATCGCCACATAACCAACATCGTATACTATGCCTTCCAAGCGATAAATCCGATGGTTATTTTAGCTTTTAGCCTTGCATTATGAGAACAAAGCATGGCACGAATATTCCAATATTTGGTGATGGATAGTACCTACCTATGCTGGCCCTTCGGTTAGCTTGTCCTATATAAGTTGACAGTTGAGAGCGTAGTATAATGGGAGGTGGTAGGAAATCCGTGGGCCTCTATGTCCCCGTGCGCACGGTTTCGGAATGCTATAGATGTTCGAACACGCGGAGCAACTACTGTCCGACGACACGGAGGACAATACGAAGGCCCGTCCGCCATATAACTAACCCGAGTCCCCGGTTCATAAACAGTGGCCACGCCCAACTGGTATATAAAGTCTACCGAGCGGAACTTGCATGCTGGACTGCACGATTTATTTAAACATCATAATACCGGCGCTACCCAGAAACGAGATTCCTAGGCTAGTCGATAAATTTTGATATTTACCTACCTACCTACCTATTGTCGTAGACGAATAATTAGACTATGACCACTACATCACCAGTCCCGATTCCGGAACCGCCGCAACTGCCCATTCTAGGGTACGTTGCTGGCGTCGACCCAGATAACGCCCTCATATCGTTTACTCGGATCTCGGAAAACTATGGAGAGATATTTCGAGCTCGAGTACCGGGGGCTAGCTTAGTCTTTGTAAGCACCCACGCCTTAGTCGACGAGTTATGCGACGAGAAGAGGTTCCAAAAGAAGCCCAACGATGTCGTAACGCAACTTAGGGCGGGTCTTCACGATGGGTTATTTACGGCGACGAATGAGGAGCCGAACTGGGGAATCGCCCATCGTGTCCTGATGCCAGCTTTTGGACCGAAGGGTATCCGTGACATGTTTGATGAGATGAAGGATCTGGGTTCGCAACTTGCATTGAAATGGGCTAGACACGGGTCACATGCTAGAATAAATGCTCCCGAAGACTTTACTCGGCTTACCCTTGACACGATCGCCCTTTGTTCTATGGGTTTCAGATTTAACAGCTTCTATTCCGAAAAGCTGCACCCCTTCGTTAATTCCATGGTCGAATTCCTCCTCGAGAGTGGCCGGAGGACTCAGCGACTACCGTTGCCGTCATTCATCTACCGAACACAAGACAAGATGTATGAATCGCATATTGCAGCCCTCGCCGAAACAGCCCAAGCGGTCCTAGATGAACGACTTGCGGACCCCGACAACGAACGTAATGACCTCCTCGCAGCGATGCTTAAAGGTCGAGATTCTCTTACCGGGCAGAAGATGAGCGACTCTTCTATCATCGACAACTTGATTACATTTTTGGTTGCTGGACACGAAACAACGTCGGGAATGTTGTCATATGCCATGGTAAGTTTCATACCTTTTTCAGTGTCTCTGGGCCGTCGTTGCTGCTAAACATGCTAACATTCTTATAGTATAGATTATTAAAAAGCCCTGATGCTTACCGTAAGGTGCAACAGGAAGTTGACCAAGTTGTCGGTAAAGGACCTGTCACGGTAGGGCACATGCAGAAACTACCTTATATAACAGCAGTACGTCACGTCTCTCTTAAAGAATCAAACATTTCCTCCGAAAAGTAAGGCTGATGAAAATAGGTTCTCCGCGAAGCACTACGTCTAGACTCGCCAATTCCCATATTTTCGGTTAGCCCCGTGGAAGATACTTTACTCGGCGGGAAGTATCAAGTTCATAAAGGAGAATTTATGCAATGTCTTCTCACTAGAGCACATTTGGACCCTACTGTCTTCGAGGACCCCTTAGCTTTCAAACCGGAAAGGATGCTCGATGAAAATTTTAGTAAACTGCCAAAGAACGCATGGAAACCATTTGGCAATGGAGCTAGAGGTGTAAGAAACCTTTTTATTAGGGCACGTTTGAATTACGAACGCTCAAGTTCCGGGACTGGCCCCTTTTTTCTTATTCGGGAGTGAGGCGATAACTAATACTAACACAATGGGCGTAGTGCATCGGCCGAGCGTTTGCAATGCAGGAAGCGATTTTAACGATGGCCATACTCTTTCAAAACTTCAACTTTATACTGGCCGACCCAAGCTACAAGCTACGAAACAAGCAGACTTTGACCATAAAACCAGACAATTTCTTCATACGTGCCATACTGCGCGACGGCTTAGATCCTGTCAAGCTAGATCGTCGATTATCTGGATCAGAACCGGTATTGGACAAGCCCAAGGCACGTACCAATGGCATAGGCCATAAAAAGAATGGTACAGGTCAACAGATGACCATCCTGTACGGCTCCAACAGTGGTACTTGCGAGTCGATGGCTCAGCGCTTGGCTTTCGACGCTGCATCATACGGGTATAGAGTTTCTACTCTAGACTGTGTAGATTCTGCCGTGGAAAAGCTTCCCAAAAACCAGCCTGTCGTTATTATAACATCCAGTTACGAAGGGCAGCCTCCGGATAACGGAGCCCATTTCGTTTCGTGGATCAATAGTATCGAAGACAAATTAGCTCTTCAAGGATCATCTTATGTGGTTTTTGGATGTGGCCACCACGACTGGTCCCAGACGTTCCACAGGGTTCCTAAACTCATAGACGCGAAACTGGAGGATCTCGGCGCAACTAGAATCGCGGAACTAGGTCTTGCGGATGCCGCTCAAGAAGACCCATTTGTTGCTTTCGAAACCTGGGAAGATGATGTAAGTGTTTGATACAGACTGTTGCAAGATAGAATTCCATCAAAGAAAGAAACCGTTTAGAATATTCGTAACCGCATGGTTTCTTCAAGCTAACTTTCTCAGGTACTCTGGCCAGCGTTAACCCTGTTGGCAGCCGGCAAGGGTTCGGACGTGCTTCCGGGAGCACAGCAAGCATCTTTAACGGTGGATATATCGAATGCGCGCCCATCTATACTTAAACAAAGCGTGGAAGAAGGAAAGGTGCTTAGCACTAGATTACTTACCGCGGATGGGGAGCCTGCGAAGAAATATATCGAAATACAGCTTCCTGCTGGCGTAACGTATACGCCTGGAGATTACTTATCCGTTTTACCCATAAACCCCAAGGAAACGGTTCAAAGAGCCATGCGACGATTCGGATTGCCGGTAACGTAACCATTTTCCTCCTAGATCCGTTCTGTCTATTAATATTTTCCCGGGACCTTTGCTGAGCTTTACTAACCCCGTCCATTACCTTTATAGTGGGATACGAGCATCAAAATATCAGGCACTGGTGTAAGGCTGCCTACTAACGAACCGGTACCTGCTAGTAGCGTATTGAGCGATTTTATCGAACTCGCCCAGCCGGCCACCAAAAGGAACATCCTCGCCTTGGCCAATGCGTCAGAAAATGAGGAAGACGTTGTCGCTCTGAAGAAGCTGGCAGCCGAAGACTATGAGGCCGAGGTGCTCTCGAAACGGGCATCGGTGCTGGACTTGTTGGACATGTTTCCTTCAACCAACCTAGATTTGGGAGCCTTTTTGGCCATGCTACCGCCAATGCGGCTTCGCCAATAGTAAGTCCCCGCTGCTGTACTTCTAGAAAAGGACGCAAAATAACCAAGAAGAATAGTTCCATCTCTTCGTCACCTTTGGACGACCCGTCAAAGGCTACCATAACGTTCTCTTTGGTCTCGGGACGTGCTAAATCCGGCCAGGGTAACTACATGGGTGTAACAAGCTCCTATTTAAACAGTCTCGAACCTAACGATAGGCTTCGTGTATCTGTGCGACCTTCTCATATGGCATTCCATCTACCGGACGCCCCAGAGGAAACGCCACTGATTCTTATTGCGGCAGGGAGTGGTATAGCACCTTTCCGCGGCTTTATCCAGCACCGAGCCGTAATGATTAGGTCGGGCCGCAAATTAGCGTCGGCTGTGCTATACCACGGATGTAGGGAGCCGGGTAAGGATGACGTGTATTCGGCAGAGTTTATAGAATGGGAGAAAGCAGGGGCTGTAGTGGTGAAGCGAGCATTTAGTCGAAAGCCAGAGAAATCAGGGGGGTCCAAGTACGTCCAAGACATCTTGTGGGCGGACAGGCTACGTTTCCTCCAGCTGTGGCAAGAGGGCGCACAGCTTTACATCTGCGGCTCACGAAATATTAGCCAAGGTGTAGAGAAGGCGATTAAGAAAATACTGCAGGAAGAGTCGAAGCAGAAGGGTGAATATCTAAGCGACGAAGAAGCAAAGATACAATGGGACAAGTTGAGGAATATTCGATACGCCACTGATGTGTTTGATTAAGACGACATGTCTTACCTGTTGGAACTCAGGGGAGATGTTACGGGTACGAATCTATCCAGGGGGGATCAATACACTCAACTCCATAGAATATACTACCGCAACTAGATTGATACCTAATATATGCACATAAAATAACCGAGGTCAGGCTGTGGATGGGGCAAGTCTAGCAGCGACGACTGGAGAATCCTGAGTAAGCGCCTCCCAATCGTGCGCGACTAAAGCAGCATCGCGGCTCTTCAAGACTGCATCATACGTCCGAGGTCTCATCTCGGCTTCGTATGCGTCTATGGCGGCTTTTTGGTCTATTTCACCACTACGGATCTTCTTCAGCTGGTCTATTAGCAGTGCTGCGTCTAGAATCCCATGGTTGGCCCCTTCGCCGCGATACATAGTCATGGCGTGGGCGCTATCACCAGCAAGCGTTACACGTCCGTCACGGTTATTCCATTTACGGGGTGGGTAGTCCGCCAGTCGAAGAGCCGTCGTAGAACCCAGGTCGTCGGGGATATCCATTACGATGCTCCGAAGGGGTTCAGCGTAGTTTCTTGCACGCTGTTTCATCATCTGTATTCGTTCCTGGTGAGTATCTGGGATGGCATCCGTAATTGGATTTTTTACGACCCAAGACACAAGTACTTGCGCGTCGAACGAGATTCGCCCGTCGGGCTCCTCGAAACAATCCTAACATGCTGTCAAATGGCAAGCCAAGGCTGGGGCCCGGTTTCACTCACATGTATGCTGTACCATAGAAAGTTGCCGGTTTTCGGGTCGAGACCTTGAAATAGCAACGGGTCGAGTGCACGAACTGGGACGGCTTGCTCCGGACTAAGATGGCGTATTACACCTATAAGACTTACCGGTAAGGGGTTTAGAGCGTAGTCGTTGGGAAGGAGATGTCTCCGAACATTGCTATTATTTCCGTCGGCCCCAACCAACATTGTCCCCTCTGCGAACGTGCCATCTTCGAAGTGTATTTTGACCCCTCCGTGGACTTCTTCTACGGATGTTAACTTCTTGCCTTCCTGTACGTCGATTCCATCTTCGAGGATACTCCTTAATTTCTGTCGGTTTAATCTGAGTCGAGCTTTGGAGGGGGGAATCTTGTACCGAATCTCGCTATACGACAAGTATCGTTAGTGTACGAGGGCTGGGAGATATTGTGGAGTAAACTGACGCTGTTTCGCAGTTTAGGAATAGGAAATTACCCGCGTCGCTCTTCAACGAACTATCGACTACGGCCTATTGCCCATCAGCAACGAGAAATAACAGACGTCGTTCATACGTACGTCAGGAATCCTACCGGCGGCCTTGGATCCGATAGTTCTGTTTAGAGCATTTAAGCACCAATGCAACGTCAAAGCCCAACCTTCTCTACGACTTCCTATATAATAGATTAATGGTTCTACCTATAACTAGGCATAAATAGGTAGGTAGGTACAAGTCTCTTACCTTTCGTGGAACTTTCAAAGACTGTGCATGGTATATTATTCTCACGGCATCCTTGGGCTACGGTGAGACCGACGATTCCGCCACCGGCAATCAAGACATGCATCTGTTTGTTGTTTGGGAGGGTTGTGCCGTTTGGTGAGATGTGAGGGGATTTAAATGTAACAGTCAAGGGTCTTTCCCTTCCATGACTTTAGCGAGGATTATAAGTCTTCTGTAAGCCTTGTAAGTTGGTACATAGTTGAAGCCCCTCCGTAAGCCGTATAATACTTCCAGCTATTACGGTCGTCAGGGATGGGCACCTAAACCGCCTAAACCACCTGTAAATTTGATAGTCATTACTGAAGGGTATACTACAATTACATACGGTTGAATTCTTCTAATTAGCTTTAACGTTAGTTAATTACTTAATGTATTAAGCAGCTTATATTTTCCCGGTCAAGGCGAGTTATGAATATACGTTAACTACCTAAGCTTATCCATCTTTGGGCTATTGTACAAGTAGCTAATCTCAATAACAATCAGTTTAAGCAGTTAAAGACTTATACGCATTCTTAATTTAAAAGGTCTATTCCCTAACTTGAGTCGGCTTCTGAATTTGTCTAAAGTGTAACGTGAATGTCTCATAGGAAAATCAATAGGACAATCCTATACGCCGCAAACAAGCGTAATCAAGTTTAAACCACACTTCCTGGTACGAGGACCGCAAGGATCGTCTCCTACCAGCCCAACTGTATACAACCACTTTCCATTTTGGATACGTCGGTATATTTTTAGGACGGTAGCCCTGCATTTGCCACTGTATTTAACAAGCAAACCATACGAGAAAAAGTAGTTGTTTACCAAGTGCTTCAACTTGTTTGGAAATGGCGTTTCGCGCTCATTGGGTAAATTACGTAGATAATTTTGCTATGCCCGGAAACAAAATACGAGACATTCCACTGTTCTAAAGTGTTTACACCAGGTATATTAGATATATCAGTGAAGTCCTCTCGTTCTATATGACGTTTAGCAGCGATACGGGATTATTGAATACATGTCTCGTACTTTAGACAGCTAGGTAGGGGCTTATTGTTATTTTCCCGAGCTTGAAACAAACTTTAAGCTGCAATGATGCTATCTGTTACTAGAATACGCGCGGGCATTCGTGGCGTTTTATTGTCTAGCTTCGTCGCCTCTCTATACTTTGCATCTACATCACCAGTGTTAGCAGCGGCTGTCACAAGTCGCCGTGACACGGCAGTCTCTGTAAACGATTGGGATCTTGTGCTTCAAGGAGCCGAAGGCGCACGATGCGCAGACCTTGCGGTAATGTTCGCCCGCGGCACATTTGATAGAGGGTAAACAATTAGGCTAGAAAATTGCCGGAGACCGCGACGTGCTAATGAATTTAAATAGAAACCTAGGACCCTGGGTTGGTGGTCCATTCCGCGATGCTCTAGTCGACGCGTCAGCGGGCGTCAAGCTAGCAATTCAAGGCGTCGATACCGATAGCTACCCGGCCGATCTGGGGGGTTACATCGAAGAAGGAGGGTCAAATACTTGCGCTACGAGTATCGGAGAAAACGTACAGAAATATGTTTCGCGTTGCCCTAGTACTAGAGTTGCTATCTGGGGATGGAGGCAAGTTTAAAACACTTCAACTCTCTTCTCCATCTCCGAGCCCCGCTTTCATTTCAAGACCGAGGCTAACACGTTTTGATAATAGCCAAGGTGCTCTATGTGCACACAAAGCACTAGGTGAACTGGGAAGCGCGGCTACGAACGTCATCGCGTTGGGAGTCTTTGGTGACCCTATTAACGTATGGCAGGATAGCATAGATTATCCCGAGATACCAAAAGACACAACCTTGTTGTCATACTGCGAAAAGACGACCCCTGATCCTCTATGTGCCAACCCGACGGAGGACTTTCCGCAGAGTCCCAAGGCATTTATCGACAGGCTTAAGGCTATCTGGGAGGAGGTAGATACGACACATATGGACGACGCCCAGAAAGAAGCGGTTGGTGAGCTTATAGTTGAACTCCCGAAGCAAGCTATGAAACAACTCGGTCAGATTGGTACGGATATCGTTAAGGGTCACCTGCGACGTTGGATGCTAAGTCCTCAACATTTTTGGTACGGTATTGATGGGAAGGCAAAGACGGCCGCAGACGATCTATTCAGTCTATATCACGATGGAGTATAGGTAGCTACGGTTAGAGAATTAAAGGTTTAACGTTGTAGGCTTAATTATAAGTACGTAGGTTTAGAATATACCCAGGTACCTTATGAAACCTACTAATAATAATTCCTAATGGGAGGTAGCGCCTAGGCATTGTAGGTGTACATGTTAGCGCTGGTACACGCCAAGGTAGCTAATCTTATCGATAAGGAATATATATAGCTCGTAGGTAACTAAGATGTACAACTTGGAACTCTCCCTACATGAATGATTTGCCGGACTGTAGGTAATCAACCCTTCGCCAAACTACAACATCTCATTCAATAAGCTAAGCTTGGAGGGACTTATTCAACAAACAGGACTCCGAGTAATATCCTGCCTATGCTTTCATGATGAAAGCTGTAATCGCTGTCCCCGCGACGCTTGCCCTCGTCTATAGGGCTTATTCTCACAAGTCGCTTACGCCGCTCGGCATCGTAACCGCTGCGCTGACCGCCGCTGCCCATGCCGTTCATCCTTGGAATCTACCGTTCGTGCTGCTCTGCGTATTCTTTCTGGCCGGGACTCGTGTCACCAAAATCAAGGCAAATGTCAAGGCCGGCCTCACGCTCCATTCGCAGGGAAGCACTGGCGGCGAAGGCCCGAGGACGCACGTCCAGGTGCTCGCAAATTCTTTGATGGCTTCTATATTAACTCTCATGCACGCCTACCAGCTACAAGCCCGGCGAGATGCTGTAGTTGTCCGCAGAGAGATTCCGGAAGGCTCATTCTGTTATAGATGGGGTGGTGATCTGCTAGTCCTCGGCATAATCGCCAATTACGCTGCCGTTTGCGCTGATACTTTCTCTTCCGAGCTGGGTATCCTATCCCGTACCTCCCCAAGGTTAATTACTTCTTTATCGCTCCGTAGGGTACCTCCTGGCACGAACGGCGGTGTCACACTCTGGGGATTAGTTGCCGGGCTTTTAGGGTCCATGATTATTGTCGGTGCATCTCTGATGTTTCTTCCCTTCTGCGGCGGGGATACGAATGGTAAGGTCGGGGGTGGCGAGAGCTGGACCGCTGGCCAGAAGGCTACATTGGCTTGGGCGTTAAGCCTATGGGGCGCTTTAGGTAGTTTGCTGGACAGCTTTATCGGTGGCTGGTTTCAGAGGAGCGTTCGCGACGTGCGGTCGGGGAAAATCGTCGAGGGCGAAGGCGGTCTTCGTGTCCTAACGTCTCCGTCGGACGCCGAACGTCATACCCACCAGAAGACCGAAAAGGTTACTACTGGTGCCAAAGCCACCCTACTCCACGGAGAAGGAGGTAACGCCGTAGAGAGCCAATCAAACCCTGCCAAAAGCGGTGCGGACACCTCAAGGAATCCCTACGATCCGAAGGATAAGCATCGAAGTTCCCACTTTGGCGATCAGAAGCCCACGCGGGTGGCCGAGAGCGGGTTTGATCTGCTGGACAACAATGACGTTAATTTCTTAATGGCATTTACGATGAGCATCGGCGCGATCGTGCTGGCAGGTTGTTATTGGCAAATTCCTCTGCGGGACATTCTGAAGGTTTAACCATCTGAGAAAAGATAAATTTTCGAATATTTAATTCAAGCCTGCTAA
This sequence comes from Daldinia sp. FL1419, assembly GCA_025201765.1. NCBI lineage: Eukaryota > Fungi > Ascomycota > Sordariomycetes > Xylariales > Hypoxylaceae > Daldinia > Daldinia sp. FL1419. Next base: position 85,890 of record MU623348.1, read on the forward strand.
TTATCATGCGCTCTAAACTGCCTGGGTATCTAGGCCATAGATTTGGCGTGCTTTTCTTATTATGGCAAAGCCATGAATGTCTCTAACAGCTTTGGATAATTTGGAGTCCCTAATCCGCTCGTCGGGTCCCAGCCTTCCACGGCTTTAAACCCTTCGATGGCGCACATGGAATTATCTCCGGTTACAATATCGTCGAATATGTCGGGATTCGCGTAGAGAACGGGGTTGACGAACCCCACGATCGACTTACCGATAGCAAGCCGTTCCTCGTTGATGCGATTAAACATAGCACCAACCAAAGGAGTAGCGGCAGATGTACCATCGGCGACATCCAATTCGCCCAAGACGGCAACGGCAACATTTTTACCAAGAGCCGAGATATCTGGAAATCCGCGACCAGAGCTATTGTACATATTTGACCGGCCTGGATCGTGTTCCGCAAAGTAGGTGGAAACAGCAAGTTTCTGATACTCCGGCGTCGGATAATACCACGAAAACCCACCAGAAGAAGCCCAATTAGAGTCTTTTGCTACCGTCTGTCTACCATCTATCATCAGCATCGTAGCGCCGACCGATGTGACATACGGGCAGCTATTCATCAGGTTAACCTAATTTCCGAGCAAGGAAAAGGGGGGGAAAGGCTAAGCATACTTTCCCGGATGAGAAGCGTAAAAAGAACCATAGTTGGACGGCATACATTGGCGGGTCGCAAGAGGACCGCTGTTCCCAGCCGAAGCAACGACAGTAACACCTTGAAGGCCCAATTTCATCCACCTAAAGACCTGTCAGCTCATTCTCACGCATTGCCATGCCGGACAACTTACTCGTTACATTGCCGCATCTGATAGTTGGTACTATAACTTGACTCCGCTCTCGAATACGATATCGAGATGACGTTTGTCGGTTTATAAACACCACACATGCGTTGTCCCTTATATGTACCGGGATCGAAAGGCTCCGGCTTACCGGGAGCGGTGACATTTTTGTAATTAGGATAGCTAGGGTCGTACTGGAGGTTATCGCCGGTTTCGCCATAGGCTGAATAATTGCAGTACGACTACGCGTCGCGGGATATTTTTAGTAACACTTCCAATTTTGTAATATAATTCATGCGTAACCAACAGCACGGACTCACCCCATCTATAGCATCGAGGAACGTATTAAAAAGGCCAAAGTACCCATTTGAAGAATAAAGAGTGTAATATTCGTCATCTGTCTGGTAAACGGTAGCGGTTTGAGGGTAGATGATTGGATACGCCACGTCAAGATCCAGGTCTGCCTCGTCGGGTTGGCTAACGTACGGGTCATCTTCATCGTAATGCCAGACCGCTTGGTTGATGCTAAAATTCAAAGGACGGGTGCCTTGCGGTATATTTGGGGCGTACGTCTTGAAGAAGAGGTCAATATCTCTTTCCTGATACCAGGACCCTTTCTGGAAGAATCCCATAGAGTTATTGGGGTGTGCTTTATCGGCGGGCGGGACGCCGTATAATTTTGCGATGCATTGCGGCGTTGCTATTTCGGAGCAATTATACTGTTGACGTTTCCCCGTTCTAGAATGCGCCCTCGCCCTCTTCTTTCTAAGGGACGCCTTGTCACGACGCGTACCTTTGCGCTCGGCCGTAACTACTCCTGGATGTATAAAGTCGATGTGGCCGCTAAGCTGAGCTGGGATGTGATACCTATTTGAAGGATGAGTATAACTAAACGTCCCGAAGGTACGGTCTTAGAAACTAGTAAAAGAAAGTCTCACTCGTTGCAACCAATCGAAATACTCTTATAATCATCTTCATATAGCCAGTAGTTCGTCTCGAGGAGCCTTTCGGCTTCTCCAACCGTCGTGTTAAAGAAAAGCCATCCACCACTCGAGGCAAGTCTAACACGTTCAATTTCAATTCCTGAAGACACGACCCAATCCTGAATCATTTCCACTGTTTCCCGGGCCGGCTGGAACATCTTAGCAATCTCCTCTGGCTCCCAGTATTTTCCATATCTCGGAGACTTCGGGTCAGACACGTCCATAAGCAGTTCATAGCCACGTTCTAGATTCTGCTGTTTCAGGCCGATGCGCATTTCAAAACTGTCATCCGGGGGGGCTCGCGTCCGCCTATTGCACGCATTTTCTTGATAGGAACTTCGTCGTTCGTGGACGACTACTCGACGATTCGGCGCTGGAGATACAAGCACAAAACCTGCGCCTAGTATCACAAGTATTGCCCCTTTCAGCAGCATGGTTGAAGATTCCAAACCGTAATAAAGAGGTCTGCATCATTTATAACATCAAAAACAGCAGCCAACCGCTTTGTATTTCTACCACATTCACATTCGCCGTCGCAAAATTTCGGCGCACGATCGTATTCATTGAATACGGGATAGTACTCGTATTAGATGCCTTGGCACTACTACCAGACGGTTAACTGGTAGTTTGAGGGTATGCTTCCGAGTCGCTAGCAGGGGCCTATTCGGACGCATCAATGCCAGTGGAACCCTACTTGCTACGTCAACAACGCGCCATATAAGTCTAGTGCTAGATTATGCGATTGTAAAATCGCGACGGACGAGGCTATGTGATATTCCCCTCGGTATAATTATATCCGGAATTCTAGACGCATGTATATGAATCTTGGCCGCGTAGAAGGTTCTCCACGGCAAACTGGTGTGTATTATTATACGATATTCCTGCCTTGCGGTGTCCAAGCCTCTTTGAAAGGGGGGTTCTTTTAAGGCAGTACGATGGTTTTCTCGATATTCCAAAGTAGTTCTTACCTGCTAGGCGCTGTTAGATGTCAACGAAGACTTCGTATGCTAGTAGGGTTAAAATATCACTCGATGAGGGCTACCACTTGTAACCGAAAGGAAAGGCCTCAAGTTCTTCGACATGTTAACTAACCATTCTGGTAAGTGACTTAACCTAGTTATTTGACTTTCTTCTGTCCAGTATTTCAAGGTCGTCCGTCTACAATCTCAACCGGCATAGGATACTACGGCGGGGTGTACTACCAGGATTCTCCCCGATACTTGCTGCTTTATTGGTGGGTAAATCCATCTTTAGAATGACAGTGCCGGCTTTGCAATGCGTGTCGGACGTAGTACCGCAAATCAAGCAAACGACCGATGGTTAACGGACGATTCGACATTACGATCGTCCACGCCAAAGTCGATGCTTTGTAAGTCTACTTATCGAATAATTTTCCTCATACCAAGTTTCGTACCGTTCCGGCAGTAATTCCCAGAAAATAATCTGACCTTGTGCTCGGAGCTACCCATTGTAAATACAAGTCCCTTAGTCCCGACCATACGGAGAGTAGATCGTGGTCAGATCGGATTAGATTTGATACCGGATTATCCAGTAGGCATCTAGGTAGGTAGTCGAAGGCATAGTCGAAAATGCGTAGTTTAATTAAATGTAATGCCCGCAACGTCGCATGCCGATATACTTGCACAATTACTGTTAGCCCGTAGACAAGTAAACCGCCTCGAACAACTATTACGCGACGAATTACCTCTCATTTTCTTCTTTACGCTTCGCCGTCAGGTTAGCCAGTATCAACCTCCCCACTCGCTGCTACGTCGACGTCCCAGCGTCTCCAACCAAATCTAAATGGGGCAAGTGAGGTTCTAAAGGACGCGCGGCTGAGTATAACCATTGTATCATATTACATATTGTTAAGGATGTAGCATACTTGCCTGTCTATTGAGTGCTCTATATTAGGCAAAATGGTGCCCCGTAATTTCGTTTTGGACCAGAATCCGTTCGCATCCTCGGGTGGCTTAATCATGGCCATCGCAGGTCCCTAAGTTCGTTCAAAATGTCGTCGTCCCAATATTCACGTCTAATGATTTACGCCCGAGAATTGTTGGGCCTGGGTGCCTTTGTCGGTATTACCAGAGCTGCGTCGCTGTCCGATTACTGTACAAGTGCCTATGCTACGAGCGTGTTGCCAGTTCAGAATCTCGGCCTGGGAATCACCGTCGACACCTCGTCGGTATCAGCCACTCTTGCAACCAACATATCAGTTAGCTCTGAATGGTTTGGAACTGCCGAGATCGACTATTGTAATATTACGTTCGCATATTCTCACGACGGAATAGCTAACGACGCTGTTCACGTTTCATACCTTGTTCCGCCCCCAGAGAAATTTTTGAATCGTTATGTCTCTACCGGAGGAGGCGGACTCGCTATTAATTCGGGGTTATCGTTTAGTCCGGTCGGCGTCATTTCCGGCGCCGTGTCGGGCATCACAGATGGAGGCTTCGGTAATTTTAACACCCAGTATGATAAAGTATTCCTCTTGGCAAATAATACAGTCAACTGGCAGGCAACATACATGTTTGGGTACCAAGCCCATCGCGAGCTCGCCACGCTTGGAAAGCAGCTGTCTAAGAAATTTTTCAACGTTTCCGACGGCGACAAGATTTATTCCTACTACCAAGGCTGTTCAGAGGGTGGTCGTGAAGGATGGAGTCAAATCCAGCGCTTCGCCGAGCAATTCGACGGGCTTGTTACCGGGGCACCCGCTTTCCGATTTAGCCATCTGCAGACAAACCACCTTTCGGGCGGAGTTATAGAAAATGCTATCGGTTACTTTCCACCCCCTTGCGAACTCGAAAAGATTGCCAATTTGACGATCGCTGCCTGCGACGGTTTGGACGGCAAGATAGACGGTGTGGTTGCGAGGTCAGATCTCTGCAAGCTAAGCTTCGACTATAACTCGACAATCGGCCAGCCGTACTATTGCCCGGCATCCAACGGCGGCTTCCCGGGGGGGTTTCCAGGTTCTAGCCCCACGCCAGAACAGAACGGAACCATCACCGTTAAAGGTGCAGCGGTAGCCTCTGCGTTCGCGAACGGTCTCATAGACTCCGAAGGGAAACGCATCTATATAAACCCCCAGCCCGGGTCCTCCTTTGCAGACGCTACGACACAGTTCAACCCGAATACGGGGGAATGGACGCCCAATCTTTCGGGTTTAGGACCGCAATGGATAACTCGCTATCTCTATCTTCAGCAGAAAGATTCGCTCGATAGCTTTGATAATGTGACGGCGGATACGTTACGCGACTGGATGGCAATGGGCACGCAAAAATATCAGGACTCCCTCCAGACGACTTGGCCGGATCTTGAGCCTTTCAAAAAAGCGGGTGGGAAAGTCATACTCGTGCACGGAGAGGCCGACTCTGCGATTCCTGCCGGGTCTTCTGTTCATTACTATGAAGCCGTTCGAAATACGATGTACGGGGGCCTAAGCTACGACGAAGGCGTAACTGCGATGGACGACTTTTACCGTCTCTATATTGTTCCTGGCGGAGCGCATTGCGGAAGCAACCGAGGTCAACCGGCTGGTGGTTGGCCGGCAACAACACTCCAAACAGTTATAGAATGGGCCGAGAAAGGAATCCCCCCCGATACGCTCGAGAATGCTGGGGATATTGATATCTTGTGCAAATGGCCTCTGAGACCGTTATGGTCCAATAACGGGACTAGCTTCGATTGCGTACAAGACCCCAAGTCGAGAGAGTCCTGGAATCATACCTTTGATGCGTTTAAATATCCGATTTACTAGCTACGTGCCCCCCGTTCGCGCGTCTAAGAGGGTAGGGAAACAATAGCATATCATTTAATAGGACGTGTTTTGCATGACCTTTTTGCAAAACATGTGCGAGAGAATAAGAGAATGGCGAAGGAAAACGTTGCTAATTGTGGGGCGATTTTAAAGATCTGATTGGTTATGAAAATTGTGGCAGATCCATATCCAAGCATTACATAAAGGGTACATGATAGGTACCTAGATATATCTTAAAAGTATTGCGAATATGCGAATCGGCGATACAGATTACAGCGAACTAACATCGGTGACAATATTCCTTTATCATAGTATTCTCAAGCTCAACTAAAATAAATCGCTATGCAGCTGAAACCCCTCAAGCAGAACCAAACCACCGTTCCGGTAGGTATCATACCTTATGCCCGCCCGCCTACCTTCCAGACTCCTTTGTGTCTGCCGGCTACGAAAGCTAACTCCTCTTATAGAATAACTCCCACTTCAAGAGATTTCCAATCGTGTATAAACAGCCATTAAAATGTACCAAGTGTATCGTTTCTTCGCCCAATGATAATGTTTTAACATGATGATAGTGTGGTGATGATGATGATGATGATGATGATGATGATGGTGGTGGTGATGATGATGACGATGTGCCTGCTTCTCTTGTGCGCCGCCAGTCATGAATTCGTCCACTCGTTATTAAAATGGACGATCCTACCGAAATGAACGCTTCCTCTTGCCAATATTAGCCCCAGCCCGCTTGGCGGTTTGTGACTAGATCGATAACTCAACCACCTTCACCTTCCGCACGTAATTCGGCCTCTAATTCGGCTTCTAGGTCAGCAAAATCGTCGTCTTCTTCCTCGCCTTCGTCCTCCTCGTTGATAGCTTCTTCTTCGCCCTGGAAACTCGTCTTGCGTGCAGCATCTTCTTCGTCGCCCGTACCCATCGGCGTAGGCAGTCCGCTACCCTCTTCGTCTTCTTCATCCGTAGCGTTTCTTACGTTCCGAAGACCAGTAGTCCTCGCTTTCGCGATCCGCTGCTTCTTAGCTAACGCGCTTCCTTCAGCTTCGTCACTGGTACCATCTTCTCCATCATCAAGCTTACGCTTCTTACTCCTAGGTCCTTCCGAATCCGTATCCGTACTGCGGTCCGTCCCTGGCATGCTCTCGAGATCTGAGTCTTCCATATCCGACCCCATAAACTCCTCGAGTTCCTTATCGACATCGCCCCATTCCATTCCGTCTAGGTCGTCTATGGGGCTATGTTGACCGTCACCTAACTCGGGCGGCATTAGACCATATGTATCGTTGATATCTTCGTCATCATCGTCGACTTCTTCCGACGCCTCCTCGTCTTCGTCCCCTGAGCCATCCGCATCACCATCGTCGCCGGCATAGCTCATCTCATCTTCGAACGATTGGCGACTAGGCGTAATGATGGTGATTTTTGGCCGGGGAGGTGAAGCCGACCCTTCCTCTAGCGGCGTTTGGGCATTTCGATCGGCAGGGTGTACTCGTACGAGATACGGTGTTTCGTCGAGCTTTGCCCACTGTGAGATTGAATCCGCAAGCCAATTTTGGTTGACTATTTTAATGGTAGGAATGCGCGCCGCTTGACGGACCTTTTGGGTTCGCGGACGCGACACGTTAATTACTAGGTGAGTAAGGTCGTCGCCTACACGCGTCCGGATTTGGGCGCCAAAACTTTCGGCTTGCATTCCGATCTCGCTTTTGCGTACGTCGACGTCTAAGGGCACAAGTCCGGAAAGCACAAGTCTAGTCCCCTTAAGAATTTGCGACTTGAGGAAAGTAAGTGTCGATCCTACATCTGGAATAACGTCTGCTACGATTTCGCTTGGCGTGCGACCCGCACATCGGGCATCGTATTGTTCGTAAAATGAGTGGTGAAGGGTAGTTAGGTGCTGTTCAAGGAATTGAAGCTCTCTATCGTCATCACGTAAAAGCTTATGTCTTTCGTGAGATTGGCTTTCCGACTCTCCATTCGAAGCAGGCTCCGGACTGTTACCGTTCCCTACGGAATTTTTCTCTGCCTCCTCGTCTACCTTATCCAGCTCTTCTTGTAGATGAAGCAGCGGACGATCCTTAAGCTGCTTCTCAAGAGTACGTTCCTGTTCTTCGGCTCGTAATTGTAGAATTGCGTTTTCGTCGTTGCCATTCGCTAATGCTTTCTCGTGATCCGGTACGGGATTCTGGGTATCGCTTCCGTTGACGTTTGCTTGCGCAGCATCGCCGTTAGCTGGTTTCGGCTCGGGAGGTGGCGGTGCAGGTATTATATCTTCACGTTTGGGTAGAAAGCTGGAGTTGATATCACCAATGCCCGTGAAGAAATCGTACGGCGTGACCTTGATTAGATTTGACCTGTTTCGCGGCCAGACGTCGGCTCGATCGTCAATGACCACAACCATGTTGGTACTGACAGGAAACAGCCTCTGTAAACTCTTGGCTGTAATGCTGTCATTTTCGTCTCGGCTAATGATTCGATTACCGAAAAGCTTCTGCGTAGGATCGACAATCTTAGCGATATTAAGGGCATACGCGCGCGTACCCATCGTATAGACGTGCAACTCAAATAATTGAGAAATTTTTTCAAGGAATTCGGCCAGACCTGGACGCATCTTGATGTAATACCAGCAGCCACTGGCCGCGCCACGCGGGCCGTCATCGAGCTGGAAACTTCGCACGTCTTTGACAGCCTCGTAGTTGGGATTTGACGGATCGCGCTGCCATTCGCCTACTGTAGGATCGATGCAAGCGTGAATGATTGTTTGGTCCAAGTCGACGACTAGACTGAGCTTGCGGTTCTGAAGTAATCGACGCTGCAATTCCATTTCCGCGCGTGCGGCTTGGCCGGCGCTGACCGTAAGGGCGATATTATCGTGTACCATAGCGACTGTAGCCCGTTCGGTATCGAGCGACTCGCTAGCGTAGGTTGCCTCCTTCATATCTTTACCGCATATGCCGCAAAGACCTGCATATTGTACTTCGTGACCGCATGATTCCTCTATAGTGACCAGATCTTGGTCTTTCTTGATTACTTCTCCTATCTTAACTCGCCATTGTTTAATCTTGCCCTCGGCAGGACTGTCCCAATCGGCGACGCCCGTTTCTTCTATATCGTGTTCCTCGTTCTTACTCGGGTCGCCAACCTTACGGGTATACTTGAAGGTATATCGGAGGATTGGTTCTTGCTTGGAAACATCGTCGCCGTAGCTTTTGAGGAATTGGGATATTGTGATAGGGTAGCGGAGTCGAGCCCCGAGCCGGAGCGTTTTCGCCATGTCTGGTGGTGTTGAAAGGGTTAGGGACGATCACGTTTCCCAAGAGACTACGGCCTTGACAAAGGACGTACTATCAATTAGCATATGCTAGAGTTGGAATATAACAAGGAGCAACAAAACTCCCTTGTTCGGTTTGAGGTATTTGAGGCAAGTTGACACGGAGTGCTAAAGAAAGGGCGAGAAGCTTCGCAACCGAGGAAATATATCCGATGTAGGTGAGACAAAGAAGGCTATTGTATCGTGCTATTGTGTGCAAAATACGAACATAAAGGGTTTGAGGTTAAGAAAGCTGGGAGGCTAACCGCTTATGTACCGCTCTATGGATGGCAAGAGCTGCAAAGGTGGGCTGAATTGAGCTGGAGAGCTCCAGTCTTGCCCATTGCACTTGGGATAGAAACAAATTCTTTGACGAGTAACAGCACACCTTGTATGCAGGTTGGATGTTACCACGACCAGACAACCGAGACTGTCAATGTGCGAATAGGTATAATTTAGTACAAATCTTTCAGTAATAATGAATAGATAGATGTAAATATTAGACCGTGCAGTAGTTGTCGTAATTGTCTTGAAAGACTTGTGACAAGACGATAATAGAGTTGCGAAGTTGTAAAACCTGAAGAGGCTTTATATGTTGTGAATGTTGTGGATGTCTTAAGGAGAAATGAGCTTTATTGCTCGTGCGCGCGTTACAATAGCTTCCAGGTTTTTGGACTATAAAAAAGCCAAAGGAAGTTAGTAAAATTCGATTTAATAAACGGGACTAGACCGATCGATACATAGAAGGTGTGGTGATACGTGCAAAAGTAATTAATGAACCAATAAACATGTACGGAATATCCCGGTCTTGTGTAACGATGCCAGTTGGAGAAATACCTAGGTAGGCTTCCAACCTTCTTCGGTAAGACGAGTTGGGATCAAGGTGAGTTATGTAAGACATATGCGGGATATGTACATAGGTGTGTAGGTACCTAAGGTATATGCCAGTACCAGGGAAGTATACTTGGAAGAGGCCGAAAAGTGTGTACCACCTAAAGTAGAGCGGTGTCCACGGAATACTTATAAACTGTACGATAACTAGACAATTGGCTGATGCGGTTGATGCGGTTGATGCGGCGAAATAATGGGATGAGATACAGTAGATAAGCCAACACTTGCATGCAGTAAAGAATAAGGTGATGATGGCATTGTTTGTACACGAGTACAAAAATACTTCCAATCAGATGACCTGGAGAGTCGGGTGTTCAAGCCTCAACTAAAAAAGGGACTAGAAAGGAGATAATATCCATGCGTACCTTTTATCTAATAACTGATTGGTTGCATGAATAAGCTAGACGGACGAACTCGATCTTTTTTATTCAGGTATTGCGTAGCGGAGGGATTAGGGATGGGGAGAGCTGTCTTGATTGGTCAACAGCTCGGTCGATAATACCTAACCTTAGGTAGATGGCAATAATAAGAGCTAAATATACTGCCAAGTACAAAACTGACCCCCAAAGGCGCCTGAAGTAGGTAATGCGTTTTTACCGTGGTAGCGCAGCTGTAGTAGATGGTGGCGTAATAAGGTAGCCGTTAAAAGTAGCCGTTAAATTCCAGAATACTTTTGAAGGTATAGATAATCACCTAAGCCAGGTATGCTATTATAGGTACCTCTTTGCTGGTTTTTGCTAAAGGCTTTGGATCTCTGGTTGATGGCTCTAGGTAGATAGTTATTTATCTACTTAGGTAAGTACAAAGTACTTCCCAAATAAATACCTATGTAAGTTGGGATAAGAAACCTTAAAAGAAATTTTGAAATGTTTAATATTGAAAGTCAAATGTAAATGTGATGAAATAAAGAAATGGTTCGTCTGGACATAAGCCACCGAACAAACGCCTCTTTCTCCTAAAGTTCACAAGCGAGATGGTGTCCCCTTAAAAATCTCACTTGGGGATGAGGGGCCTTTTTGTACCTGCTGGCGAGAGCCCGGGCTTGAGCTGCAACCCCTCGTAACCCCTTGTCCGTTTGCGGGGAAAAGCTATGCCATACAGCTATTTTGATTGGTCCTCTAATGACGTGGCTTAAGCTCTACATGTGGCTAGTGCTTGCCTTTCAGGTATTAGCGCTGTCTACATATTATTAGTGTTATTTACGTACTATTTAACTTATAGGGTAGCTTCAGTACGTAAGCACATTACCTCGATTCAATATTTAATAAAATTTTACATATTAATTATATATTAAATAAATCTTTAATACTTTCTTATATCTTTAATTAAAGTATCCTTTATAAGAATACATTAAGTAGTACATAGACAGCACTAATACATATACCCTGGAGCAGTCAATCAATGCAGTATCTTCAACATTAGATTTGCAAGTTTAAGACCTTAATATAGAGTACTTACAAATACCTTTTCAGTTATTTGCATCATAGAATGTTCATAGATTAACCTACCAAATAAATTTCGCATGCAAAATATGCAAAGCCCACATCGGGAGTTTTCAAAATGACAATTCTACATTCAAGTTCGAGAGGTAACCCATTTACTCTCATAAGCCTGGTCAAACCAAGTTCCCTGAAATTGGACGAAAATGAGAGAAGGTGTGCATTTTCTATAAACCGCCTCATATAAGTTAAGAGATAAGAAACTTACTATTTTGGAAGTCTAGTTATACGTATCACAGAACATGTCACAAAACGTTCATTTGAAATACCATGCAGAGCAGAATCTCAAACAGACGTAATATCCAAATCGGATATCTAATTCCAATCGTGATTAGGTACCCATCGATACCAACTATTGGTAATATCATAGAGAAGTTAGGCCCGATCTCTACCCTCTTGTTCTCTCTAATTCTCTTGCCAGCTTCCCATAACCCATCCTAATGTGTAGCCATTGTTAATTACCCCTGAACCCTTAAACGTCCTCGCAATATGTTTGCCCAGAGTTATCGAGATAGAATAAAAATAAAACGGTCCCAAACGCCAACGCTGGCGATGCAGAATGGCCAATCTATGCGTGCGCAGCTCTATGCATAATGCAAAGCTCGTGAATCCCATCGAGTTCCCTACGCCATATGTCAACCATGCTCAATAAGGAGCGATACCCCCTGCTACGATTGAGGTCCCTTCTCATATTGTAGGGGCACACCCCCGTTCATCTATGCAATTAGAGCATACCAGCCCATTCCCAAAGGCTCCCCGAGGTAGGATGAGGAATTCTAACAGAGAGGCTACGGCACTACCCAACTGTGCAGGCATCTTCCTAAGAACCTGCCACGTTTGATGTTGGCCTAACCGTACCGAGATTCGTTCCGGATCTGCCACCGAGTAACCTCGAGCCCAGCGCGGTAGATCCGATGCTTCCGTTTATGCTGGATTCCATTTGGGAGAGCGCGCTTTTCTTAACAACGAGCTCCGGGTCTATGTCATCACCCCCAACAAATGTCCAGCTCTCTTCCTCCGAATCGTCAGCTACGGTACCATCGGGACTGTTGGCCGTGGCTGCGTTCTTCCCGGCCTTTGATTTGATCAGGCTCTTGGCATACTCAAGATCTCGGTAGATGCATTGAATTGCCGTATCGACACCATTTTCCTGCAGGTATGATTAGACGCGCGTGATCACAATGTTGTAGAGGCAAACTTACCTTTCGAATAGTCTCCCCCAATACCCGAGCCTTTACTATCATCCTTTCGCTGTGCGTGGTCTCCCATAGCGCTCTTGCAAAGCTGTTGGCTCCCCATTTCTTCAAGCAGATACCGACGCCCAAGTCCTCAACTCGACTACCAAAAAAGAATTGGTCACCGAAGAACGGGCGGATAATGGTAGGAATACCGGCACGTAAGCTGGCACCCGTGGTCCCAGAACCACCGTGATGGGCTGCAGCGTCCATCTGCGCAAACAACCAGTCGTGAGGTGCGCTTTTGATCTGGAATATTTCGGGCGGGAGAACTTGTTCGGGCACCGCGGCGTCCTTATTACCGAGGCGATCCGACCAACCCTTGGACAGAACGCATCGGACGTCGGCTTTCAATACCGCATCAATGACTTCTTGCGTCATCTTCGCCGGGTCAGGTACAATGATCGAGCCGAAACCGACGTAAACCAACTTCTTGTCGTCTTTGCGCGCCTGCCGAATGAAATTCATAAGATCATCCGGTGGAGACCACTCGGTTCCTTCGTCCAAGAACCAATAGCCCGTCACGCGAATCCAGTCGCTGTAGTCTAGCGGAGGCGCGACGACTGCCGGGGAGAAGTTATAAAGAAAAGGTACCTTATTCGGCTGCAACTTTTCCAAGTTAGTGTTGGGTAGGCCGAGGACGTTATTTCGCCAACGGTTGATCTGATGCGCCGTCGCTTTCCAGAATACGTTGTCAAACATGACATACGTCACGTAATTGTAAGCTCCGCCCATCTTGTGCTCCGGCATGACGAAAGCGTGAGGGTAAGCCCGTGTTCTGGTCCAGGGCATCGTAAAAGCCCGAAAATATGGGATAGCGAGGGCTTCCGCAATGTGAATCCCCGCCATAGCACTGGGGCTCTCTATAAGCAGGTCGGATCCTTGGCACGCCGTATAGGCGGACGCCAAGAGCTCATCTAGCCAGCCTCGGAACTTTGAATTAGCCTCTCTCAAGAACGCCCATGTAAATGTGCCATTCTGGATACAAATGCGCATAAGTTCGCTAGGGTCACCCTCAACCGGTGCGAATTCGATACCGTGCCCTTCGATCCAGGTCTTGAATTCGGCGTGAGTCGCTATTCGAGGCTTATGGCCTTCGGCTATCAATCCTTTGCAGAGCGCTATATAGGGTTGGACATCACCTCTCGATCCGATCGTCAAGCAGGTAACCTTCATCGGCTCGGAAGGCTTGAAATTCAGGAACGACGCCTTGGGATCGTCGAAGAGAATTGTAGGTGACGAATCACTTAGACAAGATGTCTCGTGGGGTAGCTTTAGTTCGTGCTCGGTGTTTCCTTGAAGCCGTGCCCTGTGAAGCGCGTCGCGTTCCGCCATCGCTTCGTCCACGTCGTCATGATCTTCCTGATCTAGCATGCCAATCTCTCGGAGGTAACGTGTGGTTTCAAGATTTCGTAGCAGAGTAACCGCACAGTCATCCCTTATTTCTGCCTTATTAAATTCAAAGAATATTTCCTCGTGACCGCGGATGACGATTACTAGGCCTGAATATCCAAAGCGAAATCCCTTTTCTTTTTCGGCCGTCTCGATGTCCTTCACAGGAAGAATTAATTTGGTCCGAGTACCAGGTAGCAGGCTACGGAAGCAAAAGTACCGTTCACTCATGTAGACCTTGCCATAGAGGGGTAGCACTCGGACAATGTAGCCGTAGTAGGTTGCTTGGAGCTTCTCGGTTTCCGGGAGGGCGAAATGCGCGCGGAATCGGTCCATGTCAACACCATCGTCATCATCCAGTTCGCCGTCAGGTTTAAGGGCGGGGGGTTCCTGATAGTGTTTGCGACCGCCTTTCCACATTCCTGATACCTTTTCTACGTAGCCCATCGACTCGGTAGCTAATAGGTTACTCATGTGGCGGCTGGTCTGATTCAAATAGTTGGCAAACAAACCCGCTCTCTGTAGCGGATAAGCTCCCATCTTTGCAATCTTGTTTAGCCCCGGTGTGGCTGCCATCATTTGACCATCTTTCTCGGTGCTCCCAAGCGCATTCATGTGCCCTGTAGTGACCGCACGATGCTTATCGTAAGTAATCGATTCATCCGACTGCTCGCGTAAACGGCTTGTACCAGTCGATCTATCACGCCTCGAAGGCCGCGAAGCCGAGATGGATCGCCGAAGGGTAGGTCTGTGAAATACTTCGCTACCTCGAAGGATCTGACTACCTGAGGGGTCCTCATTTGATGAAGACGCCATAGCGGACGTGCTCGGGTCTTCTAGGGACTGTACGTACGACTCAGATGACTCTAACTTGTCTTGCGGCACTGTGTTATCTCGCATGCGGTGTTTGCTTAAAGATCTACTAGTAGCGCTAAAGCTACGACGAGGTGACGCGTCCCGCGCTAGAGTATCAATATCGAGACTTCGTCGTCCGAACTGGCGGAATGCGTCAAAGCTGCTACGAGTTACATCGCCGCTAGCCCGAGGACTCAATTCTCTTGGGCTATGGGGGGACATAGGAACCAGAGTCGCTCTAACGTTTTCGTGGATTTTTTGGGACTTCAGTTCCAACATAGCAGGGCCTTTATTCCGTCTTGGGCTCGCAGAGCTGTTTCGAGAAATTCCTCCTTGGCTCTGTTGTTGAGAGGAATCCGACTTTGTTTGCTTTGACGCATCATCAACTAGAATTTTAAGGACGTTGATCGCCTCTTTGCTAAAACTAAAGAATGAGAAGAAATACTATAAAGGTTAGCATATTATATCTTTTGGCTCATCAGATCCGTAATTGCATTCTTCCTTACCTCGTCCATTGCGTACGTTTCATCGTTATCAATGACGCGAATCTTACATGTGTCGGCAAATTCGATCATTTGGCTATCCTCTACATCTATGATATTCTCAATCGGCAAGGATATCTTGACGCTGTCGCCATCGTTGTGAGATCGGAATATGACTCGTTGCAAACTCTTAACCCATTCTTTAGCACTTGGAGCGCTATCAGCTCGGAGATGATATGTTCGGTGGTGCGTGACGACGGAGAAAGATAGGCCGTCCTTTTCTTTCTCGTCTATGCTTGCCGAGATGGCGTAGCTTAGATCAATCTGTCCATGAGGGAAATAGAGATTGGACGGATCACGGTAGTAGGCCAGAACGTCCCCCTTTAAACGAAACCAGTAACGGCTATACTTGGGGTTTCTTTTACCGCTCTTCGATAGGTATCCAGACTTCGCAACCTCGTGCTGCTTCAGCTGTTAGCAAGCAACTCACTTCTCGAGGACGGGGGACTTACGGCTTTCTTTGGCAAGTATGCATAAAAGCAAATATGTTTCGCAGTAATATACATGTAGCCTTGCAGAAGGACGCTTTGAAGCAACCAGCAAGGGTATTCTGATAGACGGCGCAATTAGTTACCATTCGCAACGGATAGGTAGATTATAATTAAAGGCTACGTAGGGGTTAGATTTGAACTGGGGTATCACCTTCAATGACCTCTTCGGGTTCGTCGAACTCGAATATACGTTTTAATTGTCGGGCGAGTAGGCTAGGGCCGGCTTCATCGTCGTTACCCCTGCGGTGATCTCCCGATAACCTCTCAATGTCAAAGCTCGGCCTCGACGACATTTCTTCTCTCGCTTCGAGCATCCTGCTCATGACTGGGGCAAGCCTCTCTTCGCGGTCAAGCTTCGCGGTTTCAAGCGTCGGCGATCGTGTATTATTACTCGGGAAAGTTAGACTGTCACCTTCGCCTTCTGCACTAGAGTCTGAGGGCTGGGGACCAAACGGTTTAGATTGCTTAAATCTAGATCGCGTTGCCAGGCGCGGAAGTTGAGGTAACGAGCGTAAGAGCTGGCCCGACAGTCTTTTACGCTGCTTATCACCCTTATCTCTTTCCGAAGAAGTCTTTTTTAACACTGTTGTTTGTGCAATCTTTTCCCGCTCCTTATCCTTACTGTGTCTCTCGGTCAGATCGACCTCTTCATCTTCGTCACTCGATTGGCCTTCGAACCGGTCATTAAAGTCTACGTTCGAACCGGCAGCAGCGATTAATCCGAATATCGATTGGTTCATATTCATGAACATCTGGGCGCCCTGGTTAGGAGGTAAGACATCTTCGTCCGCATCGTCACCGTGATCTCTCAAACGTTCGGGAAGCTCCATGGTCGGTTGGTGATCATCCCTTCGTCTCTTGTGAAGCTTTTTACCGACGCGCTGATGCGTGCTACTCTCTTCCGACAAGTGAGCCATGAGTAGAAAGAGCCTGAGGTTTATATGTCGCTTCTATCCACGGCTTATTAGCTTCTTTACGGCGGGCCCAGGCCTTTAATTCTTTAATCGGTTTCGTCAAGTATGTCGCACAGGTGCAAGCTACACGAAAGAGAGGCGAATAGGAGATGGACACGGTCATCCAGGTTAACGCTGGCTAAGGTCCGCGACCTACTAAGGTTTGAGACAAAGGGACCCAAGTTGCGCCAGATTTAGAAACTATCTAATCGAGTCGGCCTTTTAACCTAGGCTGTAGATTTAACGATTGTTCTGCTGGTTCTGCATCGTCGAAAAGGTAAACGATGGTCAAAGAGGATTAACGAGCAGGCAAACAAGTAAACAGGCAGACAGGCAGGCAGGCAGGTAGGCAGGCAGGCAATGCGAGAATACAGGAGTGCGAGGCAGAATAACGATAATGGTATTATTAGCTAGGTGCTAGACCGTAACAGGTCAGATACGACTGCTCAGACCGGGGGGACGGATGACTAGATTGAAATCGAGAGGGGATCAGTTGATTGGATAAGTCAGTGTTTTGAAGAACGTTGTTGCATGTGGATGGATCTTTTGGATGCGAGAGTTGCGTTTGCGTAGCCTAGAATAACCTGGCTAGGTATCTACCTCCCAAGGTACAGCCATCCAGCCATCCAGCCATCCAGGTAAGACTGGGGTTAGGTACGACGGGGAATGAGTCCACACGTACCTTAGGTCGGTACATTAGGTAATACATGGTGATGTACCGCGAGTCAGAATCGGTACGCATATGAACGGCTATAAATACGTTATATTGGTAAGTAGCCATTGTATATCAGATACCTCTTATCTACCCAAAGTCATGTTAGGTAGTACCTACCTACTTAACCTACTATTACCTATCGATAGCTTTAGTGTCGAAATGACGTGAATCACCTATCACGCAGGTGGGTACATGTAGGTACCGAATTCAAATGTTCCATCCAGTTTGAATGTTCTCAGCATATGCAAGGTTGAACTCAACAAGAATAAGCCTTAATTCAGAGTGCATTATTTTGTCCTTAATTGTAGTCTTTTTCTTTATAAACTTGCCTCTTTGCATCAATTTGCATGTAGTCTAGATAAACCCCATCTAATTATCTAGGTTAGGTGTGATTGCCACCAAACCGTGAAATACAGGCGGAGCCGTTATGTATGTAGTGTCAATCAATTAGGTTGCTTGTGCGGCTTATCCTGTCGTATCGAGTCACTTGATCCAAACGCAGATACCACAAGACACAAGACCACAATCACATGCCAGATCATAAAACGACAAAAGTAGGAAAGCTGTTCAACTTGAAATAAATTGCAAGTCTCATATTACCTATATCAAATCTTACCTAAGTAGTTATTCCGTAATTCGGATGAGCCTTGTGTTTATGGTTCCTTGGCTGTGTAACTCAGATATACTATAAGGCTACTAGGTATTATGATTACAATGATTATAATCAGGATCTTACAGTGTCTCCAGTTGACTCCATATAAAGCACTGGTTTTGATAACCTACTAGGTCACTTGTTTATAGTGTCTGCTAGGAAATAGCAAGATGGTGTATTAAAATTAGGATCTCCAAGCATCCGGACCGTGTTCAATTCATCTCTCACCCGATCCACCGTACATCAGAGGCAGTGCGTATTTATTCAGTACGGCCAAAACCACTTTCTACAGCAGTTATTCACTCAAGAGAAGAGCACGGCCTCGGATTGCCTAGTAACCCTCTACAGGGCCGATGCAACCCTCGGCAAGCCTCTCTGTTCTAGCTCCTGAAAATCGCAATTAGGTACCAGGTCGTCTTCTGAAGTGGGTAAAATGCATTTTTTGTATTCAGCTGAACTCCCTTTCGTAGAATCCGATCATGCCATGCGATGCTCGAGAAAGCCGAAGACTACCTGCTATATGTGCAGGCCCATGAGTTACAACCGTCCCAAACGTCAGGTATCCGTTCCCTTGTTCCGCAAATAGAAACCATCCCGCCTGCGCGTCCTTACGCGACTAGCTCGACAACACCACCAGCCTCCGTGATCTTCTTCTCCGCTAGCTTGCTGACCCATCTTGCTCGGACAACTACAGGGACTTCGGGGATTCGGCCCTTGCCGAGGACCTTGGAGTAGCCTAGGGGAAGGAGATCGATGACGGGGACAGTATCCTTCTTCTCGCCGGAGATGTAGGCCTCTCGGGTCTCGGCGGGGACAAGCGACCATAGCTACAAACCGCCGTTAGCAATTATTTTACAAATGTAAATTATAGGCTCCCCCAAAGTGGCGTGTCTCGAATATCCCGTCGTATTAGGCATCCCGCTACACGTTAGAGAATGATATAAAACGTACCTTGTCGAGGTTGATGATGGGCTTCCAGAAGTGGTTTTGTTGCTTGTGGAAGTATCGCATACCGACCTTACCGAAGTAACCAGGGTGGTACTTGTCGATGTTCGTTCGGTGGTGGTGTTGACCACCGGCCATACCACGACCACCGGGGTGCTTGCGGTGCTTGCCAACACGACCGTGACCGGCCGAGACGTGGCCACGGCTATTTAGATAGTTAGCACATGAATGAAAATAATTGTTGCTCAATTCGTCGCGCCGGATGCCTTTAGTTACGCCTTCGAATATCGTCCAGAAGAATCCGTCACAGTAGCCCCGTGTAATCCTCTAGGCTTCATTTCGCATATTTTCTCAAATCGCGTCGTCCCTCCTCTTCGCTACTGCTGACAGAAATATTCGAAATTGATGGCATAGTCAAGGCGAACCGGCACGACGATAATTGCAGCGGAAAATAAGATGGATTCGGTAATAACGTACTGCTTCCTGGTCTTCGATAATCTGGTAGGCATTTTGTCGGATGAGTGGCTTGTTGTGATGTGTTGAAATTGCCTACTCGAGGTGGGTTGCGAAGATTAGGGCGGGTTTTGAATGTTGTAATGAGTTTGTGAAATTCTCTTCGTTTAATTTTTTTTGGGTAGGGTTTGCCGGCTTGTGGAGTCCAAGCCACACAATACCTACATGTGCGCCTGGGTTCAAGCAAAAAAACCCCCCCCCCCCTCTAGCCACTAGGAGCCCCACCTC
The DNA here is from genome assembly GCA_025201765.1 of Daldinia sp. FL1419. Lineage (NCBI taxonomy): Eukaryota > Fungi > Ascomycota > Sordariomycetes > Xylariales > Hypoxylaceae > Daldinia > Daldinia sp. FL1419. The sequence continues at coordinate 105,684 of MU623348.1, forward strand.
CCTCTCGGCCTGGTTTCTGAGCCACGAATACAAATTCCGCAGGTAGGTACGAAGTACCTATTAATGTACCATCCACATCCATTCCAGCTTGGACTTGTACCCCAGTACCTTCTACAACTTGCAGGTATCGCGTTTCGAACCAATCGCAATTCGACATTACCAAAGACAATATCCTCCCTATTCGTGAGATACCTGCGACCATACGGGAAAATACTCAGGACTATCCTGTTTAATATACCTGACTTCCCAAACCCATACACTAAAGTATACGTGGATCTTGGTAAATATGTAGATGGCTTTCACCATGGTTCCCGGAACGTTCGAGGATTGAGGTAAGGGTAACTCTCGTACGAAGGATATATGAAATCACCCTCGCTAGTTTTACCGTCCAAAACGTAGTTGACGTTCGGAACAATCATAAGCCTAAAATCCACCGCTGAATACTTCACGCTACGTGTTGAGAACTTTCTTGAACCAAGAGGACCATATAAAGTCATATGTGTCGTCCAACCGTCTAGTCCATCATTTAGCCTTTGGTATGGATGAGATAATAGGCAGGGTGGAGAGGATTGACTTCCACCACCCATATACGCCATATGATGTGCAAGAGCAATTCATGAACACTGCATATGATGTCTTGGAGCGAGGAGGAGGGCAAGTTGGTATTCTTGAAAGCCCAACCGGAACTGTAGGTTGATATTAAACCCAAGTCCTCTTCAAGCTAACATTTTTAGGGTAAATCTCTCTCTCTCATATGCGCTGCTCTTACGTGGCTACGTAATCATAAAAGGTCGAAGTTCGAAGCCTCAGTCACTGGAGCCGCTGAAGAGTTCAAAGACGAACCAGGCTGGATTGTCGACCAAATGCTAAAACGGAAGAGGGAGGAGATACTTAAGCAGTGGGAAGAAAGAGAGGCACGCTTGAGAAAAATGAGGGCCAAGGAAAAGGCGACGGAAGAAAGAGGATCTAAGCGAAGGAAGCTAGAAGACGGTAACATCAGGAATAAGAAGACTAGCGACGACGACGACGATGAATGGCTGTTAGATGAAGGTCAAGATTATGATGAGAACCAAGCCAGCGACGACCCGTCAGGATTCAGCAAGGAAACACGGAACCTCATGAACAAGCTGGGGTTAGGAAACCTTCAAACTACCGAAGAGAGCGAGGACGTACACGAAACCAAAGCAAGTTAGACCCGTAAATATTTTCGATAGGTTCGACTAATTATTCATAGATTTATTATGCGTCAAGAACGCATTCACAATTGACGCAATTCATCTCGGAACTGCGCCGGCCAGCTTTTCCACCATCGTTACCGGAATCCCTTTTTTGCGACGACTCAAACGTCGAGTCGGAGGGCATTAAACACCTTCCGTTATCTTCCCGCCAGCGACTCTGCATTAATCCGTCAGTCTCCCGCCTTAGATCTCTTCCCGCAATCAACGACCGCTGTACGGAGCTTCAGCAGAAAAAGTCGAAGGATAAGTGCCAGTTCGTACCAAACGCGGACAATCTAAGTTTAACCCATCAGTTTCGAGATAGTGCCCTCGCTACTCTCCCGGATATCGAAGATCTTTTCGAGCTTGGAAAGAAGTTACACGTGTGTCCTTATTATGCCTCAAGAACGGCAGTGCCTAGTGCTGAGATAATCACCCTCCCTTACCCCATGCTCTTACAAAAGACCGCCAGGGACGCCCTCGGTATTAAACTAGAAGGCAATGTGGTTATCATCGACGAAGCCCACAATATCATGGATGCGGTGGCTAACGTATACGCATCCGAAATTAGTCTAGGCGAGTTAAAGCGAGCCAGACAAATGCTTGGTGTTTACGTTAAGAAGTTTGGAAAGAAGCTTAAGGGAGAGAATCGAGTAATGGTTGCACAAGTGGCCAAGGTCGTGGACGGTCTAAGAGAGTGGTTAGAAAAGGCATTGGAGCTCAAGGTAAGGCTAGCCTCCCCTCGTGCTATGTTTGATTTTCACGCTTCGACGAAAGGGCTAACACATGATCCTAGAGCGATCAAGGAATAGTCGACTCTAACATCCTCTTGAGGTCTAAAGGTATCGACCAGATCAACATGTATAAACTTATCCAATATATACAAGACTCAAAACTAGCGTACAAGATCGAAGGATACGCTGCACAAGTCGAATCTGAGGGCGCCGGTGATGCTTCAATTACAACACGGTCAACGCCCGTTCTTCACACTCTCCTTTCATTTCTCGTCTCTCTGAACAACTTGAGTTCCGAAGGTCGTATTTTCTACCACAAAGCTTCTCAGGACGACATTTTGCTTTCATACCTCTTATTATCGCCCACACACGCATTTTCTTCCATAGCATCAAGCGCACGGGCGGTTATTCTCGCCGGTGGCACTATGTCCCCATTTGAAGACTACACGGCACACCTTTTCCCTGACCTTCCGCCAGATAAAGTCACGACTCTTAGCTGTGGCCATGTAATCCCGTCCTCTAATCTTTGCGTTTGGACGTTGTCATCCCCAAGACCAAAAGGCGACGCCAAGAATGCGGAGTTTGAATTCAGTTTTCAGAAGCGTAGTGACAAGTCGATGATTTACGAACTAGGGTTAGCGATCCTTAACATCTGCACTGTCGTTCCAGATGGTGTTGTCGTTTTCTTCCCCAGCTACGGATACCTTGATGAAGTGGTGTCTGTATGGTATGAAGCCAGTGCTGGCCAACCCAAGCCGCTGTGGGAGAAACTACAAGCTAAGAAATCCGTGTTCCGCGAAACAAAGGGGGGATCAAGCGAAGAGGTGCTAGCACAGTACAGCGAGGCAATCTTAGGCGAGAGTAAACCTGGCACTCCGCCTGGCAGAAATGGATCCTTACTATTAAGCGTGGTTGGCGGGAAAATGAGCGAAGGTATCAACTTTTCCGACCGACTAGGCCGTTGCGTTGTGGTGGTTGGGTTACCATATCCAAATATTCATTCGCCGGATTGGAAGGCCCGTATCGAGTACATTGAATCTACCACGCTCGAACGCCTTGGAGTCACCAACCCGTCCATGCCAAAGAACGAAGCTCTTTCAGCAGCGAAGCAGGCGGCTCGAGACTTTTACGAGAACGCATGCATGCGTGCTGTGAACCAAAGTATCGGACGCGCTATTCGTCACCGAAACGACTACGCCGCCATAGTGCTAGTTGACCGGAGGTTCTCAACCGAACGTATTAAGACAAAGCTACCAGGCTGGATCCGTGGCGGCTTGGTTGAGGGTAGTGAAAACGGGGGATTGGGACAGATGATGGGAAAGCTGACCAGTTTCTTCAGGGGTAAGAAGACATTATCAAACGCCTAAATCATCAGAAATGAAGATAATGTATTTAATAGGGCGATATGAGTCGGTAAGTATACAAATACCTAGGTAGTTATTCATAATTATACTCGTGGGTGAAGTCTGGATTGCAATGGAGGTAGTCAAGAGTCCTGGAGGCCTTGCTACCCCTGAATAGGAGATACGTACCAATAGGGATATGGAAAGGGGCTGTTGCCGCCTAGGTACATAACCTAGGTAGGTAGGTTAGTGGTCTATCATCCCGACATCCCACTAAGTCCGCTGGAATCCCGCGCTACAAGACTCTTATCGATACCTAAGTAGGTACCTACCCTACCAAGTACCTAGGTACCTATTAAACAAGACGCGTTTCTCGCGTCGCTAATAAATATTCTCTCCATTTTGATTATCCGTCACCAATCCGCATACATCTCTTCTTTGGTCTAATTCGATAGCCAATTGGTCTAACAAAATATCAGAGAGGTTCCAGATATATAACACTATTCTTCAAAATGACATCCTCGCCGCGGCACGAGGAGTACCAATATCTCGATCTCGTTCAGGAGATTTTAGATCACGGAGAGCGTCGACCAGACCGGTAAGTCCGCTTGATATCCCTATCTACCAGTATATCGAACGGCATCTCCAATTCGGATCAGAAATGTGTTTCTAAATATAACTAACTCTCCTCGTAGAACTGGCACTGGCACATATTCCATCTTCGCACCCCGACCACTCAAGTTTAGCCTCAACGACAGCGGCAAGCCGATTCTACCATTATTAACGACAAAGCGTGTATTTCTGCGTGCAGTCATCGCAGAGCTACTCTGGTTTATTGAGGGTAACACATCGTCGAAATCGCTCAGCGCACAAGACGTTAAAATTTGGGATGGGAACGGATCGCGCGAATTCCTCGACAACCTAGGACTCAAGGATCGCGAGGTTGGTGACTTAGGACCCGTTTACGGTTTTCAATGGCGTCATTTCGGCGCTGAGTACGTCGATGCACGCACAGACTACACTGGCCAAGGTGTCGACCAGCTGGCCGATGTTATCCACAAGCTACGCAATAATCCCTACGACCGTCGCATGATCCTCTCTGCCTGGAATCCCGCCGACCTGAAGAAGATGGTATTGCCGCCGTGCCACATGTTTGCGCAGTTCTACGTCTCGTTTCCGAGACAAAATAGGGAAGGGGAAAGCAGTGGAGAAGAGAAGCCAAAAGGTCACCTTCACTGCCAATTATACCAGCGATCCTGCGACATGGGACTCGGTGTCCCTTTTAATATTGCAAGCTACGCGTTGCTAACGCATATGATTGCACATGTCTGCGACCTGGTTCCCGGCAGCCTAACGCACGTTATGGGCGACGCACACGTGTATATCGACCATGTCGATGCCCTAAAGGTGCAGTTAGAGCGAGAGCCACGACCGTTCCCGGAGCTCCAAATCAAACGAGAAGGTGGCGGTTCTATTGACGGTTGGAAAGTAGAGGATATTTCAGTTTTAAATTACGAACCCCACAAGACGATTCCAATGAAAATGTCCGTCTAAGCTAAGATACTACTTGGATGGTAGGCATTTTATTAGCATTGGATTCATGAAATGGATATACGTATGATGATGAACGGTGCATTATGTAGAAATGATACAGGGAGGTTTGCCTTTTAGTTGGAGGTATAACCAACCAGGAGAAAACATCGGCAGGCTAGAAGAGCAGAATACCCTATCATTTCCACAGTAGATTTAGTAGATCAAAAGCTCATCGAACGCGAGGGTCTAAGTCATTTAAGATAGGTACATACATTAAGTGCTCATGTTTGTGCATTTTTACGAATTGTCTGTAAATAAAGGCCATCCCTCGAATAGGTACGATCAAGCCCCTGAACCGTATTTGATATCCACTTTTTTTCCTAAGCGCTCGAAGTCTTTCAGCAGGCTGAATTCATCATTTTGCTGATTACAAGACAACAAAGTAATCGCAAAACTGTTTAAAACCTGTCAAGTGAAGACGATCTTATTTTTAGAAACCACCCCCCCAAAAAGGTTGTCAGCTTTCATGATCAGTTCATAATAATCCTAGAACATTCATCACAATGCTAGATGAAAAACCTGCCATCACCGACCTGGCAAGTTTTGCGAAAACTGAACCCAAGAACGTACAAGCTTATATCGACAGAGTGACATCTCTAGAGTTTTTCGCTGACGACGCTTCTCACCACGGTTTATTCAGGGGCTTGAAATTTCCCAATCTGGAGGCTATCTGGCTGGATGCTTCAGATGATAACGACAGCGCCTCTCTAGAACCGTATCTTCAACCTAAGCTAAAGCGCTTTGTATTCTATGGAGGGCCCATCTCGGACGCCTTCCTTCAGAAGCTTCAGGTTTCTTGTCCTTTTCTAGAAGAACTACTCATTGATAACCCGCGAGACTTAATTACCCCAGATGGCTTCCTTCAATTTTTACATGGCGCCAACAATCTGAAGAAAGTATCGGTCATGTACGGTATGAACCGAGCCATAAATGAATCCGTCATCGTTGCTCTCGTGACGAAACCTGGCCTGGAAATACTGGAATTCAGGGAGCCCATCACCGCGGATCTAGCCTCAAGAATTATTACGGAGCGGTCCCGACACGGAGCTGACGGGACCCCTCTTCCGCAGCTTCGCGAACTAATCTGCGTCGCGGAACCCGGTGGACTCGCGAACCTACTACCGCATTTATCCAATCTTACACGCCTAGAAGCGACTATCGTATATGAAGGCTCTCCTTCGGCCGAGGTCCAGGACTGCGTGATCCACGGCATTGGCGCACACTGCGTCAGTCTACGGACTTTAAAATTAGAATATAAGGCTGCGGAGGGCCACCGTATTCATATCCCCTCGGAAGCACTTGTCAAGTTGCCACAGGGGCTTAATAAGTTAGAAGGACTTAGTATTTCTGGCAATGGGATCGAAGCCCCGGGATTTGGTGATCGTCAATTTGCCGATTTGATGCAAGCTCGGCCGAATCTGAAAATTCTACACCTACGATTCACTTGCGATCTCACGGAATCTGCATTGATAGAGGTTGCCAAGAGCTGCGGGACGATTTTAGCGGAACTTGAGCTTGAGGGAACCTATAATCTTCTAAACCTAAGGGAGAGCAACGTTCTGTTCCCTCAGTTAGCGTCGATTGAGCTCGGTGAGCTAGCGTCGTCGTCGTCTGTCGCAGACGATGCAATAGCTACGGAGGCGGCTGATATTGCTCAACTTTTAAGGAAGGTTGCGCCTAAATTAGAATATTTCGATGTGATTTCTGGAAATCCCATTAGCGATATGGTATCGGACGAATTAGATGAATTATGATGGGGGATATTATCATAGTCGGTCGAAATTGTCTCTGTTCGTACGCGCAAGATCTATATTCACCGCCTACCTCTTACACGAAGCTATACCCTTAGGCTACGAAATATCGCGCTACGATATTTAAGGGCTGCGGGAGAGCCAATAAAATATAATCATGTGCAGCAATAACGGCAGTGTTGCATGCAAAGCTTCCCACCAGCCCAAATCCGTCGGCTCGATGTTTGATGAAACCCTAAAAGGGGGAAAAGTGCTTGCCAAGTCCTATATTATAGAAAACTTGTTCGAGATGTCAGGTTATGCATTGATCCCGTCATCCTATCGTGCTTTTTGGAGGAGCATAATCCTTGGTCTTACTGTTGCTAGATTGACCTGTCAGAATTCCTATTCCAAAGCTGAACGCCGTGTAGCAAGCGAATATCGTACCTCGCATCTGAACCATCCCGAGGGCGACGGTACGGTATGGTACGGTGACTTGCCATGAGGGTTAAAAGATCCTAGTGTTCCTCGCATCTTCTCACGTAATCGCCATTGAAGCCGTTAACCTAGGTTAGTTATGTAGTTACCTGGTTACCTACCTAATCCAGGTGTAAAGCGTAATGCGTGCTTAATAGTGGCCCTTTGGTGTCCCTTCGACGAGCCGCTAACACGTCGACGGTCCACATGGGATGGACGTGAATGCTAGTGCCGCCACGCATAAAGGGGTTCACATAGCGGCTATATAAGTATCCTCATCATTTCCCCGCTAGATATTATATCACGACCACCCATACTAGTAACCACTTAGCATCTAACAACCAGAAATCGTTCACCATGGCTCCCGTAACGGAGATCACTATCCACGACCTCAAGCCCGGCACGGACGTCGAGGCCTTCTACAAGCCTTTCGCGGTTATCAAGGGACAGCCCGGCGTCCAAACCGTGCGCATTACTACCGTGCACGAGAACCCTCTGCAGGTCGGTCTCTTCATCGATTGGGATTCGATCGAGTTGCACAAAGCCGCCCAGGCTAATAAAGAAGCCTACGATGCCTTCGTCGACCAAGTCAAGCCGCACGTCACCAAGGTTCCTACTATACTCCACGCGGAACTGACTCCATTCCCGCCCACCGTGTTAGATAACGCCGAGGGCAAGGGCAAATCGCCCGTTGCCCACGTCATATTCACGTACTTTGCGCCCGAAACCGACGCGGCTAAGACGCTCGATGCTGGCCAAAGGTTCGTCTCCAAGATAACCGAGGCGGGCTTTCCGGGATTGACTGGAGAATCCTCCGTCGGTTGGACGGTGGAGAAAGAGGTTGATTATAAGGGCGAAAAGACCCGCGTGCTGGTTATCATCCTGGGTTGGCAGAGCGTCCAAGCCCACTTGGAGGCGCGCGAGACTGATTCTTGGAAGAGCATCATTGGCGAGTTCCAGGGCGCGGCGACAGGCCTTAAGGGCTTTGAGGTTACCCACGTTAGCACCAGAACATTATAGGGCGAGAGCTAGGTTATGCCATATCATACGTTTTGCCTTGTTTGTGACGATGCTGCTTTATTAGTTTTAATTTCCTGAGCAAAAATGGCATTCACATTGATATTCAAATATTTGGGTTCGGTAGGGATATAGTATTCTCCCTTCGATTAAATTAAAGTATATAGAGCTTTCTAACGTCATACGGCTTTCGAATCAGGTCCTTTCGTGCTCGCTTCTTTTATTCCTACCTCTTCATCTAACGATTGTCCCCTAACTACTCCTATACCATGCTCGACCATCTCGGACTTCAAGACAGGTGGCCCAGAGAAATATTTGCGACCCCATACAAAATACCAAATGATACTAATGGCAGCAAAACCTGCGAATACCACACTGGCGTAGTTCATCGTGGAGGCGTCCAATCCGGTGAGGTTAGTCGGCATACAAAACAGGAATATGGCGAGGGTGATCCATAGCAGGGTCGTTATATTGATGGCGAAACCGAAACGACCAAGCGAAAATGAAGCATGTTCCAACTGTTTTCGACCGCGCATAACGGAGACTAGAATAGGAAGACCGTACGACGTCGAAAGACATATCGTAGCAACTCCTGTGAAGCTGCTAAATGCTGCCGACGAACCAAAGTAGATTAGGCCAAGAAGACAATCGACAATCGCCGATAGGGTAAGAGCTAATAGGGGAATGTCGAAGCGCTTATCAACCTTGCTCCAGAGACCAGAGCCAGGGATCGCACCGTCGCGTGCGAAAGCGTAAGTGCAACGGCTTGAAGCCGTCAGGGCACCAACGCCGGCAAATAGCCAAATACCTAAGATAAGGAATAGGAGCCCGAAGCCCCCTCCTGCGCTTCCGGTTGCCGTCTTGAAAATGAGACCAACCGGCTGGCCGTTTGCAACGTCAAGGAGCGTTTGTACATCAGGTAACACAAAGAGGACGGGGATTAAATAGACGAGGCCGGTAATACCAGCCGCTACGACTGACACTGCACTGAGAGTCAGCAAATACCAGGCCATATTGGAAGAAAGCTGTTCGAGCGTGTTTGACTTTGAAGCTAGCAGTTCGTCCGTCGTGGTATGTAGGCTCTACCAAGGAAAGACTTGATGCCAAAATAAGATACGAAGTTATGAGATGATATATTACTTACGGACGATAGCCTTGGGAACTTCACGCTCGGGCGTCTGAACCTCTTCACACATGGCAGCGACCATTCCGTAGCCCGTAAGGACGTAGGCGGGTTGCAATAAACCAACGAAAAAAGACCAGCCGACCGGCCAGCCCGACGCCGAAGCATCGTAATGCGCAAACACGAAATCTCCGCTTCTTTTGCTTGGCGACATGACCAGGAGAACGACCAAGATGATGACGATGGAGGCGGCCGTCCAGTATATGCAAACGGTATTGATAAGGTCTAAGTGTTTAGAACAAAAGATATTAATCAAGTAGCAAACCAGCATGACAGCCCAAAACATGAGGATTGTCTGCCACTCGTTGGCGACAAAGTCCTCGTCCCATAGCGAAATGGCGCTGAGGATCAATTGCGCACCACCAAAGTTGATAGAGAGCGTGACGGTCCAGTTACCGACCAACGTCAGCCATCCGGTAACCCAACTGGAAATCGGGGCCCAGCGCGGCGTTGATAACAGTGCGGCCCAGTAGTAAACTCCACCGGCGGTAGGATAGACGGAACAGATTTCGGCCAACGAGGCAGCGATGGCAGTAGAAAGGAGAGAAAGCAGCACCCAACCCCAGATGACAGTGACGGATTGACCATTTGCTAGCGATATATAAAAAGTAGTACTAAGACCGTACGGGACGGCCATCTAATTTATATTAGTAAAAATCATCTGAGGCTATTCGGGAAGTTGTTCAGTCATCCATTGTTGATATATACGAGTGACGAGTGACGAGACCAAATAGGATACGACGTGGATTTAATATTAATTACATACTATCGAGCAATTAGTATTGGTTCTATTTTAGAACATTTTAGAATGGGACTGAGGTTATCTTCTTCTTTTCGTATTTTCATACTTACCAATAGCAAAGGATAGGCCGAGCACCGACAGCATACTCAAACTTCGAGGCAGCTCGGCCTTGTAACCCATCTTGGCGAGCGCGTCATCTGCCGCCGTCGCCTCCGTGGATCTTCGCGGACCTGCGCTGGTAACCGATTGACTCCCCATTTTCGACTGTATAGGTGCCTAGGTATGGATGGTGAGACATTTAAAGAGGATGAAGCGAAGAGAGAAGTTGTAAGCGACCACGAAGCTTGTGAGGCTTGTGAAGCTTGTGAATCTCTGTTTAGTAAGGTAACTAACTAGCATATGTAAGTAAGTACCTAGGTTACCTCTAAAGTACCTACCCAGGTACCCGTTATACAACCCCCTTAGGTATGGAACCCCCTGTCGAGTTGCTGATAACGTGAAGCTCTTATCTCTAGTTAGTTAGTGTAAATCGGATCCTTTTTATTAAGATACAAGGATAAGACAACTTGATCATCCTGGTCGAGACTTATCAGCAATTCGTTCCCCAGCAATACTCCAATACTCTTCCCCGTTCCCCCAGAGCTGAATGTATAATTCTTGCCCACTAGACTCGATACGGTATCGCGTACAGTTTCACTTCTCATCTCAGCTAACTAGCAATTCTCTCTTTATCTCTTTTATCTTTCTGTATTACATAGTATAATTATGAATGTATACCTACTGTACCTACCTATCCGATGAATACCTCTTGATGTATGACATTGATCATTGCAACATGACCCGCTTCAATTACAACATCTGATAATGTATTATTATCAACTATAACAAAATAATAGGTAAATATAGCTTCTTATTCAAAGGTGAATATAACTACGAAACGACAGCTTAAAAGAAAAAAAGCATACGAACCTAGAATGTCTTCTAGCTAAAATCTCATAATGAGGGGAATTCGAGGGGATCTTCATTAATCTAATCCCGAGATTCGACGATGGACCGAGTTCCCCAAGTTCCCCCGCACGCTATTCGCCGCCGTCTTACAAGCGCATGGTTATAGATCTTCGGCATCTCGTTCTAATAAAACATCGACTCGACGGCTTAGCTTGATACAAGTCCGCCATTTCCAACGAGTCTATTTCCCGTGTGAAAGAAACCAACAATCACCACCATGGCTCCTAAACCCCGTCTAGAAGGCAAGGTCGCGATTGTGACCGGGGGCGCGTCAGGATTCGGTAAAGGCATCGTAGCTAAATTCGTGGAAGAAGGAGCACGAATTATAATCGCCGATCTTTCAGAAGAAGCCGGCCAAGCAGCAGCTCGGGAATTAGGATGCAAATTCGCCGCGGCCGACGTGACGAAACGAGAAGATTGGGAACGACTTCTCCAGACGGCCTTGGATATTTTTGGCCAGCTTGATATAATAGTGAACAACGCCGGAGCGACGTACGCCAATAAGCCGACCGAGGAGGTGACGGATAAAGACTTTGACCTCGTCATGAACGTAAACGTCAAGTCCGTATACGTCTCTACCAACGTCGTCATCCCTTACTTCCTCGAGAAGAAGAGGCCCGGGAGCTTTATTCAGGTCGCATCCACCGCCGGTGTCCGCCCGCGCCCGAGACTCACCTGGTATAACGCCTCGAAGGCGGCGGTGATTAATGCCACCAAGGTATGGAGAATTTCTTGCACAATCCTCTTCCAATTCTTCGGCGTGTCTCCCTTCTCGACTAACCATGGCACTACTTGACGACAGACGATGGCAGTAGAGTACGGACCTCAGCAGATACGGTTCAACGCAGTCTCTCCAGTGGTGGGAAGCACGGGGATGACGCATTTGTTCATTGGGAAACCCAATACGGCTGAAAATCGGAAGGCTTTTGAGTCGCTGGTTCCGTTAGGCAGAGGTTCGACGCCGGAAGACGTGGCCAACGCTTGTTGTTACTTAGCTAGCGAAGAAGCTGCTTTCATCACGGGAGTCAATATTGAGGTGGACGGAGGGAGGTGTGTTTGAGAAATCCTCTTCGAGCGACTTATGAAGTCATCTTTGAATCTACGCATAACATGATAAGACTCGGTGTCTGGTCGGACCGAAGTTATTGGAGAAGAATAATGGGATTCCGTGGTGGTGATGGAGTTGAACCCTTTCCAATCATTGGCCATGGTTTAATATTCGGTCTATATATCCGCATGAAGGACTAAAATAGAATCATCTCTTAATAAAGAATGGTTCCCAAGTGTTGGGCTATCCTGTTATGTGCCCTAGGATATATATTATTTCCACATGTTATTTCCAAATCACATCTCAAGCTAGTATGGGGGTACGACTTGGTCATATTTGGTTTTGACAAGCAAATTGTCGTCTACAATGTTCTCCTATTAATGACCAACTGCAAGATGCTCCCTGGTTTCCGGTGCGGCGCGTAATATTAGCGTACCCGGCAAGGTGGGTTGCGGTAGTTGGCATTTATTGGCATTATATATTAGGTAGAAATATGTTGTATCGACCTGCCAAATGGGTAAAATTTCCAACGTCCTTCCGGTATTGCCTCTTTCGGACGCCTCGCGGTCTTCTTTTTCTCCACACTAACCCCACGATAACCCATGAAGCCGCACCGCGTTCTCTCGCGTACCGGAAAACTTACGTGCTCCCCATGTAGCGAGTCCTGCTTTGTCGCAGTAATGATCGCCGACGATGGAACGACGGTCCGCTCGAGCTACCTTTGAGACATCGGGTTAGAGGACCACGATTCCAACGGTTGGAGAACGAAAACAGATTGGTAATTTGGTCGCCTACAGACAGTGCTATTCGCATCTGGGCGGTGACATCACTGATGCCGCCATCCCGGAGCACCGGTACTCGATAATATATATATAAAGTGCCTCTGCCGTCTTGGAAATGCTGTGAAACACTGAGCACAGCATCAATAATCGTCACGGTCGGATTTGGACTCTTAAACTAGCTACTCACTCATTCATCATGAAGAACTTCGCCAACATTGCTGCCGCTGCCGCGCTCGCAGTCAACAGCGCTTCCGCACATTACATCTTCCAGCAGCTTTCGCTCGATGCCGCTCAATTTGCCCCGTTCGAGTACAGTACGTCTTATGTAGAAAATCATGAGTTTCGTCATACTTTGGGAGTTAGAGTAAGACCTAATATAATAAATAGTCCGACAAAACAGCAACTACAACTCTCCTGTTACGGATCTAGCTTCTAACGACTTGCGATGCAATGTTGGTGCCTCAGGTGCCGATACTAAGACGGTAGAGGCAAAGGCCGGTGAATCCTTCACTTTCACACTCGATACTGTATGTTATTGAGATCTATTTCATTCGTTTACCGATGGGGTAGCTAACTTGTTCGCCAGCCCGTGTACCATCAAGGACCGATCTCAATGTACGAAAACTTGATGAACTTTGTGTCTAGGCGGTTGTGCTGACAATCCCTTAGCTATATGTCGAAGGCTCCCGGTGCTGCCTCAGACTATGACGGCAGCGGTGAATGGTTCAAGATCAAGGACTTTGGTGAGATGCCTTGGTCTACTTAGGCTCTAGTCGTCCAACCGACTAACCCATTTTATAGCTCCCGACTTTTCGAGTGGCGAGGCCAAGTGGGATATGTCTGGTAAGAATATTCCGTCGTGATCAAGTGCTCTCTACGACATAGAAACTGACACGACTATATAGGCTCCTACTCTTACACCATCCCAACGTGCATTGAGGATGGCGAATACCTCTTGCGAATCCAGAGTCTAGCTATTCACAACCCGTACCCATCGGGTACCCCTCAGTTCTACATCTCCTGTGCTCAGGTTAAGGTGACCGGCGGCAGTGGTAGCTACAACCCCACGACCGTCCGAATCCCCGGCGCTTTCAAGGAGACCGACCCTGGTTACACGGCCAACGTGAGTTTATTAAGCCCCAAGTCCGATATGATAGAATAGATGTGCTAATGCTTTAATTAGATCTACTCCGATTTCCACAGCTACATTGTTCCCGGTCCCGAGCCGGTGAGTCTTTCTTCCACGCATATACATGTTCCACATAGGTACTAACTATATCTAGCTGACTTGCTAAATTCTTTTGGGTTCCTCGGTGGCTTTGGTTATAGGCCGTATAGTGAAGAATAAATAGGGGCTAGACTTGGTATTGGAAATCATTACACTTTTATCATTCTATCTAGTTTGAAAGCCTGATAAGAAGCTTTCTTTCATAGTATCATATATCTATTTAGTATTAGATAGACACTATACCAATCATCTACTCTCTTTCCAGGCGTGGGCATTATTACTAGGACGTAAAACCAACCACTTCCTAGTATTCGCAAATATTTTGTCCGCTATGTTACGTATTAGGGACAACGTTCTGTAGTCTGATATTATCAGAAGATGTCCATGAACTATGTGTCAGGGCTCTAGCCTGTGCTACATATAGAACAAAGAACTTGTTCTATATGTAGCTGCCCTTAGCCATAGTTGTAGATAGGTTCCTCGCGGAACAACGAAGTTGTTTCCTTGCTTCTTGGTCCGCCTCGTGACACTATGTAAAACAGTACACATATAGGGGATAATCATTATTCGCAGTAGGATAAAAACAACAGTATCAGTTGCTACCTCCTTTGATTATTGACCAACCAAACTAAGAGCTATCTCCAAAGCAAGTAACTTAAGTAGGTAGATATGCCCTATTCAAACTGTAAGTATATTATCCCGGAAGCCAATAAACGGGTAATTTCTAAAGGACCTCCATGGCAAGCCCTAAATTAATATTTACCTAAGCTTAATGATTTTTCATTTATCTATATAGTAACAAGAACGAACTCAGTAATGTTCCATAAGTCATCGTGAAATAACATTCAAGGACCTTTACAATGTATTTTTATAAAACATAACTATTTCAGCTATGCCTAAAACTAATATACGGGTCGGGAGGTATGTCGCCCGAAATATCTAGAGCTCTACAGATATATATACACTCTTTTAGTAGTAAATAGGTACCTAGTTATTTTTCTAAGAGTGATGGCTATCCTCCAAGTATCACACTAGTAGGCTGTTAAATACCTAATACCTAGGAAGATAAGTAATATATACCTATATATATTGAAACGAGCCAGGCGATAGGTTTCTAGCTTGTACTTGCATAGTTACCTGTGGAACAAGGGACTTGTTCTATATGTAGTCATTCATAGCTATAGTTGTGGATAAGTTCTTTGCAAAGCAACAAAGTTGTCTCCTCACTTTCTAATCCACCTCGTGATACCAGGACTTAAGAGATATGACCAGACAGCGTGGCCTTGTTCTTAATATTCTAGGAAGCAATTTAAGTTTGCATTGCTGATAGCTGTAAGAATAATATAAGAGCACCCTTCGAGCTAGCCATTAGAGAACATCATTATTGCAAGAAAAGTTCTATACAAAGGCATACACAATTCAAAAGTACAATAGGGATTTCAAAATTATATCAAACGAGTATCTAAAAATAACATTTTACCCTAATAGACATATCATAAACATGCCACTTATAAACAACTTAGAATAAGACAATAGAATAAGTTCTATATTATATATATTTTTAAATAATCCTTTATGAAGAAATACATCTAGACTATTATAATTACATTACAGTTGTAACTGAATTCAAAGTAAGTTCTTAATTGCTGGCGAACAATTACGACGAATTAAAATTTATCAATAAAAGTTGGGATTCTTACAAGTCACTGCAAAGCAGTACAAATGCGTTAACGACTAATGTGCATAGGAGAATCTATACGAGACAAACACACCCTACAATCGAATAGCGCCCAAGGGAGAAGAATAGAAACTCGTATTGACATTGTCACGTTGCCACTTAAAACAACCAAGCAATCTAGTAACAGGCAACCAGGTGTTGAACTGAGCCATTACCTCCCTCAACTAAGCCTAATCACGATGATGACATATCGCCTCGAGCGACCAGATGATCGTTACCTCTATCAACGCATCAGCCTACTCCCCCTCAACGCCTCCGAACAGTAATCGCCCCAGACAAGCCAAACCGAGTAAACACAAAGATACGCAATCTGTCTGCCCACGGTGGCGAACTTCGGCGTTACAGCCCTAGGAAATCGAGGCGTGATACAGCCCCTCTTCATCCCTCCCCCCGTCCCAAGTGAACGAGGCCTCACGCAAACACAGGCACACGCACGGACGGTGATGTAGAAATTGCCCCCCCCAAAAAGCACGTACACTCCTAAGAACGAGGGAAACGGCCGGAGCATTATCAACTGCGTGCCTACCGTATGTACGCACGAACAAAATAGACAAGCAGACAACCGTCACGCGACGACCAAAAAGTGACTAAGACTACCGTATTCTGAATTCAATCACATGGTCCCTCGTGGACGCGACGACGGGGCGCAGAGCACATGGGGGTCGGGGGTGTGGATGGGTTGTGTATTGTACATATGTACCATGGGGCACACACGCACGACCATACCGTACGTAGGTGATGTACGCAGACTGGGGGAGGGGCAGGGATATCTGATGGCTTAACCTACCTACATACATATGCCGGGCTTATATATACTGTGTTGAGTATAAACTGTCTTCTGCGTAAGCCTTTCCCTTTTGAGGACTTCTATACAGCTACCTAATCACGAGTCACCATTGTAGGTATAGCCTGCGATAGCCCACAATATTGCAACCATCGCTTAACTAGAACACTTACAAAATTTGAGGTTTGAGCTACCTCCGTTCTATAGCTGAATAGCTTAAAGAGGCTAACATGAGGTTGGGATAAGATCTCCTCGAGCGCTGAAAGTTATAGTGGAATATGAATACATATACTTCTCTTGTTCTTATATTATTGATTATATGTGACTGGTAGAAAGTTGCGTGTTGGTGTCCGGAACCTCTATTGGACGGGCGTCTACTATATCCCGCCCAAAGTTGGACTACCTATCACCTGATTCTGAGACCTTTTGTTTCTACTATATTCAACTTTCGATTAGTAGCTTAGTATTATAACACGAGGCTTGTTTACGTCGGTAGTGGCATACCTCTTAAACATAACCGGCGCCTTCAACGTCAGCAATATCACCAAGTTCTATGCTGTCATATGTCTCGCATGGTTTCCGGGGCTCATTATGCTTATTATACTTTTTAGACCGATCTTCCAATTTGTCTCCAAATAGGCAGGTCGAGCTTCAGCATTGCCGCTGGGTTGAACAAATCCGCCTTTTCTCATACGAGATTGATATTGTATACCTCCCCCGCGGACGCATCACCCTTGATAAAATCTGCACGTCATGTAAACATGCAGAGTTATATATGCCTTTCCAACTGCTGGGACCGCCGCCCTTTGCTTGTCCTGTACGGGAGACTTTTGTGGAAAAACATGGATCTAGCAGACGGGCGAACATCTCTGATTATGTACCGGGTTAGGTTGCGCTGTGGTCGTCTAGGAACCTAATTAGAGATCAGAATGGTACCGACTGTCAACAGACGTACGATACATCTAAGAACTGAGACTATCGGATGTGACCAGTGCCAGCTTGTGGCGAAAGAGCTTAACCCGGGTCCAGCAAATTCGTCTAGCGAGAGACGGTACATAGTATATACCATTGGCGGAGATGACGGATACTAGAACGCGTTCTGCACGCAGTATAGGTGCAAGCGCTTGCGTATGTCTCATCGTATCCATAATGCATGTGTGTAGTTGATGGAGGGCTACTGTGGGGATGGGTGCATCATGAGATAGCCAGGCCAAGCTCGAGAGGGTGCAGGGGCCCTAGGCTATGCAAGAAGGGGTGAAATCTCGCAGATCAGAGGATCTCGACGGTCCTGACGGTCGATCAGATTGTACCCTTGCAGGACCGAACCCTTGTTCGGATAGTCGGGAGACGAGGGTAACCCGTTGCACTGCAGCGGAGAGAAAAGGGCGTCTAGGATGTTTAAGCATAAGACAGCAGCGTCATGGGATGTAGGCCCATTTTGGTTCAAGTATGAAACGGGGAAATAAATGGACGATCCCTCCGTGTAATCTGATAGATCGAAGTTGGGGGCTCTTAGGTAGAGAGTATTATAGATTCAAGGGTAGCCGCAATATTATTTTGGCAACATTACACTATATTTAAGGAGACTACCCGCGAGGTTTCGTTTAGTAGACCCGGTTTCCTGATCGGGGTTTGAAAAACAAGTGGAAAATGTGGTAACTACATGTTATGGGCTTTGGTAATACCTCCCTATTTGACAAGGCTTGTTTAGAGAATCGACAACAGAGACGGAGCGGAAAACTGATTGTGGATGACTATACAAGATGCTGTAAAGAGATGTGGACTGGAATCGAATGGGTTCAAGGTACACCAGGACCTACGTCGTATACGTATAGGCTGGCGAGGATAACGGGATGCCATATGCAGAACTATGCATGGCTAGACTTTTGACAGGGACTTAAGATGGTGTGGAGACCTCATGTGCAGCAGCTCGAAGTGGTGAGTACGATTGATTGGCGATTTGTTCGCTAAGAAACGGTGTGGCCACACCTTGAACAATCTAGGAGAAGTGGCTGACCGGGTATACATACAAGGCTAGGCTCATACTCCCTTGGGCGGTTAAGCAATCTCGGGAATAACTTCGTTTTTATAAGGCCATGAGAGACGACTAACGGCGATGATACTCTCGCCCTTTACGGAGCTGAGGTGTCTAAAAAGCGGCTGGCCCCACACAATGCCATACGAATATAGACATGGCCATATGACTCTGCGCGTTAGTAGTAAGCGACTGATCTAGCACTGAACTTCCAGACTCGCGAATCGAATGCCGAGCGAACCATTCTCGAACTTAAAATCAAGCAGAATAGGGGCATTGTTTGACGAAGATTACCGGGCTGTGACGGTTCATAATGGCTAAGCGAAGATTGCTTAGGTTGTAGAGTTCGTGCCCCTTTCGAAGAAGATAGGGTGTAGATAGTCTGCAATAATGATATATACTGCTAAGAACCCTACCTGCAGCTATATACGCATGTATGCGGTTATGTTGAATCGCATGTGGAGACTTATATGATTGGTTATTTGGAAGAGTTTCAGACAGTTTTTGAGAATCTTAATGACGTTTCCCAGACTTCTCCGGGATGGTTACTTGGCTCTAAAATGGACCACGCTTACGGGATAGAGAAGAGCGACTCGTAGCTCAGCCCAGAGATTCACCGAATGTTTTCAGCCTGTGGAGATCTGTAAGGATCGGCGATGCTCCAGGATGGGGCAAAAGGGTTAGAACTTGGAGGAAGGGGATACGGCGGAGCTGGTGCGTCTCGCCTAGACTAGGGAAGTGCGGAATTAGTTGATGGGTAGTTGAAGAATCAAGGAGAGGGCTTATTGCGGCGCTTTGGTGGAAACGGTCGGACATATTTGCTCTCCAAATATTGCAGTGGTCGGTGATCACGTCAAGTCCCCGGCTTAGCTAACCCCGGAAGCTCCAGATAGCTTTTCTATTGTCGGCAGTTGAGCGATCAGTTCGAGTTGCTTGTCTCCCGGGGCCAAGAGCGGATAGGCACGCGATGAGGCACGTAACGAGGTTTCAACAGGGTGAAGAGCGGGACGAACCATGACGACAGGGCGATAAGGTCGCATTATACTACCCTGTTGACCTCTATAGTAGTGTAAAAAATAACCCTGTCTCTGATCATTGTCTATTGCTGTCTGGTGATAGAGACTTCTGCCATACTTGGGTAGATAGGGGGTGGATCCCGGCGGCCGTCCGAAGTTCAAACTATACCATAGCACGTCCTATGCCTTGGGTAATTTGTAATGTACCTAAAAGGTATCTAGGTTGTTAGGTTGCTAGGTTGCTACGTAGGTGGTACCCCTCAGGTAGACGAGCTTTTTCGTGCAGGTGTGTGTGAATGTGTGTGTGAGTGGGAGACGCGAAGGATATTAAAAGGGTATGGAAACGGAAGAGGTGGTGTAAGTAGTAGTGGAGGATAAGTGGATTTATTATTTGAAGACGCGTGAGCCGCCAATCAAAATGCATCGCCCGCCAGTCGGGGAACTTGACATCAGGCTTGGGTAGGTACCTGTTGTTAGTAGCGGGGTACATGTACCTTACCCATGCGGGTTGCCTGTAGCGGGTTGAGTGGGGCGGTCACGGAGAGAAAGATTTCCCGCTACATTAACTCCAACGTCTCCCAGGTCCCATAGAGGTACTAAATGCGCCACTGCAGCCACAGAGAAAAGAGGTCCGAGCACATGGAGACGGGACCACGGGATTGCTAAATTTGGTATCTGCGCATGTACTGAATTGCGTGCAAATCCGCCATATGTACCTCCATACCTATGAGGTGCCTCGTTTTGTAGCCCAAGATGTACCTCGCGTAGTGTACATAGGTATATTTTACACTAGGTGGGTACCCGTTTAGTGTTACATTGTGTACATACTTGTACCCAAGTACCGTCAACCCCCATTGTTCACATCGACATCAAATCGTCTCAAAATTTGGGATCGTTACCTGGTTTTGTTTTGACTACATGGTATCACGAGCCAACTTTGCGATTTGGGACCACCTACCTACCTACGCTACTTGTACTTGCAATTGCAATTGCACTTGCGCGTGCGTTACATATTTCCCAAGTAGCGAGTATATCGTATACCGTATGACTATCACCACCATTACCATCGCAATATACAGACATCCTATACACTATCTATCGGATATCTCGGTTCCCAGATCGGCTTCTAGGCTGATTTCTATGGGATGCTTCTCTAATCGCGTCATGGCTGTTCGCTAGCGCGGATAGAGACGACCTCGTGGCGGCATACCGATGCAACATGGTCGAAAGCTGAAACGCTTCCCCGGTTTGTCGATGCTCGCGGGTCATTAGACTGTAGATTTGATGGCTTGATGGTTGACTGGATGATTGGCCTGAATTTTTCAATCCGGACCATTCATTCCAGCTCGGTTACCTATGACATGGCCCAATTCTTCGACGTGCGTCGGGTGCTTGCTGATAATGACCTGGAGCCTAGAGATGTCTTTTAAACATCTTTTCTTCGGTTCCCGGTTGGATATCTAGCACCTAACCCCTCCAGCACTGAATCATCAAGCATTTACGGGGAGGTGGGATCGAGATAAAGGCGCGAAACGCGGTAGGAGACAAGTATGTGCCGTACGTATGGGCGTACGTGCGCATGTATGTGGACGCGTGCGTGCGTAAAAATATATGCGACACATGCGATATATGCGCGTAGTCTGTCCCGGTCTCACTTACACGAGAGGGGATGATGGGGATGATAGAGGGGAGATGATAAAAGCGCGGGAACTATGGCTCTATGGCTCTATGGCTGCAGTCGCCACTTATGCGCCTCCGTCGCTCATCCGATGCAAGGTGTAGTTAAAGATAGCTGAGATCGTCATAAAATCCAAGACATGGGCTAAACGAGTAAATATCGTCTTCTTCGACACATGTCGAGATAGATTACGACGTCTAATTTGCGCGGCATATCTATCTATCACGACCTTGTGTTATAGATGTTATCATAGAGGGAGAAAAATCTAACCGGTAACTGTCGCGTACCGTGCTATACGTCATGCCTTGGTCCGAATTTGCGCGCCGGCCGCTCCGACAATGTCGGTCAAAGGTAGGTAGGTAGTCAAAAGCAGTCTACAGCAGTTTTGCTAGTGCTCACCCTTATCGTTGGCCATATGACATCTCGCAGACATAAATAAACGTTTAGGGCGGCCCCCAAAGCGCAAGTTTTCCTGGTGGACGAGGACTAAATTCCCTAGTTTCCAGAACCGCCTGCTTGGGATGTGTCGAATCTCATCCTCTTTTCCTATAACGTCGACTTGCATTCACCATTTTTTTGTGCTATCCTGCTAATCAACCATAATTTGGGCATCGAAATCCTACGAAATCCATCGCCTCTTTTGACGAACATTTGTTTCCGCCGTAATTGAGCTTTCTAAGGTCAAGACCGAATAGTCTTTAGTTTGCTGGAATACGAGCCGGAGATACAAATTTATTCTGGAGGAAAACGACTAGAAAATACATACCCGGACGGTCGCTGGTATATCTGATATGTCACTTACCACTTACCTAAGTAGCTTGACTTTCCAATAAGGCCAGTTGCTGATCACGGACGCTTCGGGACGTGCACGAGTGGGCGACACCCGTCTTACCACTCCTTGTGCTCCCTTACCATACGGGTTACACTTCGTACCTGTCTCTTTAGCCTCACTCACTCGGCACAGCGTCGCCGTCTAAGACTAGAAAGAGATATGACCATCGCAAATTAAATTACCTACTCCTTGGGTGAGCAGTTGTACCCGATAGAAATATCCCTGGTTTAAGGGAAGAGGAGGAGTAATTTGTCACGACAGCTTAGATACCTAGCTTATGCCGAGTTTACGCATCTGACACTTTCTAAAGGTTTAGGAACAAAAACACAGCCGTCGCGCGTCATCTTTTAGACCAATAATACTGCACGGGGCAGATAGACCAGCTGGGTTATAGGTAGGTACCTATATGCATACCTCTCTCGCTTTTCCCCAAGTCGTTCAAAAAGGGACGATCCATCTACTTGGCACTTCGACTATCTGCGGTCTAACATGGTTCGAATAGTCCGTGCTCGCGTTATACCGATTTTATTTTAGCTAGTTCATGGTAGTTCATGCGCTTCATCGATCTGATTCCCCCAAATCCACCATCCATGGTTGACCTGATTCGAATTTGGATGAAGGTGTAATCCGAAAAAAAAAAAAAAAAAACCCTACACAAGTAAACATTGACCCCGCGGCCTATCATTTGCTAAATCTCGAGCACGGTAACTCTTTTTTTTCAGCACCTACTCTTCAGGTCTCGATTGATTGGGTGCCACGCATCAGGTTTCAAGGCGAGAGGATCCATCATCAGCATAGTTTGGGGTTTCTCACCTTACCCATCATCTCATGCATACGAGTGGACGACCATTTATTCCCAATTATTTCTCTAGGCTTGCTTTACTCAAAGCTCTCTAAGCTCTGTATAAGTTACAAATTCTAAACCAGTACAATACCGGAACGGGTCTTCACCGCCGCTGAGATACCTAGTTATATCCAGTCTACCAGGGCATTGTGAGATTTACGAACCTAAGGCACAATCTAAACCCACCCCTCAACCTTTTCTTTTTCCTTGGTTGGATGGGGATACAACTCCTCTTCTAACTACATACATACATCTGTACATCATCGTGAGACGTCGCGACGATCCAACTCACCGTTTCATTACCAGTGGATCAGCTCATGTCGCAATCCTTCCTCTTACAATAGAAAAAAGTCACGGGACCGGCGAATGTCGGGTGAACGATTTTAATAACTAGTTTTAGTTTCTCTCTAACTGCTTCTTTTGCAACCCAACGGCGCTTCGAGTTCCTTGAACCAAGCTCGCATATTTTGACTGTTGGAAGTACCAATGAGACCCCCACACAAAGCCATCGTCCCCCTGTAGGCCTAGCCCAAAACTTCCCAAGTCCTCGACTCTGTCTGACATTATCCTGGAGCCATTCCTCCGTCCCTAGACAAATTATCCAAGAAAAGAGAACTTGTTCAAGGGTCACCCGAGAGTTCCCTGACGAAGGACTTACGCGGAGGAGCCGGCCGTATTTGTAACTATATTCGATACTTCCCGACTACCCTGGAGAGAAACAGTGCCTTGCGTCGACCTGCATATGACTCTTATCTTCAGCGGTAGGACATTTACCTATTTGGTAGTTACCCAATTAACTCGACCCCTCGTCCGTTACTACGTTGACTGCCTAGACATATTTCCTGGGTTCGTCCTCAACTGTCTCCTATCTACTGGGGCGTAACAGGAACAAAAGTAGAGGGAACCACATGAGGGAGGGGAAACGTCGACGCAGCTTGACTAACTCTCATTCGTGACCTCGTGGCTGGTTCGAGTCATCCATCACCTTCTGAGACATACTGGGACGGGCAGGCAGACGCAACCGCGGGTTCCTGGAAACACTTTACCTGATCCGGTTTCCCAGTGCCTCGCTACATTCCACACGGGTGTCTTGAACTAGGCCATCAGCTTACGAGTAGATGACCTCTTGTTGGTATCGTCCGAGTCTTACGAATCATCAGCGACTTTGATTCAGCCACTGGAGAAATACCAGGGAAAGAAATCGGAAACTAAACGTAGCATTGATTTCATCATTAAAGCTCCGAGCCACTGTATTCACCGTGGTCACAATCGTCACAAGCCTCACAAGCCTCACTAGCATCACAAAATCCCCGATTTTCCGGTTGTGATGCTTTTCTTTTGACCAGCCAGGAAGTTTGCAGAAACAAGAACAGAAGTAATAACCACAAACTTGACCTTTTTATATCATTTCATCCAAACTTGAACGAGATACCTACCTACCTATCTAACCTGACCTGACATACAAATACCCACGTCGGGTATACACGTGTGTATTTAATCCTGATTACCTTGGGGTTATTAATTCATTAACTCCGGTTCTCATCCTCGCCTTCCTGCCTTTTCTTGCTCTACCTTTTTCGATCAAACGAGGCATCTATCTTCGTCTTACCGTCCCACCGGCTTACCGTCTTACACGACCTGCCCCCCACACTTTATATACCCTAGGTACCTAACCTAAGATACTCATAAAGTGAGGACCCCTAGGACCCCTCGGAAACCCCTCCTTTAGGTGTTCTTCTGGGTTGAGATCTTTGTATCGCGGCGGATTTACCTTGGGTTGGCCCGCCTGCGAACTACCTACGCACGCATTGTGCACTGCGTAACTACGTACTGCGATCGCTGTGTCATTCCAATCAAACCCCCTGTAAGTTTTTAACTGTAACCCCCCTTCTTCTTATCCCCCAGGTCCTGAGGTTCCATCTTCCTTCAACTCCCGTCTACCTAAGGTAATATTTACTAAGGTAGCCGCCTCTAACCTTACAAGTACATGTAACTTGAACCTACCAAAGGCCTGCAGGCTTTTCAAGACCATAAGAACTCGTACCCTGTCACGGATTGACATTCTGGGGCTAATGATAACTAATTAAAGCTCTACTTAGCTCTTTTTTTTCAACTCAACTTACCACTTTATCATTACCACTTTAGTACCAATTACGCCTACCTACCTGGGTACTACCTCTTATTATTTCGCTTTGTGGTCCCTTAGTACCTACCTACCTATTAGGTCCTCGCTATAAGTACCTATTGTACAATACAATAGGTACAGCACTTAAAAAATTACCTAACATTTAGGTACCTGAACTGTAAGTTCCGAATCCATTTCCCCCCCAGTCTCCAGAAGTCTCCAGTCTCTTTTTTTTAGTCCCCAGTTCAAGTCCCAATTCTTATTTCATTACCCCCCATTCGGCATGCTCACCCCTCGTCCTTCCATAGCTTTGTAGCTATTTGATTTGGCCGAATCTCTGCCGCCGCTAACCATCCTTCTTCTCTTTCTTCCTCTGTGCTCTCTCTCACACTTTTTACCATTCTACGTTTCACCCCCCCCCTTCTCTAATTCTATTCGAGAGAGGGTTTTCGCCTGAAATAAAAAAAAAAAAAAAATTAAAGCCTACAACTCACCAAATTCCTTTTCCTCCAGTAACCTTGAGACACACGGCGCACATATAGCCGCATATAACATAGCTATATACCTAAGGCTTTGGAATTCTCAAATCATCGTCTTCCAAGTCCAATTTTTCCCAATTTCCCCTCTCCACCTAAATTTAAACTTATTCTTGATTATTTCTTCTGTTCCTGTACCTTACACCATCAAAGTGGTATCCCGCCTGCATAACGACATACGTGTAGAAAGGTAGGGTTAAACAAGACATCTTAGTTTTTTGAGGGTGGGATGAGTTTTAAATTGTTATTATCATCGTTGTCTTATCATCCTTTTTCGCAACCAGCCATTTTATATACCTAATGTACATCTTTCTTTTATATTTATTTCAACTCGTCCAACCTTTTTTCGTTCTTCCCTTCTTCTATATCCAAGCAATTATATGTACCCAAGCTACGTGCTCCGATATTAACAAATCGTCTAGTTTATTGGTCCTACCCGATTCGACCCCGGACTGGAGTAAAGAGTGGAAGAGAAGCACGACCACGACCCTGGGTTAAGAAAGACGATAAGGGGGCGTCAATGCTTGCTGCGACCAGGTTGTCGTCGACGCGCCCCTCCTAGAATCCTCCCACGTCTCGCTACCACCGTCGCCATTTATTGCCTACCATTTTTACCATTACTGGTACTATTATCACTCGTACTATTACTGCAACCTCTTTCCTCCCCTTCCCTCCTCTTTTGTTTTTGTCGTTTGTCGCATTTAAATTCTCAACCCGATCGCTACCACCGTTACTACCTCTAAAATGTCCGAATATCGTCATATGAGGTCTGGTAGCTTAAATATTCCATCTCAGACAAGTACAATGAGTCCGATAGTTCCGTCACACGGCCGCTTCGATGGCCCGAGAAGTCCACCAAGTAAGTGATATCTCTACACATGTAATATTCCATGCTTCCCATGCTTCCAGGTTCTACGTGTTCTACATGTTTTACATTGCATTTTCTGTCCAACCTCCGGGCCGTCCCTATTCTAACCTCGGTATTCTCCAATCGCAGATACGTCGCACGTACCATGTAAATTCTTCCGACAAGGCGCATGTCAGGCTGGCTCTGCGTGTCCCTTCAGTCACGATCTCGGTACTGCTTCGGAAACGGTGTGCAAGTACTTTGCCAAGGTAAGGATGAAAAAAGAAACAAGTTTCAGTCTCGCACGCATTCTCAGGTACCGCGACAAACAAGGGAGGACTAATGATCTGGTGAAACTATAGGGCAATTGCAAGTTCGGACCAAAGTGCGCTAATGTCCACGTACTCGCCGACGGTAGACGAATCAATTACGGTAAAAATGGTATCACCATCGGTCAACCTATCCACCTCGGCGGTCGAGTCAATCCCAGTTACAATTCCTCTTCCAGCAGTGCCTTGACGAATTCTTTTATGCGCGCCGACGCTAATCCCTCATACGGAAATGCATATGGTTATCCAATGTCCCCGAGTGATACTTATCAATCCATCGACCGTCGGCCGAGTTTAGAAAACGTACCTACCATCGACACCACATATTCTCACACGAGTTCTCAATATGGTTCACCACGTGAGGAAGACCCGACTCGTCTCGGTTTGGGTCTTTCTCCCGTAGCTGCCAAGGGCCTATCCGTTCTCGACGCTCCTCTTCCCGCATCCTTCGATTCGAATGGAATTTCTAACGCCGCTCGATATCCCGGAGCGCCGTGGCCGTCCTCGGTACCCTCACAATTCGGGCTCGATTCTCCATCGCCATCTCTAAATGCAGCCAAGGATTCCAGGACCTCAGAAACCCTTAAGCTCCTACACCACTCGGCATTTGGTAGCAACGAGCATTTATCTTCTGTTGCAGCTGGTTCCTCACCTCCGACTCAACTAGCAGACGAATATTTTGGCAGACGTCAGATGCACTCTAGCCGCTATGCCAAGCCTAAGATGCTTAGCAGCAGCGCGCCTCGTGCTATCGCCGGTGCCATCGATCGGGATTGGGAATCTGAATTCCCCTTTTTGGAGGAGGATTATTTGCCGGATAATTTGAAGGACTTGTTGACGCCTGCCGAAAAGGCGCGGCGTGGCTCGCGAGCGGCTGACGAAGATTCGAACGGCCATAGGGGAAATGGTACTTCACCTAGCATCGCTGGGATGAGCGGCACAGGGACGCCCAATGGCGAAGTAAGCTCCAAGTTTGGCAGCCCAATGGCGTCGAGTCCAAGTCGGTGGGGACCGTTGTTCCAACGACAACACGAGGAACACGAGGCGAAGAAACATGCAGCGGCAGCTAGTGCAGGTGCATTTGGACACGTCGGAAGTCCTCTTCGCCAATCCAGCCTCAGTGCCAACGTTGTGCGACCACACAATTCGAGCCGCTCCAGTAGCATTGAAGGTTTAAGTGCCTTGTCTCAGCAGCTGCAACGCACACGCATCGATAGCAACGGAGGCGAATCACCACTATTGCATCCCAATTCGCATACGTCGCGACCTTCAAACGGGCGAGCCGGCGAACGCCACGTCAGCAGTGGCTCCATCAGCTCCAGCGCTCGATATACCACCCCCATAGGCGAGGAGGATGGCGAATTTGTCTTTAGCATGGACGAGGACGGCGACCGAGACAGCACTATCAGGGCGCGGAAGCGGATGTCCGGTGTAGGCACTGCTATGAGTGTTTGGAGTTCTAGCTACGCTGGCGTTACCGCGGGGCCCGGAAAGAAGGATGACGGTGCCGCTAGAGTTGTCGAGGGGGTCGGTGGCCGATGAGCGATGACCAACCTCAGCCTAAGAAGATGGACCGGGGATATAATGACGTATCATCGCGCAGGACTAATAAAGACGACCCAAGGAATATATCCGCCCCTCATCAAAGCATTTTAAGATATGCATGGTCGAGATGCACATATCGAGACATCCATGTCCGAGTCACGAAGTCACGAATCAAACATAAAGCGCCCAGAAAGCTGGTCATAAAGCATAGGAGTATTATACAAAGGATGCTTCGATAGGTCCTAACCATTATTAAGTAGGAAGGATATTAAAGTACGAAAAAGAAGATTGTTGCATAGTTAGCAGGCGGGCATAGAGATGGCGGAACTCCTGCTACCTCACTGTTTAACTTTTCCTCACGGCATCCAGGTTGGCAAAAACTGACACCCCGACGAGACAGCGGGTTTCTTAAGAGATTATCTACAGGAGATGCGATCCAGGGGGCCGGAGTTGGTTGGGCAAAAAAATATCACATTAACATATGACCATTTTTTTATATTTATTTCCTGTTTATAACCTTTTCGAACAAGTTTTCATCTTTCGCGGCACAGTGGGCGGTTTACTTATTACATTCTTGGAGATATCCTGGGTTTATTGGCATCCGCTTTTTATTTCTCCTGTTTCGCTGCATCTCATCCTATCTATTGTCTATTGTACGCAATATTTAACTATTTCCACGCTTAACATGTAATTTGGGATTCAGTCATTTGGTTGGAATGGGAAACACGGAGGTAGACATCATAGGCGGCCATATACACGAAAAGAAAATTTTCAATTGGATTAGAACAAGACCACGCTGTTGCATTCATATATCCATCATACATCCATCATACATTCTTATATACTCCTTTCTATAGGTATACATAACTTGGCTGGCTAGAATGTTGCCGGATTTCTAGGATAGATAGGCGCATAGGAATAGCACATAGGGGATAGGTAAATGCGAGGACGTTTATCACCCCCCCCCCCCCCAACCATATTAAACGGCCCTAG
The DNA here is from genome assembly GCA_025201765.1 of Daldinia sp. FL1419. NCBI lineage: Eukaryota > Fungi > Ascomycota > Sordariomycetes > Xylariales > Hypoxylaceae > Daldinia > Daldinia sp. FL1419. The sequence continues at coordinate 135,088 of MU623348.1, forward strand.
TCGTCGTCGATGCGTGGATGGCGAGTTTGCTATGCGATTTCATTAATACTTTTCCCAGAAGAAATGGCCACCAAACGAAGCCAAATGGATCGGTCCTGAAGGAGGGCGATCGCAATCCAGGATGAGTCAAGCCCGGTTCGTGAGGCAATTTGCTAGGCATCTCAAGCCATCAAGTTAGTAAGTCGATAAACACCCTGTCTAGTTTTCGGTACGTAGTGTAGTGTAGTGTAGTGTAGTGTAGTGCGGATAAAGAGATGGGAGGTCGATGATGAATCGACTAACCTAGGTTTGGGGCTAGGCAGAGACGTAAGGGAGATGGATAAATGGGTATATATGCCGATCGTTCGCCCACGTAGCCTTTAGTGTCAACTTGTAGGGCTGAAGGATTAGACATCCCGGTCAACTAACCTCTTTATAGTTTCTTGTTGATTCGGGCGGCCTCCGCCACCTAGGCGTTTTGCTCGCGAATCTAAGAATACGCGTACGCAGGTACGGCTAGTAACATAGGCACACAGAGCCTTCATATCTATCTAGCCCAGAGGCCAACATGAGTCGTCCGGCTCCCTACTTATCCAAACAAAACTATTATAAAGCTTTATTAGGTAGGTACCTAGGTAGGTAGGTAGGTAGGTACTACACCCGCAATGCTTCATCTGAAAGCCCTTGTGAAACTCGAATAGGCAACACCGGCGCAACTGCGCAAAGGGTTCATGACGCGGCCTCCTTACCTTGTAGTGGGATTTATGAGCATTGGTGATTAGGTACGTAAAGAGACGGATGAAGACATATTGCTACAGAGAACCGTCGAGCCTGTGAGGTAGGTGAATGGTATGGTGAATCATGACTCAGGGGTAATTAAGATGTCGAGGCGCACGAATACTACCAAGCACACTTTTTGACGAAAAATTTGCCCAGGCCGTTACCCGTTCTTGACTTACGCCCGCTTGAAATGGAACAAGCCATTATATTGTGGAACTCGATATATGCCCAACTAACATTCCTATTTTCTACCCCAGAGGCTTCAAGCGAGAGGTTACTCGTACTTATACTTTACTCGATCCAACTTCTTATATACATGATTATTGATGATATATTCAACAGTTTGTCTACGGTGTACGTTGTCAGTTGTCAGTGAGTACCTAGGTAGGTTTATTGAATTCCATCCAGAACTCAAAAGGGAGTAACTAAAGGCAAGGCCTATCTGTCTGTATGATTAAAGGCTTGGGTACCTACCTGGGTAACCAAGAGGGTAACCAAGAGGGTAACTAAGACAGGTAGGGATCTGATCCTACCGTCAAGCCTTATTTTACCCTATTTTCATAGTTACTGGTGGAGTATTTCCAACAAACCGGCCGTATAACTCATCGTGTTGCATGCGAGTTCTCTCGGTTGGATTGTTACATCTTCATTTCACGATCATTACCAAGGCTACAACCCAGGGGCTTTATCGGAGAGGGTGTTCAGCTCAGCCTCAGTTTAATTAATAAGGCCCTTTATAGTACGCTAAACTGGTTGGCCGCCCTCGCATAACTAACGGGCCTCACTTCTTAAAGTGTATTTTGCTTCGCTTAGATGTAAAGAATAAGACAGATACGTAAGCATTTACACCCTCGCCGTCGTTAGAGCGCCAAGTCCCTCGTACACAGAAACTTGCGCAACGTAAGATAAGTTTTAAATTATCGATAATTCAAAGCTTCTTTCTATTAACAATAATAATCTATGTAACTTAGGTAGATCTCAAGCAAACAATGTTTGAGATTTTTTTAACTCCGAGGTAGATGGATGTAAGCGCGTAGGTACCGAGGCACGCACAAAGCGACGAATACTCAACTCGGGCGCTCGCCCAATTGAAATCTCATGTCCCATGAAAGCTGTCGTGTATCCCGACAACCTGGGATGCCACATTGTTCTCGGGCCGGCTCGCCAGCGATCGGCTAGTCTGGTGATCCCAAGATGACAAACAATCGTATAACTCCGTCGATATGACCATAAGGCTAGGGTGGTATGCAGAATGCAGAATGCTTGGAGATCAAATGGCAGCTCGTGCCGTCCAATCACCGGCGCCGTAGGTATGCACTAGAGTCTGACCGCATATATATTAAGACATGCAGACGGTGGGAGGATGGGACGCCTTGGGCGAAAACTACCGGCGAGAAAGTCTAAGTAGGTAGGTAGTCACGAATAATTTGGTGATGGTTGTTGATAGTACACCTTGTGATGTCGAGCTGGTTATGATGACCTTTTCTTTTATTTCGCGAACACCAGGTGTTTTATGTGGCACGCCTTTAGTTACCTACCTACCTACCTACCTTCTCAGCTCCTAGGTTAGATTAGTCGTAATTTGCTTGTTGGTGTTGGTACCTATTCGCTAGAACATGACGCTCTTCGGATTAAATCGTGTATTAAGCACCCTTCGTAGAAGCCACGAGAATGATATTTCTATCTTGTAGGTAACTCTAGGGCTAGGGTCCATCTAGAACGTCATTTGTTCTTGGCGTCTTATACAAGGCATCATCGTCATCCAAGTATTAACTGTGAGTTCTGATTTACGAACGGGGTATTAAAAGGCTACCAGCTTCGGGATGATCTTGAAATATACCTACCCATCCCCTCTTCGCCTTTTTGCATCGTTATTGTTACTGCTTGATCGTCATGTCATATTCATTTAGACATAACTTGCTCAGATAGCTTCATGCCGGAGAGGGTTCTACATTAGATGGATAGTCGACGAACAAAGTTCCCATCACCAATATCACTTATAACTGCCTGTGTCATAAAATCCGCAATTCGTTTATTTGCCAGTTTATTCAAGTTGGAACTGTCCGATTTAAATGATATATACAGGCATGCGACTCCCATACGTCGCACTACGCGGAATCATAACATCGTCCCTATGAAAATCATGCAGTTGAAGCCAGCATAGCATACGAAATACAAGCAGGCACCACGTAGAATCGCGTAGCCTTGCATCGCTCCTCCACGGCGTAAAGTAACTGTTCGTCTTTAAGGTTACATCTCCCACTGGTGGTACCTCGATTGTGAACTCTCCAACTGGTAACTTGTAGAGATTATTCAGATCATCGTATAACTCTATAGCAGCACGTCGACTGTGTTGGAATAGGAAGGCGATATATGTGTCCTCGTTCACGCCATCGTCGGCACGGCGTAGCGGAAACAGGTCCACGAACCATGACGGGCGACGCCTAAGGTCCGTGACTAGCGAGGCGATGTGATGGCTGACTACGTCGAGCACTAAGGCCTCGGACGGCGACTCCCAATCCCCTGGAGAGTCCTTCAAATACCCATCCACAATCGCCACAATGCGACGTAGACTGTCGAGTAGTGTCGGCGAATAATCTTTCGTAGTTGGATTTTCTAGCTGGGGACTTATACGCTCGAGAGCGGATGCGATAGCAAGTAAAGCTTCCGGTGTATCTCCCGTCTTTGCGTAGGCTCTATTTAGCTGGGCAAGACTCTCCTTAAAGACTAGAACCAGCCTTTTCGTCTTGAACCATCGGCGATCCCAACGGAATACGGTAGGGTTGGGTATCAAACGGTAACAGTATCCCTCTACGGAGATCGACCGGCCCAACATACCCAAGACGTCGAATACGACTGCGTATGATTAGTTCATATCTTGTAGGCGTTATGTAATTCGTCGAAGGTAGATGATACTGAGAAAACAAGAGACGGGGATACTTACTAGGGAAGAGGTGAGAAAATCTTGCATCTTCGCTGAGGAAATGCTCAGATATAGGTATAGGACATCCGATATCCATAAGCGTCTCTACTATCTCCTGCCGACTCCCCAGCTTCAGGAGTGGTATGATTGGATCTGTGGCTACTTCCCGATCGCCCTTCTCGGGGACAAAGTCATATTTGTCGAGAAAATAAAACGTTGGTGCAAAGCCGAAGCATAATCTTTTTATGATATTGCTAGGAACGAGTCGGTGTTCGCGAAACTCGGTTTTATCGTGCCTAACAAATTTGAAGACGATTCCCTGCTCGGCGTTGAAGGAGCCAAGTAGCATGCATCCGTTACCCTCGGCACGATAGCGATCTACTGTTGTGTCCCACATGGTCCAGTGGATGCCCAACATCGCGGCTATCTCAACCATGTGACAAATAGTTGTGTTTGCAAAAGGCTTCTTGAAATTCGGCACGAAATCCCACGATAACGTCTGCGCCTGTGCCGCGACGGCCAGCGTGCGGTTGGCGAACGGTAAGGGCTTCTCGCAGTCTTCCGTACTCCGTACGATATCCAACCATTTTCCGCTCTCGCGCTCCATCGACTGGAGTGTTCGCAGTAGCAGCACCCACGTAGCCTCGACATTGACGCCGTGACGGACAGCAGTAGTTCTAGGAAATGGGCCTGATTCGAGGGGCAACGGGGTTCTAGTCTCTGCATAGCTTTCGTCGCTCCCGTTCATATACCATATCTCCCTGCCTGGGACGGGCCCACGCTGGTTCCAAGCCGGCGCAACAAAGAGAATGGGGGACTCGAAGATGATCTCATATCGTAGTTCTAACCATCTCCACCGACGACGGGTAAGCTTAGCCCAAGGGCCCATAACCCTCTCGTTGCAGTTTCTTGCCCCGAGGGCATTGAGTGAGACATTCGTATAATACTGGTATAGCAGCTGGATGGACGAGACGATCAAGGCGACGAAAGAAATTACGGTAGCAACCACACCCGCGAGCGTGGCGCTATCCATACCCGTATTCCCTACGATATTATTGCCGTTGCCATTCGTATTCGAGCTATCCATTGCAATGCTGCTGCGTTGCCAGATTGCCCCCCTCGTCGAAGGTGAGGACCCACGAAGGCCCAGGCTAACATCCAAAGCGGCAGAAGAACTTTGTGCTAGGGTGCGAATCGTGAATTACCTTTACAAACCCCAAGCAGCCAAAATACGGCGGAAATGTAAATTTTAGGAACAGCTACCTAGGCCAGGCAGGTATGGAACAAAGAAAGAAAAAGAAAACTCGTGGGACTACGTATGAGTCGATCGTCTTCTCATAATGGATATGTTCGTTATGGAGCTGAGGATCATAGGTTGGATGGGGGCTGGATCTAGAATCCTTGTCTTAGTTCCATTGGCTGAGCGGTGTGCATCGGTCAGCCCTTGACAAGATCGTCAAGTATATATTACCTTGATCTATAAAGTAATGCTTTAAAAACATGCCGTCTGCTCAAAATGCGTTACGTACCTCTTGGGCTAGGTATGGATTTTCGAATTACGGGTTGTCGTATAATCAAGATAGAGGAAAAGGAAGCACGATTTGCAGGGTAGGAGAGAAAAGATTTATACACTAATACAACGGCGGGGAATCGTATTCGACTTTAACCACGCCATGCTCATCTTCATTGATATCCTTTTCTCGTCGGGATTCAACTATATCGGCCTTGTCGATTATAGTCCCTCTATCATCGCCTCAAGACTTGTTCAAGGCACGCATGAGTAGCCACTACCGCGGAGTCTAAATACCAGCACGGGTCATTGCTATAAATGAGGTAGTATAGCTGTTTAATGTACAATATGGAGTTGCTTTAGTTCGCATCAGGCTGGCTCAAGATGTACTCGACAGCCTGGTTTACTGTTTAGAAGAGTTAGCAGCTGAATCGAAGATTTGGCCTATTTCTAATGGGAAATTCGTACCACTGTGAATATTGTCCGCGTCCTTGTCGGGAATCTCAATGCTGAATTCCTACACGTGCTGTTAGTTACTAGGCTCATGACTTGATTCCTGGATGGGAAGTAGATGTTTGTCCCACAAGCGCTCCAAGACAAATGATAGGTACATACCTCTTCTATCGCCATAACAACCTCCACTGTGTCTAAGCTATCAAGACCGAGGTCGTTTGCGAAGTGCGCGGTAGGCTTAATCTAATAAAGATCAGTATACGGAGGGACACATATGACGTGTTGAGTCGAGTCTTACGTTGCTCGGGTCGTTGACCTATTTAACATCTAGTTAGTATCTCTTCATATATAATGATTTCCCCTTATGCTCGGGTTAAATATCACAGGAAAACCAAGCCTCGACTATATCTTGACAGCTTTGCGCTGCATCCCAGCGTCATATATCTAATATCTCCCCTCCTTCGCCCAAGTAATACTCCGAGTACATCACGTAGACCGACTCACCTTGTCGAAACCCTGTAGAATGCCAATAATACGGCCCTCGACCTCTTCCTTCTTTAGTCCGCTACCGGCAGAGTACATTCGTACGGTCTGGAACGCAGCTAGTCGGGACGTCGGGGCGAAAACAGCTCTGGCGGGGACGAAGGCTTTTCGGGCGATAGGTCGAGCGACGGCGGCGCGGGATGCCGTAGCGGCAGTTCGAATTAATGCTGCGCGGAACATGGTGGCGATTATGAACGAGTCAATTGGTGATTTGGGAGCAGACGGAAAGGAAGAATGCGGTCGTCGAAAAGGTAATTCGATAGCGGGATTGGAGCTTCAAATGCGCAGAGGTTTTTCAACGATAAATTTCTCGTCATTTCAAAGTTCACTCCGAGCTTGGACCCCATCGGAGCTAGCGGCGATTCGAATAAAGAATTACACGTGACTTACTAACTACCTACCTACTTACCTACCTAGGTACTAAGTACCTAGTATCCGACCTTTTTTTTATCTTAGCGAGCTTAGACTAGAATTTTTTTACCAGCCACCACAGCCACCACTCAATATGGTCCGTGCAGATGTATTGTGGGTCTGTGCGTGCTGTTGCAATAGGAGACGGTTTTTCGTGTGTGTGGTATGTCAGGGGTCTGATTGGCTGAAAATTGCTGTGGCACAAAAGATACAAAGAAAAACCGTCCTCCTAGTCTGAGCCCCACTGAGATAACCTTTTTTACTTTCACATTTTATCAAGTGCCCCTCAATTGTGCTAAAATCGGACTGGAAGGTCCGGGTGACAGCTGCGAGTCAACTGTTAAGCGTCACTTAATGACCAAATTATGTGGCTATGACCTAATGTGGCTTCCCCAATTCTAACTCGGATTGGAGCCAATCAAGATAAGGCTTTTGTAATAACGGCAATATCGAGCTCCACCTAAAATCCCGACACTCCAGCATACAAGCATCCAAGTCCGACTCCAGTGGACATGATCTTGAAGCTTTCAACTAGATTTCGCCCGCGACTATTTTAATTTCGACAATTCTCCCTTCCGCCCTTGCTATTGTCGCCTAATTGCATTGATCCATGCAAGGGATTACCACCACATCGACAACAGCTATGCTGTCTCGTCAGCTTATACGCCGACAGCCCGTCGCGGCTTCGATGGTAGCTAGAATAGTCGCGCAACGGACGTACGCTACTCCCGCCGGTCCGCCTATGAAAGGATTCCGAACTCCCCCTCCGAAGCGATGGAACGAAGAGGAGGACGGCACATTCGAACGCGCTGGAAAGTACTTCCTCCTGACCGAGATGTTCAGAGGCATGTACGTCGCATTAGAGAACTTCTTTAGGCCGCCGTAAGTCTTGCCCGTATAATGGTCCCGGAGGATATACAGGAATGCTAATGTTCTACGACGTTACCAGATACACAATTTACTACCCCTTTGAGAAGGTTCGTAATAGTCGGATGTCTACGTTTGTTATCCAGAGGAGTCTGCGCGATATACTCTGGAGGCGACTTTTCGAGAACATTATCTAGGAGAGAGAAGTGGTTTTCGGAATCCGGAGACTAATATTGTTACAGGGTCCCGTATCCCCCCGATTCCGTGGCGAACATGCACTGAGGCGCTACCCGTCGGGTGAGGAACGATGTATTGCCTGCAAACTGTGCGAAGCTGTATGTTTTACGAATATCATATCTTGATGTCTATTTTTGTTTCTTTTTTAGATTTTCGACTGACTCCTTTCAGATTTGCCCAGCGCAAGCCATCACAATTGAAGCAGAAGAGCGAGCTGACGGCTCGAGGCGGACAACTCGATACGATATCGACATGACCAAGTGCATCTACTGCGGTTTCTGCCAAGAATCATGTCCCGTGGACGCCATCGTTGAGTCACCTAATGTCGAATACTCGACTGAGACGAGAGAAGAGTTATTATACAACAAGGAGAAGCTCCTGGCGAACGGAGACAAGTGGGAGCCCGAGTTGGCGGCTATCATCAAGGCCGACTCCCCTTACAGATAACCAAGTTAATCAGGGGGTCCAAATTTAACGGAATCGTATTGTATCGCTGTAAATATCAACAAGGGGGCAATACACAATTTCTATTAGTGGCGTTCAAAATATCTGATTCTAGTCTTGCGACTAGTCTTCAGTGTGATAAAACAGATTTTAAAGATGCTAACATGGTTGTCTTAGGCGATGATCTGATTATTGCTTTAAGTTTATTGAGTATAAAATAAAACAAAATAAAATTAAATTTGTAAATACACTCATCACAGACCATCATGACTAGGCCCCAAGTTATGCAAGGCAAACTACCTAGATTCGCGATGCCGGCTGACGGCACTAATAGGGATTTTATTAACGGAGAATGATTTCAAACGGCTCCAAGGCTAACGTTGAATTGAATTATTAGACGGGCAGTAAATATATTACACGGCTATCGTCACTCATTCCTAACTCTGCGCCAAACAAGACTTTCTACACCAGCCGCCACCAGCCCACAGTATTAACTACATGTTCTAGGCCTCCTGGGTTAACATGCTCGCTCGATATTCGATAGAAATAACGACATACCTTGCAAATAGGGGATAATACGAGCGAGTGATCCATCTCATTCTTACGACGCATAAACTGGACTCGAAAAATCAAGGCTTCCCACCGATATACTGGGAATACTCTACCCTCACTTTGGCGCGTCGGTAAGAGGCACGTACCGAACACCGTATAGCTTCTTCTTTTTAATGCTCCCGTGCTCGTCCTTATCCACAGTCCAAATATACTGTTCCCAACCGTTCTCCGCCTCGACCGGTATAAACATGCGTCCCGGGCTACGCAGCTGCTGCACCAATTCCTCGTGCAGCACGGCCGCCGCGGCACCTACGTGGATGGCGTCCCAACCACCTGCCTCTTCCTTTTTATCTTGCTCTTTCGTCACGTCCGGAGCGGCTGCACCCCCGACACCAGGCTGCGCGTCCCCGGGGCTTGGTTCCGACCACCCCTTGCGCCCGTCGCCTACGCGGAATCGCACGCGCCCGGACTCGAGGAGCGCCCTGCCTTCGGGGGATTTGCCCATGTTGCGCTCGCCGAGGCTTTTTAGCGCGGGGATATGTTCCAGCCCGACTACGACGCCCGTCTCGCCTACTAGTTCCGCGAGGACGTGCGTTAGGTACCCGCTTCCGCTGCCGATATCGAGGACTCTTCTCGGTCGGCCGGCTTGGCCGATGACGCTCGCTGCAACATCCGTAGACTGGTGGCCTTGCTCGACTTTCGGTAGTAGGAAAGGGAGAAGGGTTTCGACGGCATGGGCGTGCATGTGAGGAGCGGAAATAGTAGCTTCGTGGCCGATGGGCTGGGGGCTATCTTCGTAGGGCATCGAAGGAGCGTAGTGGGCGCGGTCGACTTTGAGGAAGGCCGATTTGACGAGGGGTTGCGTAATGAGCTCGTTGCGCCAGAGGTTCTCGACTAGCTCTGCGTTGGAAGCGCCGGAGCTACGCCAGGCCATGTTGATCGATCGTCTAGATGTCGAACGATGAAACGGACGCAGGTGGGCTAACAGAGCCGAAAGACGGGAAATTGATCTGGGAGGCAGTTTGAATATGTTTTGATGGTTTGGAATTGACTATGGAAAATGGTTTATTTAAGAGGTAGGTACCTAAAGTAATAAAGTCCAAGGTTTAGACAAAGAAGCTGGAGAGAAGTTGCCACGGAGGTTGTCAGCGCTCGCACACGATATATCTTACCTAACCTAGGTAGGTATGATAGAGAGTTGCATTTGGTTAATTGGTTAACGGTTTAACAACGAGATTAAATAGCATGACGTAAAATCTCGTCATATCTCATTCAGTTTGACATCTACGCAATGCGCAAAGCGGGGCTCTTATACGTGCATTGATCTTATCGATAAACTATACGCAAGAAACGTCTCAACGTTGGAGACTAGGTATATGCAAGGCAAGGAGTAGTAGATCTTGGGTCCAGGCGGTTTTGTTCAGGGTCTTGGTGGATCTTCCTAGTTTAGAAACCCACTCGGATGCTTACGTGGGGTCGTTTATATTCCCAACCGTACTTGAAGAGATAATGATATATATTACATCGGAAGCGCTTCGAAATGCTCTGCTAAGGTCTAGACCCGTGGACCCTAGGATCTCTAGGTTGTCCGTGGAGGACGACAATGATATTCCAATACCCATTACGCCGTTGTTTTGAGAAAGCCACCCGTACGCCTAAACCCACGCCCTCATCCTGATGTGTTAGGTACCCAGGTAGGCTGTCTAATAATCGTATTTGCTAAATTGACCCGAAAATACATCCATCGACTCCGGATAAGTAGGGAATTGGATATAGTCTCTTAAACTACCGTTTCGGCTCTTTCGCCTTCGGCAATAATTGGAATGCCCAAGCCTCTGTCCGGGCTCTGCAGCACAAGTTGTTCGTGCCTCCTGACCTTAATGTAGTCGCTGACTGCCCGGATCAAGATAAACCAACCAACAATCATAAGTAGATACGCTATCCATTCGCTACCCGCGATATCACCGATTCCCGATCCTTCCTCGCCGTTATCAGTCGTAACAGCATTAGGATCAAAATCGTGGCTGTTGGGATCCGGAGGTTGCGCGTATCCATCGCTAGGCGCACCACTCATACCACCCGAGTCAGATGATAGCCCTTTCATATAAAAGCCGGACTGTACAAGCGTGATGCCCAGTCCGGCACGAGAGCCGTTCTTTGCCGCGTGTGTCGAGTGTAATAGATACGTGAGGAGGAAACCGACGAAAAACATTTGAAACGTCATGCTGATCATCCCATTCCAAATAAAACTAAACACCGAGCCGACGGGCATTCCATCGATGTAAACATCATCCGGACCACCAAGGCCTGGCGCTAGGATCGTCGTTTCCCAGTATGGTGGCGCAGCATCTGCAGCGGCTTGTTCATACGTCTGAGGAAATCATTAGTGACGTCCGGCATACTAATACAATTAATTAAAACTTACCGGAGGTGCTTCTTCTACAACCTTTTCACCCCTCTCCGGTCGAGCCATCATGTTGGAAAAGACACCATCGGATTGTATTCCGCCGCCGTAAACTCTTGAACCGGCATGCTGAGCGTTGACACCACTAGAAAACTGCCCTGTTTGATTCCCCGTAAATGGTTGCGCATCTCCGCTTGAATTTTGAGCTGTAGGGTTGTTTGGGATAGGAAATGAGTTCCCCCGGACCAAGCGCTGCCTATCGTCGGGCTCGTCGTCGTCGCTATCGTCGTCTTCTGCATCGAATGCGTCAGCTAGCGTCGGATCGACATTTCGCCTTCTCCTTTCAGCGGACGAGGCCCGCGAGTGAAATGAAGGTGGGGGAGAGTTGGGTGCTCGTGGTCGTAATGAAGGGGGATTAATCGGAGTATCGGGCTCGTCGTCTTGGGTGTTAACCCGTTCGTAGCGTCCGGACATCGTTAGAATAGGTAGAGGCCAAAATGAAACAGTACAAGGAGTAACAGAATCGGCAGTGGCGGATCTCGGATAGTAAAGGAAATATTTGCGTCGCAGGATTATTGGTTGAACGAGAAAAGGGAAAAAAAATAGGGCGGATATAAATTCCTAGTCTGTAAAGGAGAGTGAGTATGTGAAGACTAGGGAAAAGAAGATGGGGTGATGAAATGGCTGATGAAGAAAGTTGGTTGCTTGGTTAGTAAAAGAGAGACATGCGACACGGGGGCAGAAGCGGCGGCGGGATTAAGGAAGTGATGATGCGAATACGTACCTAGGTAGGTACCTACCTAAGGTAGTTCAACCGCAGTAAATGCAAGTAAATTCGTACATGTAGGCACCCGGTCGCAGGGATGTTTTAGGTACCTATTCAATGTGCCTACTAATATCGAACAGTGCCGAAGCGAACAGTTCCAGCTGACCAATTAGCGCCTGGCAGCCCCAAGTGCAATGGACCATGGTAACCTAGCTGGGGCGCACGAGCCATATGAGTGCTTAAATTCCAACGGCCAATTCGGCAATTTCAGATTCAAAAGCTATTGGAGGCCTGCCACTGGTTACTTAGCAGATGAAAGAGATTTAATATTTGTATTTGGCGTAACTTGAATGATTCTCGATACAATTCCTGGGTTTCTATTTATAATTTGGATTCAGTAGGCTTTTCTTAATTGAACTATTCGTGGAGTGTCTTTGCCTTTGTATCAACTCAGTAGTAAATTTACATATGAAAGGAATATGTTCGTAAACTTGACCTAAAATTGGTACCTTGATGTATCTCACCGGAGGCTCCACCACGCTAATCGATATTTTCTAAAGAATATTGCTTATCGATAAGAGCCGGCCAAGCCCCTTGATTCGTTCCGTCATTGATTTATTGTTAAATTTCGATGGCCCGGCGGCATAGATTTGTTGATGCGCCAACAGACATCCTGTGGTCTAGCATTCCAGATTGAACGCTAAGATTTAAATACTAGGAAGGGGAGATGTAATTTGTAACCCTATCTTATTGCGTTGAACAACTATGTCTCGTCAAGCAATCGTATGTAATCGATCCTCTGTTACGTCGTCGTCGTCTGAGTTGGCGATCGATCGTTCGTATATTTTACTTACAAGATTATAGAGCGCTCAGCGCCACGTTCTGCGGGCCTTAGCCCAGTGGCCCAAAGACACTCTTCGACCCCAGATCCAGTTTCAGGAAATTTTGCGCAAGCGATTTGAAGGTTCCTCTGGTCTATCGGAGCAAGATCAACTGAAGCAAGCAAATGCGCTATACTCGCTCCTGGATAACCGATATAAGAAAATGGTATAACAGATAGATTTACTTCGCTTCCCGATGAGTGTTAATACCAATATCTATGCAGTACCCTATTACTGGCTCCCTATTGCGCCCTAGGAGCAAACCGACATATTTCACAGACCTGGTAAAGGAGCTCGAGGAGGCGCCGACTCGATCCTACTTGGACAGGCTTTGGTTGCGACTGAAGGGTCTTGTAAGAATACAATAGCGGTGCCATGGAACCCTTACAAACTATAAAATAACTAGATGCAGAATATAGAGAAGCGAGAAAGTTAATACCATCCCCATTCGATCCGTAGTCACAAATATTGCAGCCCTTTTAGGAGGTCAGACGGAGTCATGTCGATCCTTTTTTGTTCTATCTAGAGCTAACGTGCATATCTACCTCATATTAGCCCTGCGAATATATGAAAGCCCACGACAGGACCCATTTCTGGCTTTGATATCGTCGCGTAGAAGCATGTCGATGAATAACTTGATAGCGAAGCTCTAGGCTAAAGCATGATGCGAATTACCATCTTTTTGAGCATCGTTCTAAAGCTTGGGTCCAATTTCCACATATCACAGTTGTGACTCGGGAAACTCTTTGGATATTCGAACATTGATTTCCAAAGCCGCGTGGTCTAGGTAGTTGTACAATCCATCCCCAATCCATTTTCCAGTTTTAATATCAGAGGCGTCACCGTGTCGTGTATCCCCAAGTTGCCGGGTATCTGTCTAAATGAGTTACTTTTCTCTCACGTCTATATATATTTATTTTCCGGGTCGATTTTCCGCATAAACTCTATACTCTTTTCATACATGGAAAAGACTATTCCGCCGCTCATGACGAGACGCGCCAACCGTGGTAGAGCCCCGCTCCAGAAAGTGAAGATACCCTCGTGCTTAAAGATCAAAACGGCGCATCGGACGCTATTTCCGTAGACTTGCTTCGCTTCGATACTCTGCATTCTCGTCTTGATCGTGTCGAGAGGTTGGGTTACGGCCACTGTTATGGCACCAGCAACACTCCCTATACCGAAGGTAGCCACCGTTCCAAGCTTCTCTCCGGGGGCAGTATAGGATTCGGCGAGCTGCTTGAGGCTGGTGTAGGAACCAAACCGTACAGCACTGTTCGCAGATTGTCTCGCTGCGGTGGGCACGAGACCCTGAAAGAAACCGCGAATACCTCGTTCTCTCGCAATAATCGGGACGGCGTGTAGGAAACCGCGCATACGAGGATTAGGCGACTTGCGATCGTCTATCAGAGTCGTCTTGATAGACTCGGTAGGGGTGACGGCCAGTAGAGACTCGGTGACGCCAGCGCCGAAACCGGCGATGACGTTTCTAGGACCCGATACTTTACCATTCTCGTCGGCGAGGAGGCGCTTATACTGCTCGAAGGACACGAAACGTATAGCGGCTTTGGCAGAGTTGCCGATGATTAATGTGGTACAGCCGGCATACCACTGCTTTCCGAAGGGCGGCCAAGGGAGCTTTTGACCGTCAGCTAACTTGCGATTGAGTTGTGTTCTTGTCTTGGCGAACTCGGCAGGATATGTGATGGCGATTTCGATCGCGCCGGCTGTAGCGCCTGCTATAATAGATCGCAGTGCGCTTGGCTTTTCTGTCGACATCTTGCGCCGTGTTTTGCGCCGTGCTGAATTTTTGAGTACCTGGGATTTTGTTGTCGTCACCTTTGATTTTTTATCCCCAGAAAATGCCCCGCGGTTTCGATTGATGCATAAGGTACCGAGGTACATTCAGTCTTTTCCATGTCTATAGGTATGGGTAAAATGAGGTACATGTACCAATGTACCTACAGTTACACCACTTACACGCGATTTCTATCTTGAATCTCGACTCACAACTTCCAACTCTTTTCCCAGGAATATAAGCCGATCTCAATTGAAGCCGGGTGCATACAATAGTAGTAACTTCCCAAACCGAAGAATGTTCTCTCGCATCCCCAGTCTTGGATAGACTCCCCTGTTTTCTATTCATCAAGATTATCATGTCATCACACTATAAATGAAGTTGCCGAATATGAGCGGTGATCCATCCGTGAAGGAGTGCAAAAGGACGGCCGAGAATGGACAATCATCGGGGACTAGCTGTCATGCGGCATGTCAGCACCAGACGGCCATCGCTGCGCTTGCAAATCTCCCCTTCAAAACTGTCGTCTCGGTCTTCCGACACCAGTGGCACAAGGATAAAGCCCGCATCACTTTCTCGCACGCCGAGCAATATATGCGCGAGCACGATCTGCCCCCAGTAAGGACTGAATGGCCCAACTTGGGAAAATACAGACCGCGACATTGGAGAGGACACTACTTCCAATGTCGCCTCCTAAGAGAAGATCTCGTGTAGCATCGCGAGAAGTTCGTTAGATTATATATAGACGCCCTTGTAGCATCCACTCGGTTACCAAAGAAGGACCCTATCACCCAGGCAAAGGCGCATAGCATCCGGAAGCATTTGTATACCTCTATCCTCTCCCGTATGGCTGGCGAGCGAAGCTGACCCGGGGATATAGGTGTAGGGAGCTACGGATTAGCCTACCTAACGATCTTGCCAAAGTCTACTACGGAAAAATACCTGCCTGTATGGACGATGCTATCGACCCCGGTGAATTTATAAATCTAGTCGATCATTTCGGCGCGGAACGGCACCCCATGATCCTTGCCGTTCCGATTTCCTTGCATTTATGGAGTGTCCATCAGGACTATCCAGATCTCCTCCCTAAGAACCCGGCGCCGTGGGATTGGACCATACCGGCGGAAGTCATCGAGGCTAATCATTGGAAATTAAAGGAGGACCTATTCTGATAGGTGGACGGGAGGCAAGGGCTTATCCTGGAACTACCTAGTATATTTTACGCAACATAAGCTAGTGAATACAAATATGTAGGTAGAGTTATTAATATCATCAAGACATTATCTGATGGATTCCCAAGTCTTTCATAGCTCGTTGGCCTTTAAAAATCAAGATTCACTACTTACACCAGACTACTTAGTACCTACAATTGAATAGAACAGATGAACCTAATGGTTCGTAAGGGTTTATTGTAGGTACCTAGTTAGATAGAACAAATTCTCTCTTATATACGGTTCTTCCAGTATGCTTGTCCTGTTTCAAGTGATAGAAAAGGCGTAGCGACCGAATTCGTCGTCATTTTGCAAAAATTCCCGTTCTTTTTCAGACAAAGTCATCACAAATTCAATTCCACCATGCTGTTTACGGGGAATAACAAAACATATCCGGTACCTACGATTGCATGCACCCATCATCGGACGAAACGCTTCTGGCTTCCCGCCGTTGGTAAATACGTGCTCACCAAAGCAAGTTCCGTTGAACGGCAGCACCATCGGTGACAAGACGCCCACGGATGGCAACTTGGCTGATAAGCGCGAAGCACGTATCTGTGCGCTATGGGGGTCGTACTCGGCGATGGAACGTAATCGGCCGTAAGCTTCGAGCAGCGTGTGTTCCTGGGCCTGTTTCGTGGCGTTCGCGCGGATGATCTTGGCTACCCACGGCACGGTGGTCTCTGGAGAGGTTAGAGTTCGCAATGGAAGAGTATATATGTGCTCAAAATTAAAATTTCCGAGGTACCCGACAGGTAGAATATGCGAGAGGTTTGGCCTTGCGTCAAAGGGAATGGCGAGTGTTGCTACTTCGTCCGGGTCTGTTCCCTGTTGTGCTCTTACAGCCGCCCAGGCTCTAAGGACACTCTTCCAGATGAAGGCACAGATTACATCGTTTCCAGAAACGTCGGCGCCATTATGCACCGAGGCAAGTTCTTGGCGGATTTCCGTATACATAAGCTGTGGCATATAGAAAACGCTGGGTTTCGTATTGGACCCTTGGTAATCGCCGTCTTCGTCTGTCTCACGAAGCTCGTCAAGGCCGACGAGATGTTTTGAGTCCGGGTCTTGGCTTTTCTCGAGGCATTTAATCTCTTTGGACGAATTTTTCGCTTCGGCCATTATAGCGTCTAAAGCCTCTCGATCGACACCCTCTACAGGGAGTGGTAGAAGTGCTTTTCTTCCGGGAATAGTCTTCGCCTCGTGGTTGCGCAGGAGACTGCTGCAGTGGTCTGCCCATATTTTGGTCACACTGAGCATGGCAGTCCCGTCTGATGCTGGTGGCGCGATGGATAAGACTAGCAAGCAACCCCGTGGAACGAAATTTGCCTGTGCTGCAAATACTTCCGCTCCTGATTGGAAGTCGGGTTCGAACGGTGACGTCCAAAGTAAAGTGTCATCGTCGAAGACGTCCAAAGGAAACCCGGCTTCACGCAATTCAGCGAATGATCTGGAATCAGGAAGCTCGTTAAATCGTAGCGGTACTTCAAATGGTTGAGATTGGTCTATGGATTGGTAGCGTATTTCCAACTGACCCGGCCGCCACCCAGGCGAATCCGGTGGCTGGAAGTGTACCCGTCCATTGAGCCAAGGTGCCTGGATGATGGTCCGGCGTAGACCTTCGTAGAGGCATGTAAATGCATCCCTAGGGCTTATGCCTTGTTTTAAACCGAGGTATATGATGCTCTGAGGAATATTGCAAGGTGCGATGTGGTCTAGAGGGCCAAGGGGAATACACAGTTGGTCAGTTTCCGAAGCCATGATTCATCAACAACCACAACCTCGACCCTTGACGTAGTTGAGAGCATTGAGAGCCTTCGAACGGTTTTCGTAATATTTTGTACAACCTAGCACCCGGATTTCGTGCAGACATGGTCATGTTGGATTATAGACACCTCTTTTAGGCCCCAAGCCCCGAATGTCGGATATTTCCGTATTCGGAAGGTAAGCGGGAACGCCGGGCGCCGGGACGGTGAGCCGTTTCCACCTTAAACGGCCCCAACTCCGAGCAGATCCTTTACTGGCTACGGTTTGCTGTGGATTCTCATAGGCTCTGTTTATACCTTACATATTGTTGATTATCCCCTACCTGTGAGTAGCAGGGATTGGTACTATCTGGTAGCTATTTATTAATAATTTGACGCGGGATATAGAAATTTAATGAATCACGAGAAAATACCAAAGGTCGCTACGAGGTCGTCTCCTTGTATGAGCGGTAGAAACGAGAAATCTAGCTTGGTCTTATTATGTTCTTGTATCTTTATATATGCTACTGCTGGGGCTATGGCAAATGCCATGCACTCGGCGTCTAGTGTACGCGAGTTTACTCTTTAAAAGTCGTATAATGCTTGCAATTGCTTCCCCTTTTCAGCTGCGTTCATCACCATGGAGGTTATGGCTGAAACCTCTGACGTCTTGAACGGTATATCATGGCCTCCATCGTGACGATATAGCTGTGTTAACGAAGGTGTATACAGTCCTTCCGCCACGCGTGATTGTTCCGCCATAGCGTATACGTCCTTTTCCCCCGACACATGCACGATTGGAATGCGGACACGCTCCTTGTATATTTGCGGATGTAACAGGCGCGGAACGTTGCTTGCCTGTGCCTCGAATGACAAGAAGTCGAGACGGGTATTAGGTAGTATATTTCCGACGCTCGAGTGCATCGACAAGACGACTTTCAAATATCTAGCAAAGACGCGCTCGTCCTCCGAGTTTAACAACGAAGCAAAGTCACCATCTGGGAATTCTGCGCGAAAACCTGCATGGTCATCATCAAGGATGTAGTCGACTAGTCGCTCGTAGCAATGGTCATCAGCTGAGGCGATAAAAATAGGCGAAAATAGCAGAGCGAAGCTGAAAGGAGGCTTGCTGTCGGGGAATTTGCGTTGCTGGTCAAGTATGTAGCTCACAGCCATTGCAGATCCGAGGCTAAACCCGAAAACGCCGTCAAAAGGGCCATTTTGCTTAATGAAATTGTCTATTCGATGGAGCGCCTTTCGCATTTCTTGCGGAGAAAACCCCGTGGCGTAAGAATGAAAAGGCCCAGATTCCCAAGCTGGGACCGCTGTACAAGGTTAGATTTGGTCCTACGCCTGTGGTTACATAGGTATAGAAGCATTGCCTACCTGGTCCTCTTCCACACGGTATGGCCCCGTCAAGGAATACAAATTGATAACTCGTGCCAAAACTCTTGATAAATGGTGCTAGTTGGGCCTTTAGCATGGCGCCGGACGCGCCCAATCCGTGTAAAGCTAAGATTTTCATAATGTCCGATACGATACACTACAGAAGACTAAGGACAGCAAGATATCCGAAAAATACAGATAATCGTGAGTGTAGATGCTAGACTGCCCGAAACTTTGAGAGAACCCTGCGAATCTGAAGGATAGAATGGACGATGCCTCTTCTGCTGGTTTCCGAGCCCCAACTCGGATTTTCCCTAATCTGGCAATCGAATTCCCGCTTCTGTCTTACAAGCTACATTTGGGATATTGTACGTACCAACAGCCATAACCCACTTGCTTACATGTTCCTTCAAAATTTCCATGGCTTTTGATAGATCTTAACGGGTTCATACCAGATTAGAACAGCAGTACTGTTGTGGATGCCTTCGCGAATCAAGCGCTCGATTTAATGCGTCCTCGTAATACATAGCCCTCTGAATCTTGGCGACGAAACGTGCTCATCATGGGTAACTTGGTTGGCATTGCAGCTGGAGTGATTCTCTTTTGTTGCTTGGTATGGGTATTTTCTACCTCAGGTCCACGTCTTCCCAAAGGTCTCCCGATAATCGGCGCACGAGAAGGCGACTGGTTCCCCTTTTTACAGGCGACGTTGAGAAATTCACTTGACGTAAAGAAGGCGGCGCTGGATGGGTATAAGCAATTTCCTAACCAAGCGGCAATTCTACCCGTCGCTGGCCCCGGAGGAGCCAGCTTCATCGTCTTGCCTGCTTCCGAAACCCAATTTGTCACCGAGCAGCCAGACTCGGTCCTCAATCTTCGCGCCGTCATCATAGAGGGACTTTTATACAAATATACGGTAGCGGACCAGTTCATCGTCTCTAATGCGGCGCATCAACATATCATCACAACCACGCTGACAAACCAAATCGGCAATTTACTGTCAGCGTTGAATGACGAGACGGCGTTCTGCTTCGAGCAGATTTGGGGTACCGACACCGAAAACTTCCACGACGTGGGCGTATGGGATACTCTCGGCCGCGTCGTGGGTGGTGTCACAAACCGTGCATTTGTTGGACTCCCCTATTGCCGCGATCCGACGCTGCTTAATGCCGGACTGAATTTCGCTCGGTGTTTACCCCTGAGTGCTAGATTCTTAAGTTTCGTATGGGAGCCTTTGCGTTCGTCGGCCTCGCCGCTTTTCACTTTACCGAATCGTATCTTCGAACGCCGCTTTACCAGTATTTTACTACCCGAGATCCATCGTCGTCTTCAACATCGCTTTGAGCATATAAGCAATGGCGAGGAGAAGTATGTTGCCGACAAGAACGACTTTTTGCAGTGGAGTATCGAGCAAGCTATTGCAAGCGGCGACCCGCGTATGTGGAAGCCCAGAACGCTAGCTGGTCGAGTTCTTTTATTAAATCTAGTATCTATCCACACCTCGTCCTTAACAGTTACCAATCTCGTATTGGACCTTATCTCGTCCAAAGCTGAGGTTCTCGATGAACTTCGCGATGAGATCGCTAGTGTTTTAGCGGAGACGCAGGGTGTCTGGACCAAAACGGCCATGTACAAGATGGTGAAACTGGACTCCGTATTCCGCGAGAGCGCACGTCTCAACACCCTGACAGCAGTTGCGCTGCGGCGGGTGGTGGTAGCCAAGGAAGGGATTACGACGCCTTCGGGAGTTCATATTCCCTGTGGCAACTTCTGTGCCGTTCCTAGTCTCGCAGTGTTGACAGACGATAAGAAATACTCATCGCCGGATAGTTTTGACCCGTTCCGGTTCGTCGATCTACGACAAAAGGTCAACACGGGCGAAAGGCTTCCAGATCATATGGAGCGGGCACGGATGTCATTCCCTGCTACTAGCAACGATTATCTCGCATTTGGGAACGGGAGGCAAGCCTGCCCTGGCCGTTTCTTCGCTGCTGCTGAGTTGAAACTCATGTTGGCTTATGTATTACTACATTATGACTTCGAGATGTTGCCGGAGAGGCCGTCGGATAGTTGGGTTGGTATTTTACGCATTCCATCATCCAGCGCCAAAGTACGGATAAAGCGGAGGAAACCAGCGGAAATTCCAGTATTTCGATTTCCGACGCACGATGTGGATTGGACATGATTAGGATACGATTGTCCTACGATGATATGTTATTTAGGGGGTGGATTCTGGGTTCGAGTAGATGTCGTTCTCGTCCGTATCGACGTCCGTGTTTTATAGTAGCGGATATTGCGGAGATCTCAGAGAATCTCTATATTTTGATGCTCTTCAGAAGCCAAAGGTAGTATAATTAAGTAACTATATAACTAGAGCGTGTGCTAAGGTCTCTTGGACAGTTTCATAATCTTGATGGTGAACTTGGGTAAATTGAGATAGAAAGGTCCCATCACATAGGTACAATACCTAATAGTTACAATTGCGGAACGATTCTCAGATGTGGAACAGTTCCGATGTTATTAGGGCTCTGATTAGTTGAAATAAGATATAAGTGGGACATATTAGTTTTGTACCTTTGTACCTAGTGTATTTTTATTTTTTGGGGTTTTGATGTGTTATGATTCTACGATTTGCAACTGTTTCCCTAATAATTCCGATATTTAGAATTGCTCTGCAATTAATTAATTCTAAAATCAATTTATTCTACGACTACCTAATTTGTATTGTAATCGTAAATCGTTGTATTAGGCACTTTTTTTTGACGCCCAGGTACATGTATAGTCAAACAACACACTCATTTATTATACTATAACTACACGACATGAGGATTCGACGTCTAAGCGTACTCCCTCTTACCCGCTACCAGTAGTGTAAATTCGTTGAGCGATGCGGATTGAAGGATTTCAAACACCGACACCTTTGCTTTAACTGTGCTACTAATCCAATTGCGCAGCTCTACCCCGACAAGAGAATCGACGCCGTACCGCGACAATGGCAATTCGGGATCAATATCAGATACTGGAATATTAAAGATGTCCGACAGCTTAGCGCTAAGGGCGTTTACGAGCAGCTCCGAAGCTGCTTTAACGTCTGTCGCAGCGGCATAAGCCTTCACAAACGCGGCTGTAGTATACTTGCTATCGGACGTCGCGGCAGCGTTGACGCCGAGTTGACTCGCAATTCTCAGCGTGCCGAAGCGGCGGTCGTTTCGCATGGCCGACTCGGTGGCAAACGCGTGGAAGTTTGGCCCCACGATAATTTGACTGTCCTCGAGGGAGCCCCGTAGTGGATCTCTAATGCCGGCTTCGATAAGTCCGAGAACGGCTTCAATGTCGACGGAGCCAAACCCGACGTTTTCGACACGCGCACGGAGACGTTCGTCGCCGCTAGCTTCTCTTTCTGCCACATACCCGACGGAACGCACGGCGCCTAAGTCGATGGTGACGGCCGGCTTTCCATTCGCTGTGCGGTGGCGAGCAAGGGCATCTTGGAAGGTATTACCGGCAGCGTAGTTGGCCTGAGACATGTGCCCTGCTACACCGGCAACGGAGGATAGCATGATGAAGAACGATAGGTTGGGAAGGAATTTATGTAGGTTAAGGCTACCGTTGATCTTGGGTCGCACTCCGTGAGACCATTGTTCGAATGTCATGCGTTCCATGACGGTGTCGTCCAGCACCATAGCACCAGTGATGGCTCCCGTGATTGGTGGCAATCCGGCTTCTCCAATTTGCTTCAAAAGTCGAACGAGGCTACCCTCATCTGATACGTCGCAGTCGCGTATCAAGAGCCGACACCCAACGGATTTTGCTTCCTCGATGAGCTTAGCTGCTTCAGGGTGGGAACTGGCATTGCGGGAAACGAGCACGACATTCTTGGCGCCTTTGCGGACAATCCATTCAGCGGCCGCGCGACCGATACCTCCCAGACCGCCGGATATCAAATATGTGGCATCTTCCTTATCCAAAGAGACGGGCGGAGGGCGCGTGATGACCTATAGATGAAGCGGCCTGTTAGAATAGACACCCCAAGGGCAAGAAGAATGGGGGATACTTACGTTGACTTTGTCGCCAGGGTTCGGTACAAGCACCAGCTTTCCCATGTGTGCGCCTCCTTGCATTTGACGCATCGCCGTGGCCATATCGGTAATCGAAAAAGAGGTGATGGGATGAATGGGAGGAGTGCGGCGTTCGCGAATAATACGGATGCTCTCTACTAGAGCTTCGCGTGTCAATGCACCACGATATTCCGTGAGTTGTAGCAAGTCGAAGCTGGTGTAAACGGCACAACGACCGAAAGGTGCCGTTTCCAGACCACGGTTGGCCTCTATATCAACCTTGGTAATATCAACGAGGCGACCAAAGCGGGCCACGCAGTCCCACGTAGCTTTTAGCAATGGTCCGGACAAGGAGTTAAGCACTACGTCGATGCCCTTCCCGTTTGTTGCTTCCATGATGGCCGGGGCGAAGCTGGCATCTCTGCTTGAGAAGATGTGACTTGGATCAATGCCGTAAACCTGTACTAAGAGATCTCGCTTCGCCTTGGTGCTACAAGTCGCGTAGACTTCTGCACCCACGTATTGGGCCAAGTTTATAGCTGCTTGGCCGGTCCCTCCTGATGCGGCGTGGAT
Organism: Daldinia sp. FL1419; assembly: GCA_025201765.1. Lineage (NCBI taxonomy): Eukaryota > Fungi > Ascomycota > Sordariomycetes > Xylariales > Hypoxylaceae > Daldinia > Daldinia sp. FL1419. Next base: position 158,606 of record MU623348.1, read on the forward strand.
AAGGACGCTTTCGCCTTTTTGTAGCTTCGCAATCTGTATCAAACTGCCATAGGCCGTGACGTACGCTGCTGGGAATGCTGCAGCATGTTCCCACGAAATAGGCATATCGTCGGGCAATTTCGCCACCGAAGTCCACCAGGTCCGACCTTTACTAGCAAGGCGGCCTCGGACCAGAGAGCAAACACGATCACCGACCTTGAGCCCACTTGCTTCGGTGCCTGGGCCTAGGGCGGTGATTATTCCAGCAGATTCATGTCCCTTGAGAGGTTCATCAAGTTCTCCTAATGCTACCATGACCTCACGGAAGTTGAGGCCGAATGCCTTGGATTCCACCTCCACCATGCCGCTGGGAACATCGGTCGTGCTAATCTCTGTGTTGTCGACAAAGTATGGGTTGACTAGAATGAATGTCAGCAAACGAGCACCAAGTTTTACATTACGACTTTAGGATACGCCGAAAAGGGAAAGGGGGTAATTACTTCCTGTGGCACCTGATTTAGGTGTTTCCCATATCAATGGTCGTCCTGGTTGGTGAAACGGTTGTGCTTCTGGAGGTAGGTCGACTGTGAGGTTCTTCGCGAGGGCGTCTTGTACCTTGTCCGGATATGTCCTAGGCACATGAAGCAACGAGTTTTTGACAGCATATTCCCACTCTACGTCTATGGGTTCAAGCGTTGCGTCGAAACTTTGTTCTAACACATGGATAAGATGTTGAATATTATCGCTGGACCACGGGTTCGGACTCTTTTCGAAATCTAAACGGATCCATCGCTTGCCTGCATCTTCTTGCCTCATGGTTCGTAGTAAGCCGTCGGTCGCGCCGAAAGAAGGCTCTGCTGCATCAACGAGGCCACCGCAGCTTAACCAGACTAACCCGGAGCTTTGGTTGAGAAGTTTCTTAAGTTGATCAAAAGCAGTCGCATCCATACCATCTACAAAAGGTGCTTCCATCTCTGCCGTGAAAATGCAGACCGTATCCTGCCAGGCTTCCACGTCTTCTAGCGATACTATTGATGGAGGTTTGCCTGTCAATGAAGCGATGGCGTTCGATACCTCACGTAGCCATGTTGTTTGCTCTTCGGAAGACTGTCGCCTTGGTGGAACCACGATAGAGAAAGGACACTCCACGGTGGTCTTCGCCCTAGAAAGCATAACACGCGCGGACTGAAAATCTGGCTCTTCGTAATCGGGCACGTCAAAGTCTACACCGGTGAAGCCGACCTCGCTCAATACCCTCTTCCACATCTCGAGTGGCGCATTCGGGCTAGTTTGTCTTTCTGGTTCTTCTCCAAGCCACCATCCGGGTAGAGTGCCGAAGATTAGTTGGCCTTCTAGGCGATCCGCTGTGGCTTCTATTAGAAGGAGTGTTCCGCCCGGCTTTAATAGTTGCCGGACGTGCGACATGGTGGTATTAAGATTTTTTGTGGCATGGAGACACGATGCAGCGACAATCAAGTCGTAGGCGCCGTTAGTGAAGCCTTGTTCGAGTGGGTTTACCTCGATGTCTAATTTCTTGAAGTCCATCAAAGACGACCAGGCGGCAAATTTGGATCTAGCTGCTTCGAAGAAGCCTGGTGAGATGTCCGTGAAGGTATAATGTCCAAGTATGGACCCTGTACCGTCGCCTCTGGTGCCAAACCCTTCCAAGATTGTGGTCGTTGCACCACCAGTGCCAGCACCTATCTCAAGTACCTTGGCACCCGGATTCTTGATAGCATAAAGTTCCGCAATAGTAGCGAGATGTTTGTAAGAGCGGGTCTTGAGGGCCTCGTGGTCCATGTAAAATTGATTAAGCAGGTTTCCTTCCATCATCAATTCGAGTGGAGTTATCTCGCCACGGATGATAGCCGCTAGGTTTCTTCCTACGCGAACGGTGAGTCGGCCAGCTGCATTCAAAGCGTTGAGTTCGTCCGCTATCATCGTTTGGAGGCCTTTGCTAGTTTTTGACCACGATTCGCTTCCAGGTCCGAGCTTCCCGTCGCGGCCATCTTGAACGACCGCCTTCATCCAATCGTACATGCGCCTATGATGCCACTCGAAAGTTTCGGGGTCCTGACCCTGCAACTCTGCCACGGCATTACAGATAAAGTTATAAGACACTCGGACGAGTTTCCTTTCCGTCTCGATCTCATGTTCTGCCAAGGGAATGGCTAGAGAGGCCCTCAAGTCTGCCGGGACGTTGTGAAGAATATCGAGTTCCCAACAGCTCTTCGAGCAGATTCCGGCCTCCTGGTTAGACTCGTCGGCGCGTCGAGGCACTGCTTGACCGAAAAAGCCGTGCAGCTGCAAGAAACTGGGGAAGGTTGAACTGTCATCCTCCGGCTCTGGCGTCGCTGCTACAATGGCAATGTTGGACGTGTAACCACGTTTGTCGGCCTTTATCAACTCGGAGAACGCCTGCAACTTATCTCCGCCCTGCCTCTTGAATGACTTTGGCAAGGTCAGGCTTCGGATATATCTTGGCAGGACCATCACGTCCTTGTCCATTTCTTCAGGTAGACTGCTAAAGGAAGCTTGCAATACCGAGTCGAGGGTAGTTGGATGCAGCACATAGTCGTGCGCCGAGCATGCGATTTCTGCGATGACAAAGTTGGTAATTGCTCTCTGCCCAGCGGCGCGACTATCAACCAGATTCTGGAATTCTGGTCCATGATAGATTCCTCTGTCGCGGAGCCCCGAAAACAGAGCTTCAATGTCAATTTTGGTCGTAGAAACATCTTCTGTGCTTCCGGTGCCCTGCTTTAGGTAGGTGTCCTCCCGAGGCGGATCTATTTTGCGAGTTAATTCGGCAGTCCTAGCTTTAGACTTGTCGTCCGTATCGGCAGCAACAAAACCTTTGCAATGCTCTATCCAAGTGCCGCCGGATGTCAAAGAGCAAAGCCTGAACTCGTACCAACCATCATGATCTAGATCCTTCTGGCTACAGCTTTGGAGACTGAAATGAGTTTCCAACCCAAACACGGAATCGGGAATCATCATCGCGTTCATGATATCGATATCCCGCAGTTTATAACCTTGGATAGTCAGTTCCGAAGGATCTGTAAGAAGGCGTACAGCCTCGATTGCTAAAGCAATGTACCCAGCGCCCGGAAACACTACCGAGCCATCAATTTGGTGGTCTTTTAGCCACTCGATCTCAGACAGACGAATGAAGTTTCGCCAAGTCGGCGTGACGGCGTTGCCTCCGTTTATGGGCGTTCCCAGCAGCTCGTGAGGCGGGAATCTCTTGTACCTCTGGTCTCTGCTGATTCTAGGTTCAACCCAGAATCGCTTTGTATGATTCCAAGGATACGACGGAAGGTCGGTAACCAGCTCGCCCTCTTCTCCAAAAGGTGAGTTTATTGCCTTGAGATTGACCGGGTAGCCTTTCGCAATCAAGGCACAGGCAGCATCTTGCATGGTTTCGACGGCGTCGACAAGTCGCTTAAGACACGATGCATATGGCAGTTCTGCGTCTCTTGCTTTCAGAATTTGTCGCATTGGGCCTGCCAAAGTGCTATGCGCTCCAATTTCTAAAATCATGTCGACGTTGGAAGTGCCTGTTTCTTCGTAGCACATCCTATCAAACGCCTGGCTGAAAAGAACTGGGTGTGTCATGTTACGAGCCCAATGCTCGGGGCTCAGGATACTTGGCGATGTGACTTTATCTCCCGTGACGGGTGACACAAACGTTGCGGCTTCGCTATCCCAAATCTTTTGTGACGAAGGAAGTATGGATTTGAGTTGGTCAATGTACTCTTGCGAGATATATGACATGTGATGTGAATGGTATGCCATAGGTACTTTGAGCTTCCTGGCGAATATGTCATCCTTCTGGAGGCGAGAGGCCACTTCATCGAGGGCAGCGGAATCTCCCGAGAGTGTGATGCTGCTCGGGCTGTTGACGCAGGCTACGACTACGGTTCCGCCAGGCGTGTCGCTAATGTATTTTTCGACCTCTTCGGCTCCAATGGCGGCCACTAACATTCCTCCTTCCAGGGAATGTAACTTATGGTGCTTCAGGGCAAGCTCCCCGCGGAAGTAAGCAACTCCAAGTGCCTCCTTGAATGAGAGTACATTCGTGGCATATGCGGCGGCAATTTCACCACTGGAGTGGCTGGTCACGGCTGTCGGGAAGATATTCCAGGACCATAGCAAATTCACGAGACAAAGCTGAACTGCGACGCTAATGGGCTGGCTGAGATTTATATCGGCAACACGAGTTGTAGTCTCGTCGCGTAAAAGTTCGTCTGAAATGCATCGTTAGCCTCGACGTCCGGGATATTATAAACGACAATACATACCTAATAGCGACCAGGAGGCGCCATACTCTTTCAAGAACCTGTCGGCCTCTTGGATACTACGGCCGAATATTGGATAAGCGTCGATGAGCTCCCTGCCCATGGCATGCCATTGTGCACCTTGACCATTAAAGACGAATGCGATGCGAGGGCGTTTAGCAGTGTTCGAGGGCTTAATAAGCGGATCTCGTAGACGCTCCGCCAATTCATCGATAGTTTGAGCGCGAACGGCCGCAACCCAAGGATGCATCGATCGCCGTTTTGCTAGAGTATAGGCAAGATCGACAACGGATGGCTTCGAGGTTTCTAGGTGCGTAGCAAAGTTGTTCATCATTGTTTGACAGGCGACGGAATCCTTGGCGCTCAATACGAAAACACGTGAACGATCAGCATCGACGTATCCATTGCCATTGTGTACTCCGTTGCTGGAGCCATTAGCGAACCCATTACCGTTGGCATCGCCGTTATGTACTTCGGTGTGTCCATTGGTATGACCGTTAGTGTAGTCGTTGGCATGTCCATTGAGGCCGTTGCTGGAAGCCAGCGACTCCGGAGAGGGTTCTAGTATTAGGTGGCCGTTGGTGCCTCCATATCCAAAATTATTAACTGAAGCACGTAGTAGCTTGTCTTTGGGCCACGGCGTTGGCGCAGTCGGCACTTTCAAATGCCACCCCTGTAGATCAATTTGCGGATTTGGTATCTCGAAATTCAAATTTGGTGGGATTAGGCGATTCTTCAGAGCGAACGTCGTCTTGATAATCGCGGCAAGACCGCTTACGGGCTCAGTATGCCCGACGTTCGTCTTTACTGACCCTACAATAATAGGATCATGTGCTTCGCGGGACTTGCCGAACGTCCTGGCGATGGCCTCGGCTTCTATAGGATCTCCGGCTGCCGTTCCGGTCATATGTGCTTCTACGTATCCAGTGTCTTTGATATCGTAGCCTGCGCGAGCATAGCATTCCTGGATGAGCTTGGCTTGGGCATCCGCGGAAGGCGAGGTGATTGTCGTCGTCTTTCCGTCTTGATTGAGCGCGGTTTCCTTAATGATTGCGTGAACCCTATTGCCAGCCTTAATTGCGGCATCGAGAGGTTGGAGTATGAGTGCTGCGACACCTTCACCACGACCGTAGCCGTGGGCACGTTCATCCCAGGCGAAACATTTACCTTCTGCACCAATAGCGCTGTGATACATAAACGTTAGCTTCATCAGCTTTGCTCGGAGAGAAGACCAGAATACCCACCCGATGGTTGATGCCGAGATAAAAGCGTCCTGTGTAAGAAGAGCACTAGCTGCGCCGACAATCGAAATATCACTTTCTCCGGTGCGGATGCTTTGGCAGCCTTGATGAACTACTACCATACCGGCACTGCAACCAGTATCTATCGACATACTGGGGCCTTGAAGGTCGAAGAAGTGGGAGATACGGTTAGAAATCATGGCGGTTCCAGTACCCGCAAGAAAGGCATGAGGAAGGACCTCGGCATCTTTGGTCTGAATCTCATGGTAATCCTTATTGAACGTACCGGCATATACGGAAGTATTAGTGCCAGCGAGTGTTTCGATAGGGATGCCAGCTGCGTTCAAGGTCAGCCATCGCTCCGTGGAGAATGAGCAAAGACAAAGGAACCAAGGGCTTACCATCTTCGGTGGCCTCGTAAACAGTTTCAAGCAAAAGTCTAGCTTGAGGATCCAGTCCCTAAAAGAGCAAGTCAGCTATCCGGATACGAAACCCGCCAAGTAACCTCCCACGAGGCCATCTAGACTTACGCTAGCAACATCGGCAGCAAGATTGAAGAAAGCAGCATCAAACAAGCTAATGTCTTCGCCCATAAAATAACCACCTTCAACGTGACTCTGGGCTAATATTAGCAAACTATACGAAGAGGATTTGAACGTATGTTAATTTACCCTTCCAGCTTTGGAGAAGTCTTTGTGATATAATGACTTATTGTCGAAACGTGACTCGGGGATGCGCTGCCACCCATCCTTGCCGGAAACGCACAGATCCCAAAGTTGAGATGGAGAGGTCACATCACCAGGAAAACGACAAGCCATCCCGACGATGGCAATTGGAGCCGTGGCTCTCCCGACCGGGTTATCAGCTTTGCTGAACCCGTTTTCCTTGCGGATGCCATTGGCGCCGTTACTGAGTGTTGCCATCTCGCTAATCCGTGTCAAAAAAAATATCGCAGTGTGCCTGTTGAACGAAATTACACTACACGCTCGGCTGATTCCGCAGTCACACTCTGAAGTCGTATGATATATGTCCAAGGGCAACACATATAATATCCTCGAAGTCTACTCGAATCGTCATGTTTGGCTATCTTCGATCCTATGCTGTGGCGCTGCTTACTCGGAGGTTTCCTTATGGAGTCAGCCTCTAATAAGCCTGAACCTTCATAGGGGTTACCAAAGTAGTCGTTGGCCGAAAATAGTAACCGGTCTGATCGAATTCATCCTATCCTACTGACGTTGAGTGCTTGGCTAGTACCATCTATCAACTTTCGCCTAGACAGAATGTTGCCGATTCCTGACTGATCTGGGTGACTATTGAGGCCTGGTAAAGCCTAGGTAAAACTTTTCCCATGTTTTTTTCTCTAACAATTTCAGAGCCCCCGTGTGACCACAATAGCCCTCGTGGAACTTGAACAATCACAAGGGAAAATACATGTAGGTAACACATGTACGCCTGATGTGTTCTTAGTATCGGTGCTCTATATCTGTGATATGAACCATTTGACGTCAAATTATTACTATCTACATGCTTAGGATGGGACAAGTTGTCTACTGAGATAAACCTTAGGCAGAGTCATTTCAATTGGTGATATTGTCAATTAATTATTCTGCGGTTTTAGTGCAGATTCCCCTTGCCGTCTTAATATACAGATAGATATAGAAAACCCCTCGTTACACGCCATTGTCCGCTACAAGATACCTAGATATTCATGCCTTACTTAGGCTCTGCAAATTGACAAGTTCGTAATAAGCACCCTTCTCCTGCATAAGCTCGTCGTGCGTTCCAGCCTCGACGATACAGCCTTGGTTGAAAACAAATATCACGTCTGCCCTTTTCACCGTACTCAGACGATGAGCAACGGCAATCGTAGTGCAACCTTGCGCAGCAACATCCAGGGCGGCTTGTACGACCTTTTCAGATTCCGAATCGAGGGCTGAAGTGGCCTCGTCTAACAAGAGAATCTTGGGGCGGCGCAGAATTGCTCTAGCAATCGCGAGGCGCTGCTTCTGACCACCCGATAGCATGCAGCCTTTACTACCAACCAGTGTTTCCAGTCCGTTCGGTAGACTCATGACAAAGTCCCAGATGTTTGCATCCTTGCAGCATTTTACTATCTCCTCTTCCGAGACGCTGTCTCTATCCGTACCGAGCATAATATTCTCTCGGATTGTACCCCTATAGAGGGTTGGCTCCTGGCTGACGAGTGCCAAGTGGGAGCGATATTCATTGACGTTAAATGATGAGACGTCCGTCCCGTCAACGAAAACTCCACCAACTAGCGGGTCGTAGAATCTCTCCAGCAAGGCGATAGATGTCGATTTACCACATCCACTCGCTCCAACGAAGGCGGCATACTGCCCTGGTTTGACTTCTAGGTTAAGGCCTCGTAAGACGGACTGGTTTGGTCTTGTTGGATATCTAAAGTGCACGTTCCTGAATTCGACATGACCTTCTATGTCCTGGCACTTCGCGCCATCTTGACTCCAACTGTCGATTTCGGGTTTTCTGTCGAATAGAACTTTAAGGCTAGCAGCAGCATGTCTGGCTTTCGCTATGTCTGGCGCATAAGCAAAGACAGTACCCGCTGATTGAGCCCCAAAGATAATTACGCTGAAGCAAAGGAAAAACTTGAACCTAGTGAGTGTTAGAACGGGCTTCGCAATATCTGAAGGAGTCTCTCGTTTACTTACATGCTGTATTCGTATCTGCCAAATAAAGTACCGCCGTACCAAAAGCCGAGGGCCATGCAAAGAAATTGAAGGGACTGGGATGCCGCGTATAGTATGGATGACTTCAGAATCGACATGACTAGTTGGCGGCTTTGTCCGGCAAGCTGTTGATGATAATGATTCCAGACGTCCTTTTCGCGAGTTAAGGAGGCCACAGTTCGGATCGCTGAAGTGGCCTCGCAAGCATAACTTGCAGAGTCTTCGTGAACTTTCTTCTTTTCCTTTTGGAATGCCACAAGCATAGCTAGACGGAAATACCCGCAAGCCAAAAGAAGGGGAATGGTGGATATACACACCAAACTTAGCTTCCACCCGACGGCTAGACCAATGGCGGAAGAGGCAACTAATGTGGTGATGAGCAAGAGTAGTGTCATAAGGGTAATTCCAGATAACCCGGCCAAGTGAGTAGTTTCGGTAGACAGAAAAGACGTCAAGGCACCCGACGGGTTCTTGTCGAAATAGCCAATATCCTGCCGCAAGATATACCTAAACGCCCGGTCGCGCACGCGGCGGGTAAGCCGTTCCGCACAATACGAGAACGCGATTCCCTGAGCGATAAGAGCGAATAGCTGTACGAAAGCGAGCATCAGGTACATCAGAGACCAAAAGTTGGCTTGTCGGCGTATCTCGTCGTGCTCCGAAAGGGGAAGCGAAAGAGCCGTGATGGACTTGGCGAGAAAGACAGCTTGTGTGGGCTGCCCCCCGCCGCATATGGCTGAAAGTAAAAGTCCGAAGACCATGACTTTCCATTCCTGCTTGTTTAGACTGGCGATGAACTTGACCAGCGTGAATAAGCCGTAGCTATCGCCGCTGTCGTCTTCGTGCTTTACCGGTACCAAGGTCCTGTCCGTGTGCGTCTTGCCAAGCTGAAGGCCATCGAAAACTTCTTCGGTCGTCTCCTTTCCCGAGTCGCCGCCCTTCTCAGTAATTTCTGACTGCGAAAAGTTGGCGTTCTTTTCGGGTAGTATAGGGTCTTCATCTTGGTCTCTAGCTGCTTGCTTGGTAGCAATTCGTTGAGCCTCGATTAGATTGTAGTAGGCCCCTCCTTTCTCTAGGAGCCCAGCGTGGTTACCCTGCTCAACTATACGCCCTTCGGACATGACCACGATGTTATCCGCGTGTTCGATGGTGGATAGCCGGTGGGCAATAATGACGGTGGTTCGCCCTTGGGCGGCTTTGTTAAGTGCAGCTTGAACAACTCCTTCGCTCTTCGTGTCAAGGGCAGAGGTCGCTTCGTCAAGGAGTAATATCTTGGGATCGCTAACTATGGCTCTCGCAATAGCGATGCGTTGTTTCTGACCTCCAGAAAGAAGAAATCCTCGTTCGCCAATATTCGTTTCGTAGCCTTCGGGGAGGGCAGTAATAAATTCGTGGGCCTAGACGATCATATTAGAATAATGCTTTCTCAGAAGTCTCCGAGGAAGTCCAAGTGAATATCTGGGCACTTACATTCGCTGTTTTGGCAGCACGTTCTATCAGCTCACGAAGCACGTCGTCAGACCCTTGTTCCAACGCTGTTCCGATAAGGCCGTGCTTGATGTTTTCGTATATAGAAGTGGCGAACAAGACTGGTTCTTGGCTCACGAGCGATATCTGCCGTCTTAGCCAGGACAAATTCAAATCTTTGACATCATAGCCGTCGATGTATACGCTTCCACCAACAGGGTCGTAGAAACGCTCAACTAAGCCGACAATGGTACTCTTCCCAGAACCTGAAGCACCGACGAGCGCGGTAGACTTGCCAGAGGGGATTAAGAGGTTTACGTTCTCCATGACCACGACCTCGGGCCGGGAGGGATATATGTGTTTGATATTCCTAAGTTCCACATTTCCCTGGACCGTATCCAACTTGATGCCCTCGGTTGATGAAGGGTCGAGAGGGGATACACGGTCGATTACCGCGTAGATCTTATTCGCCGCGGCGACGGCCGAAGTAACGGCTTGGATGTTCGGCGCGACGTTCCCTAGAGCAAAAGCCCCTATCATAATGGCCATTTGAATGGTCAGGATCTGGGATAAGCCGACGGACCCATCTACTAAAAAGCGAGAACCCATCCAAAAGGCGAGGCCGTAGCTGAGGTAGATGAAACTAGTAAAAATATTAGAACGCCTTTGGGTTGAAAGTAGACCGGGAGACCCCCCTTGGAGGCAGCAGGACACTTACAGAAAGAGAAATCCAATCATGGAACTAGTGGTAGACTTGAGTTTAAACCCTGCCTTCTCCGCTCTGTCGAGATATGCATCGTATTGTCGAGCCAGCTTCTCTTGCGTATGGAACGCAGTCGTGTTTCGAATGGAGCTGATCACTTCCTCTGCAACCGACCCGCCTTCGGCAAAGTGCGCAATGTATATCTTGCTAAGCTTGCCAATGAACGAGCCGACAACGCCCATCGTGAGCACAATGGCCACGATCGTCGAAGACAGGATCAGTGCAAGTTTCCAGTACCGTATAAAACTAATGACAAACGCTGCCACAAAGGTGGCAACAGCGGTCAAGGTCAACCCAACCTTTTCCGAGACGCCTTCCTGGACCAAGTTGGTGTCTGCCGTGATCCTCGTAGTGATTTCGCCAGCGCCGAGTTCGTCGAAAAAGGCAATATTCTGCCGGAGAATAGCAGCCAAGAACTGCTCCCTAATCTTGGACGAGATGTTCTCGCCCGCGTAGAGGAAGCCCACCGTGGCTATGTATACCATGACGAACTCGCCAATGGCAAGATAGATAAAGTACAGAGAGAACCTAGAAAGTTCGCTGGTGAAACGGCTTGATGACACCTTGCCTTGGGTAAAATCGGAAAAGGTGCCCGCAAGACCTCCAAACAGGACTGTCATGAGGGGGAGTAGGGCGCCGCCTATGATTGCCGCGATGCTGGCGATGACCAAGACGAACTTGTCTTTTCTCGTTGCGTAGCGGTATAGGGTCGAGTACTTGACGTTGACGGCCGGGAGGTCAAGCTGCCTCTTGAGGATTTGCTTTTCATGTTCGGGTAGATGTTTGAACGGGTCGTCAACGTCTGTATCCGAGAGAGTAGACTCTTGCTGGCCTTCGAGCTGGATTCGCGGTTCTGCCTCTCCTGAAGTCGTATGTTCCTGCCGCACGCCCTCCTTTTTCGTTCCCGGTTCGAGTGATTGGGAGGGACGCCCCATGTCGCCCTCTTGGATCTCCCGTGTTATGTTTGAATTCGCCATTTCATGAGAATTCAGACACTACATCGGGGTCCTCTGAGAATCACAATCTATGCAGACAAGTAGAATACTGCTGGGGATGTTACAGCCGAAGAATACGTGTGAGAATACAGATCGACTATACGAATGTGTTCGCAACGTATCCTATCTTGTTACTACCAAAGTTTCTGAAGATATGGGCTGAGCATGAAGCTTTTAGAACAAGTAGAAAATATAGCTGCCTATTTGCTAGTCGCGTTTACAGTCTAGGTAGTTTTGTTTATTATTGTCACACAGTCGATGCCTACCTAGGTCCGTACGGGTTTCGGAGGTTTGGGTGCAAAGTCGTCCCAAAAGGCTACCTAAACAACAACTCGGCACACCCAATAGACGTTCAGAAAGGCATTATTGGCATTATCCCTTGATACTAATTACTTATGACACAGCTAAGGAATCGCGAAATAAAATTACATTGTTTTCATTTTTTTCAAGTCAGGTGTTGTTAGACCACGGCATCCCGAATGCCTGACGCGCCTACTTGGATAATTAAAAATATAACATATTTCTCATATTCCTAACCTGGGCAGTCTTTCACTTGGTATGAGCCGAGACATCCATCTTCTAATTTAGGATATATCCGATCAGCACTGATTTCGGATGTTTCCTAATTCGAGTCTTAGTAATCCCGAGTTGACCAATGTTTACGGTCCCGGATCCCGATCCCGATCCCGTATCCCGCTCGACCTATGTACCGGGTCGAGATCGCCAATATCGCTAACAGCGATGCACAAATGGGAGGCTATCTGGTCCATACTGCCTCCTTTTCAGTTCTATCTTTCATTGGTCTTTACGTGCGCTCGGCTGCCCCTAAAGTATTAGCCCCCAAATTCGTACTCCTGATAGTAAACCGTACGGAATCATGCGGGTCGTTATTGTCGGTGGCGGGATAGCCGGTCTTACACTCGCTAGCGCCCTGGAAAAGGCAGATATCGACTTTGTGCTACTAGAGGCTCGTGCTCGGTTTGATCCCCAAGTTGGGGCCTCCATTGGGCTCAGTGCGGCCGCGATGCGTATCCTGGACCAGCTAGGGGCTGCCCAGGATATCGTCAAACATACTGCACCAGTAAAAGTGTCCAAAGTCCATCGCAGCGATGGAAAATTGGTTATGCCCCCAGCCTTTACTTTTCAGATCTTGAAAGCCAGGTGCGTTATACGTTAATTTCTAGGTTACGTTAGCAATGTGTTAATACGACGAGAATCCTAGATTTAGCTATGGAGCAGCCTTTCTGGACCGACAGCTCGTGCTACGAGCTTTGGCCAACTCTATTGCGCAAAAGGACAAGATGCTGCTGAACAAGAACGTGCTCAACATCGAACACGCCGATTCAGGTGTTACGGTGAACTGCGAAGACGGCTCCTCATACCATGGGGATGTTGTCGTCGGGTGCGATGGTGTCAACAGCAAAGCATCGGTCCGTCGCGAGATGTGTCGTCTTGCTAGCAAGGAGGACCCTCAACTCATCCCGGAGGCAGAAGAAACAAGTACGTATATAAATCTTATTGGCAGCTCAAGAATCGTAATTAACGAGCCTATTTAGAAATGACTGCCGAGTTCAATTGTCTCTTCGGCATATCCGACCCCGTAGAAGGCCTCCACGAAGGCGAAGTCGACACCACCTTTGATAAGGGTAGAAATATGCTTGTAATTACCGGTAAAAATAGGCGAGTGTATTGGTTCTACCACGAAAAGCTGGATAGACTTTACCACGTCGGTGCTAAAGACTATCCGCGATACTCCAAAGCTGATGCCGAAGACCTCGCACGTAAGAATGCTTGGCGGCATGTGAGCGAAACCGTAACACTCGGAGATCTATGGGAAAAGCGCGTGTCTTACACACTGGTGCCTCTAGAGGAGGCTCTTTTTGACACCTGGAGTTGGGGACGCATAGCTACTGTCGGAGATAATGCCCACAAGATGACTCCCAATCATGGGCAGGCCGGGAACAACGCTATCGAATCTGCGGCTGCTCTGGCGAACCAGCTGAAGAGAGTACACGACAACGGGTTGGTCACACCTCAAGCGATCAAGTCGGCGTTACAAAAGTGGCAAGAGAAACGCTGGGCCCGCATCACCGCGACGGTCAAAGAAGCCGCCGCCGTTTGCCGAATGCAGACATTGGATAGTCGAATGGCCTCCTTCGTCATGAATTATGTTGTGCCCAACGCCGGCGATTCGCTTCTGGCACTGGTTACCAACTCACTTATCGGCGCCGAGATCCTCGAATATTTGCCAGTACCTAACCAATCCTTCGAAGGTTCGTGCCCTTTCAATCCGAACCAAGGTGTCGGAAAACACGAAAGCGTGCTCAAGCGTGCGGCTATTTCGGCACCGTTATTCATCCTCTCTTACTGGATGGTTAAGTCGACGACAGGGGTAGATATCGGGGACCCTATGGACCATCTCTTACGGCCAGGACAGCTCACACGAGCTGACGAACGAAAGCAATGGTTTCAGAGTCTATACTTCTTCATCGAAGGATGTGCCACTTATGCCATCTGGCTGATCGAATCGAACCGTCGGGCAAACGTGCTTACTCCAGCCCAAATTCCAACACTCTTCTACTTCCTAGCCACTAGATTCGGTATAGGCGTCGTCAGTTCCTGTTACTATTTCCTGCATTACGTGTTCTCTCCCATTGAGAAATTTGCAGCGGCCGATGCGAGGCTTACCAACGTGGCCTATACCCAGACTATCTTGCCTTTGATGCTGTTTTATATCAGCCTTTCAGTATTATTGGCTTTAACGGACCTCTCTATCGCTGTAAGCACGACATTGTGGCGTTGGATCTTGCACCCGCCCCTTATGATTGCGATTATCCAGTGGATTTTGGTGAAAACTGGACTAAGTAAAGTCACTATGCACGAGGATACCATAGCCAACCAAAAACGGGACCTCCCGTATATCCGCTGGTGTGTATATGCTCTAAGTGCCATCTCCGCAGTTACTTGGAGGATGTCGACGGAGTTCTCGGGCGTTTTCCCGCATACTCGCTTCCTCGTAACGTTTTTGGGGTTGAATCAGCACAGAACTGCATTATCAGGTCTTCTCTGGATTGGTATCTTGATTTACGATACCAAGAGCGCTGGGATGGCCAAGGATAGTTGGGTAAAGGTATTCGCGGTCGGCCTGGTGGTCAGTGTGATTGCAGGGCCGACAGCGGTCGTGGCGCTTGGATGGATGTGGCGAGAGGAGATACTCGCGTCAAAGAGAGAAAGGCATGCCATCACCAGGGACAGGTATGAAGGTAGATCGATCCTCGACATCCAGAGAGGATCTGCGTCTGATGGTGTTAAGGGTAAAAAAGGGCAATTATAGACTAGCTGTGTCTCCGATGCTATATAAATTGACCTGTATTTGAATATGTTTCATGACCTAAAATACTTGAACACGGACGATGATTTTGTATCGCGATACCTACCTCTCAATACCCCGCCTCCTATTTTCTCACCACGCGTTAGGTTGCCCGACTTGAGCCATTTCCAAACTGGTTTCCAAAAAAATCAATTGCAAAGGGTAATATGCTGTATTTCGCTTATAGATCACAAATAAGAGTCGATATACCATCCCCGAATATTTCATATCCAACTTCGTAAGAGTGAGACGACTCGAAATCCAAAAATGACACCGTAGTACATATGCCGAGCCTCCAACCGTGAATTTCTATCTAGGTCGGCATTTCCCAACCTTGCCCGCAGAATTCCAAAGCCACTAGATACTCAGCATTCGCGACAAAATTGCATTTTTGAATCCGAATTGCTGTGGCGGTTAATGAGCGAAGAATAGAAAAGGACGTCTTCACAAAGGAGTGACCCTGACGTAACATTGCCTTGGCATGCGGAAAAGTCGCTGTTGGGATTCCATACTGTCTAGACCCTTGGGTAGAGGCTCAAACTTGAAATTCAAGACAAGGAGCACAAGGTTTACACGGAACTCCATAAGCGCGAGATTCCTACCTAGATGTTGCATTATAATCAGCCAGATGCCCTCCAACTCAGCTACCGAAGAAACAGGGCAAGTGAAGTAGAGCGTGGAAAAAGCATACCGTAGCACATTCTAGGACCAGCAGAGAACGCTAGACGCGGGAATTTACGAGAATTAAACGTCCCATCTTCTTCCAGCCATCGTTCTGGTTCAAAATAATCCATGCCGTTCGGATCCCAATACGACCCAAGATTGTCTTTGGAATTACGTGAGGTCTCGGACCTTGCGCCCTCGGGAATATCGAGAGGTTTGGTACCAATATAAGGGTTGAGAATTACACTAGTACCTTTTGGGATCGAGAATCCAAGTGCTTGGGTATTTGTTGTAGTTGTCCGGACGAGACGGGGAGAGGTGTTCGCCGCCCGAATGGACTCTTCCATATATGCGTCCAGATACGGAATTGAAGTATACAGGATGGCCTTGACTGATGGCTGTTCTCCTTTTTGCCACCCTGGAAAGGCGTCAAGAAGTGCCTTTCGCAGTTTCTCCTGTTTTTCAGGGTTGGCAATAAGGAACTTGACAGACCAGGAAAGCAGAACAGCTTTAGTCTCATGTCCCTATATATCTCACGTTAGTTCACTGCCCTTCAGGAATAGATAGCTTAACATTATACTTACGGCAACCAGTATCATGAATAATTCATCGTGGATCTCTTTTTGAATCACCTTGGAAAATTTGGCGTCAAGAGTCTGCCCTTGACGCAGGCGGGCAAGAAGATGGCGTCGCACGCCGGTTACCACGGCGGAACTTTCCTCGAGTTCCTTCAGCTGTTCTTCAGGGAGCTTTGCCAACTTCGCGCGGGTAGTTTCTATGTACTCATCAATGGTATTGTTCTTCCGAGCCAATTTTTGCCTGTGAATAGGTTGCTGTCTGAGGTACCAAAGACTCCAAGTGGGAAATGTTGATTTTAATGACTGGGCGACCGTGCTTATGAAGAATGACACATTCTCACACATTTCGGGCTTCTTGATAGCCGGTATTTGAGCTAACGAGTCCAGCGATGCTGGTTGGGTGGTGTCTCCAGATGCTCTGATGACTTCATGGCGCGCATTTTCGATAGCCTCGCCAGGGGTACCAAATACTAAATCGCAAATTAATTCGAACGCGGCAACATCGAAATCTTCGAAGCAGGGAAACGGCCGACCGCCAGCCATTTTAGCCTGTGCCCTAATTAATTCGACTAGCCCTAGGGCGTATTGATATATCTTCGGCTCGGCAACACGTCGTAGAAAGGGCGTTCCGGTCACACCCTCCCAGAACTTTCTCTGCTCTTTAAATGCAGGGCCGGTTAACTTAACCAAGCTGCAATGAGGAAGAAGAGCGCGGTAGGCATCCTGTGTTCTGGGAGCCCGGTCGAACTCGTGTGTACGATGGCTAAGAATGTCTTTGACCTCACGGACATCATCAATGATGACTGTAGGTTTTGAAAATGGTGCGAGAAACATTTGAATGACAGGCGAGTTAAGGTACCTGTTCTGTTGAAAGATGTATTTGGCAGGATCTTGGGTCACCTTGACTGCCTCAAGCAGTGGTGCCGCATCTCCCCAAAAGCTTCTCGCCGAGGTTGCATTGTATGGAATTCCAGGAATCGGTCTTGGGTATGCCCTCTTTACGATGTAGAGGAGTGCGAAGGCGGCCAAGCCCACCGAAACTAATGGCAGATGATCAAACAAGACATTCATCTTTTCTTACAATGGCGTATACTGTGATCACGGAGAGAACCGGCAAAGAAGTCTCAAATTCACCAGTAGACTTTACCGCGGACCAAAATAATATCAGACTTCTGAATAGACAGTAGTTCTAGAATGGCGACAACTTCCAAGTCACGTTCGATGGATTGCGGAGGTATCCCAAAGGGGATCTGACATCAAACGGTGAGTTCCGATAACTCCCATCCTTGCAGCCTCTATTCAGCCAACACTTCCGCGGCGGATTTTGCCAGATGATGTGTAGAAATTATCGCAATTTAGCAGACTTGTTGAAAAAGGCATCACTAGATGATGCGTCGCGCGAGCGCCTTGAGACCTGGAACAACAGGGTAGGAGATAGACTTCCTGTCGAGATGAACAAGGTCCACATTGGAAGTTTCGAGCTCCAGTGCGGCTCAGCACTAAGCATCATCGCGCTCTTACTAGGAGCGTACTTGAGCTATTGGGTCGTCAAAGTCATTTACCGCCTCTATTTCCACCCTCTAGCAAAGTTTCCCGGGCCAAAGCTTGCAGGGGCAACGTATCTTTACGAACTTTACTACGATTTGTATCCTCATAAACTCCGTTATCTTTGGCAAATCGAAAAACTGCACCAACAATACGGTCCCATCGTACGCATTAACCCTGCGCATCTACATATCAACGACCCAGACTTTCTCGACGAAATCTACGCGAGTGGCAACAAGCATAAGCGTAATAGAGATGCATGGTTCTACCGTTCCGAGAAGAATGGCCCCCTTGGGTGGTCTCTCTTTCAAACAGTCGAACATGACGTCCACCGTATGCGGAGAGCAGCACTAAGCCCTTTCTTCAGCAAGCGCAACATCCATGCGCTAGAAGGTCTTATCGTCAGCAAAGTTGACGAGCTCGTCGAGCGCTTCGCTATCGCTCACAAGACGGCGGAGGTTGTTCCGTTGCTTCACGCTACAGGAGCGTTGACTATGGATATTATCTCCGTCTATGCGTATGGGAAGGATGTTCGGAAGCTACAGCAGGCGGATTGGGCCGGCAAGGAACTCGAGGCTTATAGCAAGTTGAGCCAACTGGGACCCTTTGGCAGACATTTTGCGTGGGTATCCAAGATGGTGCTAGTAATGCTACCGATGAGTATTGTGGAGAGAATAAGCCCGGCTGCCGCACTGATCCCTAGGAATCGGGCTTTTTTTCGGGGCTTGATTCAGGATGCTCTCGTAACAAAAGACTCGGCAGAAAAGGTCCCGCACCGAACTATCTTCCAAGATATAGTCCAGAGCAACCTGCCACCGAGCGAAAAGGCCCCCGCTCGTCTCTCCGCAGAGGCGAACTTGCTACAAATTGCAGGTACAGAAACGACCGCTAGGACATTGGCTGTGCTCATTTTCCACTTGATTGATAGTCCAGCGGTCTTGGGCCGTCTTCGGTCGGAGTTGAAGCCATATACGACAGAACCTGGTTCAAGTATGCATTTGGCTGATTTAGAGGCCATACCATATTTTGTAAGTCTCTGTGTCCCTAATAGGCCATCTTCCTTCAACCCGCCGACGCCTTCAGCTAAGAGCCGCTCGCTAATATCGAAAACAGTCAGCCGTCATAACCGAAGGCATTCGGCTTTCTCATGTTGTATCCAGCCGAATGCCTAGATATGCTCCCGAGGAGGAGATCAAGTATGGCAAATGGGTAATCCCTATAGGCGTAAGTTTGTACAAGCAGGAAAAACGGTATAACTACCCTAGGCATCTAACTTGTACAACTCCGTTTAGACACCCGTCATGCAATCCCACTACTTGCATCATACGAATCCTAAAATTTTTCCCAATCCCTATGAATTCAATCCGCAACGTTGGCTGGATGACCCTGACCTGAAATCCAAGTACTTCATGGGTTTCGGTCGAGGGACGAGAATCTGCCTTGGGATAAAGTGAGTTTATATGTCCTAGTATTTTCAGTCTTCCACTGATCGTTGAATCAGTCTCGTATATGCCGAGCTTTTTCTAACAGTAGCTCGTGTCATGACACGTTTCGATATAGAGCTATTCGAGACTATCAGGTCAAGAGATGTAGATGTCGTTCGAGACTGTATTATCGGACTTCCGAGCCATGAAAGTCCCGGCATTCGAGTGAGAATAAAGAAGGATAGGCTAGTTACCGCTCCATAGTAGAATGTAATTCGTTAGCCACTGATGTTCCCAATGCCGGTCGTCGTGTTTATTAGGTAGACCTTCTAGCCAAGAGTCGCAAGAACCCTCCAGGTCCCTGAATAAAAAGTATTAATCATTTACGACGTAGTGCCACAACTGCATAGAACTCAAAATGGATCATATACGTTCGGAGCTCTTCAATTGCGCACCGAAGCAGTGTAGGGATTCCTTGGCTGACCGCAACTATGGCGACTTCAAGGACGCGACATTGAATGATTTCGTGCTCATAAGTGCGTTGCATTTCCACCAGATGGATATTACCGAATTAGGCTTGCCGCATTGGCGCCGCCTATGCTTTCCGTAAACGGATTCTGGGGCCGATACCAGTTTACTGCAGTGTATTGTCAGATCGATGATACGGTATAACTTACTACGGCCCTCGAGCTAGTCTAATACAAATGCGCCAACTGTTTCCTTGCAAAAGAAGGTCGAGTTACCAACCACCTTCCAGCTCCGGGACATCCGAACCACGATTAATGATCATGTCTAGTGCATATCCCATCCATGGCAAGGTTGCTATAGTGACAGGCGCTGGCTCGGGCATTGGTTGTGCCTTGACTAATCTATTGCTCTCGGCTGGATGTTCGGTCGTACTTGCGGACCTAAGGCTACGCCCCGAAGCAGAGCAGATATTAGAAAAATATCACCACCCCGCCTCCGCCCCCAATTCACCAAGCGCTATATTCTACCTAGTCGACGTGGCGAATTGGAAGCATCTGGCATCATTATGGGAGACGGCCATCAAGTCATTTGGCCGGGTCGATATTGTCGTCAGCTCAGCGGGAATCTATGAACCCCCCTCAAGCAGCTTTTGGAAACCTCCGGGAATCTATCCGCAATCCCGCGACCCGCCTGACGCAGCCGTCGGCCAATACAACACGTTCGCGGTTAACCAGATTGCCCCTATTAGGCTAGCACAGATTGCCATAGACTATTGGACGCAGCACCGAGAAATCCAAGGCAATTATTTGGCCGTGGGGAGTATGGCAGCGTATCTTCACTCGGTCGAGACGCCATTCTATATGGCGAGCAAGGCAGCACTTATAAGCTTCGTGAAGTCGCTAGGAGCCCTTCGCGATTTATTTGGTATACGGGTATCAGCCGTATGCCCTGGTCCAGTTCTTGTATGTCCTCTGTTTAATACAGCCACAAACCATAGGTCCGATTGGAATTTTCAACTAATCTAGTTTGATAGACACCAATTTTTGAGCCGGAATGGAACAAGAAGTTGACTGCGGATGATGTATCTCTCACGCCAGAAGAGTGCGCGGCTGTGATTCTTCGAGTGCTAGTTGAACCTCAATGGGGAAACGGTAGTATCGTGGAAACGCAGATGATAGGAGACAAAAAGGCGTCGGAAATAGTTGTGCGCGACATACAGATGGAGTTACTGTATCCCACAACATTTGTGAGGCCGAGCGATCGTGTGATTCAAAGCAGGCAGAATTTGGTAAAACATATTCAGGAATTTGGAATGAGAGATTAAGATTAATTAGAGAAGAAACTTATTTAATATTTCGATTCCGAACATGATCTAGACTCTTGTCTAACTTATTCTGTGGAGCCCTTTGTCTCCACCTAAGGACACAGCGGAACTGCGGAGCATCCTAGGTGAGCAACCAATCAAATCATGGTCCAGGATAGGTAGCTGCTTACTAGGGTACACCACGTGGCTCAAGCTTCGCCAAGGCGGCGGCCGGCATTTATCAAGTACTTAGTGCGGGGGTTAGCGGGGGGTCAGCGGGGCAACAGACAATGGATATGGCGTCATATTTAGGCAGCTAAGCTAAGCGTTATTTAATATCTAGCTTGACATATCAATTTCTCTTCTTACTTGGGCGTCAAAAGCTCTAAGGTTACTAGTATGAAACTTTGGAATGAAAAATCTCCCATAAATTTCCCAGTTTTATCTCCTCGTGAATTAAAATCTTTCGAGCCCCGCTGTTTAAGACCACTTTATCTTTTAAACGAGTCAAAATATCCCGTAGTTGACCAATATGTAAGAGTAAAGCATGATACATGATTTGCAGTCGTATGTCCGGGCTATGAATTTTATAACGACCAAAAAAGATTGCTCCTTCGAGTAAATCAGAGTCGTTACTCGTTTGGCCGTCGTTTGACGAATTAACCATAGACTCGTTAGAGTTGACCGTCCTCGATACCGATGATCGCGATCCATGGGTGCTGACTCCGCGATTCCGACGCCAACGAGTGCCTTCGTGTTGTTCGCAAGGATTTTCCTCCGAGGGTAAACATGCGGTAACACTCGATGCCGTGGTACCGAGCTGCTGGGCAATTGTGGCAAGAAGCATGCCATTTTCAGCGCAAGCATTGCAACGACTGCAGACAAGCACTTGTTCCATCACTTTCATGCCACGAGCGAGCGAGCTAAGTATATCGTCAAGCCTCGCCCCTGTCTCCTGCGCGTCCCCACCGAGTCCTCGGACGCCTATGTTTTCTAATATATTCAACATGACAGTTACACACTGGCACGGATTCCCAGTGTCGTAACTTCCAGGCAGGTCGCTGAGGCGGGCGTTGGGGCTTTTCGTAATCGAAGGGAGCTCTGACGTCGAAGGCCTTGAAGTCATGTTCAGCGCAGCAAAAACATCCGCCGGGGATCCGTGTGCTTGTGGCCCATCCAAATAGCTCAGCCCAGGCACGAACCAAGGATCCTTCCCCGGAGAATCCGTTACGGAGGCTGAGCTTATGATAGGGTCCCAGGATTCGCTAACCTTTTGCGAGCCCTCTTTTAGATTCATCTGTATATTTGGTACTTCGTGGGGGAGGTTTTCATATGTGGGCGACGTACAGGAGCTTAAGGTGGGCGTACGTGGAATATTATCAGCGAAGGACGAATTTTCGTCAACGTCCATCATGTGCTGAGCGTCGCCGCTAGGAAATGCCCAGTCTATATCCGAGGCATCTGGTAGTGATGATAGAGTCCATGAAACCTCCACAGGAGTAATAGGGGCAGCAGACGGCCCTTGGATTTGCGGGGCATTGCCTTCACTACCCGTGTTTGGAATTTTACTAGACTGGGTATGGTCCCTAGGTTTTTGCCGTGAGGCTGGCCTAGTATCTTGTTCCCTTTCAACACGTTTCTCCGGTGATGAAGAGGTCAAATTTGTAGATGACTGTGCAAATTGTCGGTGAAATTTGTCCAACGACTTGTCTGTATTGGGTTGATATATACAAGTTATAGATACCGCACGGCATCTTTGGCAACCGTCCTTGTCACCGCTACATTTCAGCTGTGCATATAGTTTACTTAGCATTTTCTGTAGTTTTCCTGGCAGCTAGGTAGAATTATTTACCTTTCGCGTACGACATTCGTTACAAGCAGTTCTGCTGTAGCCTCGAGCCTCAAACCCGTCAGCCCTTTCTAGCTCAACGTGTTCGACATCTTTCGTGACCGAGTTGAACCTCAAAGCACCAAACATTATTTCAAGATAAGCAGAGCTAGAGCCCGGTGGATACAACTGAATACAACTGAATACAACTGAATCCCACTCCGTCGGGTGGGTGCAGTATTACCATGAGGCCAAGTTAAAAGTTGCGGGGTGAGAAAATATGGCCTTGACGATTACCTACGCCAATGTCAGGTTGCCAGCATGCTAACTGTGAATGGGTAAGAAATTCGGCATGTGTGGCTAGTTTCTATCGCGTTGGGTACCCGGAAGAAACAACCACAATATAGGTGCCGAGACTATAAGTATGCACCAGAGAGATAGATTACTTATATATCTACGTAGATGCTCAGCTGATTATACAGTATGGTGGGCTAGATATATGAGGCTATCTACTCATGCAGAACTCTACGATAGTGCACCTGATTAGCACGTACATACGCATACATGTATGCAGGGCATATTTGGCTGTATTTGGCTGATTGCATGGTACCTAACATGTAGCCTGGCAGGATGTTGGTGCCGTGTTGGCGTTAAAGCGTCTCTCACAGCTAGGCTTACACACCTCACATATTATCAACATCTAAGCCATGACGACGAAGCCCGTCAGAAGCAGAAATCTAAGGATCTGGCTTATCAAACCCTGTTTAAATTATTCGCTTAACATCCCTCTACACCAAATCCTCTCAAGCCTCAAAGCTCGAAGGTTCTGTGGGTGTGTTGAGCATCCCCCTCGGTCAAATCATCGTTCACAGCGGTTGGGGAACACGGCTTTTGTAGTATAAGACTCCGAGTTGAAATTCTAGGATAAGTGATGTGATCCATCCGTACGAGGGCCCAGGCCAAGAGCCGTGCATATCTAATCTTGGCAAAGCTACCCAAGTAGTTGGTATCGTCATAATTATAGTAGCCCACCATCTGGATAGGTCAACTTAGCACGCCTCATACGTCCACTTTGGCCGGTACAGTATCAGTAGGATGAGAATACGGTGTTAAGGATCTAAAAATACCTCTGTAAAACTTTTAACCAGGGCCTTCATACACCGCATCCATAGTAGAATGGATAAAACGATCATATAAAACTATTCAGTTTCCGAGACTTTATGGTGTTTAAAGTAGAAATAGCATTATTGTAAACGAAAAATTTAGCCTTAATGGAATTATTTCTTTAGACAAACGCACGCGAGCTGAAAATCGCCTTATCTGTACGATAATATGATCAGCCATGAGGGTATGACACAGTGCCCCCTTCGAACATTATGTTGGTAAGCAAAATAACTACCTCGCATATTAAAGCCTACTCTACTAATATGGCTGGACTCCGGCGGGGCTAGTGAGTCTGTAATAAAGCAGCCAAGAATTGCCTAGACTTAGAAGCCGAATCTAACGCGGTCAGCTGAGTCTTGGGGTCTGCGGCATGGCAAGCAGAGATCTTCTCGATACAACGAACGGGATAGGGAATACCGGAGATAATCCTACCATACTACACAGCTATCATTGCGGTTGGTTGCTTTGTGTTAGTCAGGTCACCTCGAACTTTACCACGGATAATATAGTAACGTAGTGTCTCACCAACTCCCTTATTAAGGCCTTCTTGGCGTAGTAATATTGATAGCTTTGAAATACGGACTCTTCACCGTGTGGAAGCTGACGCAGAAACCACGCCACCTCGTCACTTTTGGTTGTGTAAAATATAACACGATAAGCCGTCGGGGGGTTATACTTGACGTCAATAGGATTTCCGGTACGTTGGCCGATCCGATCCTCTTGCTCTCGCTAAAGGTAGTCTGGGGGCCAAATATGAAACCTAGAAGATGGCTTTCGTATAAGACTTCCCTATTTTAACACTAGCACGTAAGTTATCAATGCTTTATGTCGATACCGAATAGACTTTTGCCGTAAAACTCTCCTTATTTAGTTCAGCGGCACCGAGAATCGTATAAATTCAGGGCGCCAATAACCACGACAAGAACCAGCGGATAGGTATCGTTATGTGGGGTAGTTAACGCCAATATGAGCTGACGGGAATACTTGGCGTAAGCCTTCTGAACGCGGGGTCGGTATGGAAGAGAATCACCACCACAGACCAACTGCCGATATTTTCAAGTGAGAAATAGCACACCGAAAGATCCTTCATCCTGAGGGAAGCAAAGTGCTGAGCTATTCATATATCTTTATGATTATTTCTTGATATATCAGGCGCCTCAACGGCAACGAGTATGCTCAGCTAGAAGTGGCGGGTATAACTCCAATCGCTAAGCAAGGAGGCAACGCGAGATAGCCACCACGACGTGGAGGCAAGTTTTCCTACTTACCCAGGGAATAGAGCCACCCCTCGTAGCAAACAGGGACCAAAAACTAGCGCTCACCCAGTTTCATACGCAGTGTTGACGTATTAAAAATCAGTTAGCATATCTTATTATA
Source organism: Daldinia sp. FL1419 (assembly GCA_025201765.1). Classification (NCBI taxonomy): domain Eukaryota; kingdom Fungi; phylum Ascomycota; class Sordariomycetes; order Xylariales; family Hypoxylaceae; genus Daldinia; species Daldinia sp. FL1419. The sequence goes on from MU623348.1 coordinate 183,780, forward strand.
GTATCAAGCCACATTTTATAGAATAAAAACTCAAAGGGTAAATACTAGTCGCCTATAATTATTAGTTTCTAGGTGGATATGTGATTCCTAACCTAGTATATTGGTGGCATCGTTGTATTGTTGTAAAGTCTAGAACGCGTGGGGAGCCTATTTAGATATTTATGTATGTATGCAGTTGCCCAGCAGCTGTACCCAGCTGCAGAGATCCGCAGATGTGGGAAATCGAGTCCTAATGGGGCATTACGCGGTGCCAAAGATGTACCCTAGGTTAGGCACTTGGCTTCGTGGTGCATGCTCCCCTCACTTTATACCCAAGTAAGTGACTACGAAGTAGTCATTTCGAGGTTCACACAGGACCTCTGCTATATCTTTCAATTCGATTCTTCTATCGCTATTCTATACCACTGAATAGAAAGCATTTATTATGGCTGCTACTAACGAGACCTCGTCTCCTGAATGGAATAGAGGATGGTATCAAGACGACTTGACCGAAATCAACGGGCCCATCCGAAAACTTCTCGAAAGTTACTCCAAGCTGCCCAGTTCTGAGGTTGTTAAGCACATCAATAACATAGTAAGAGCCTCATCTGAAGAGACACTTGACCAGGCTAACGAGAACCCAGCGAGAACGTGGTTTTACAGCTAATCCTTACCCCTGTATCGGGCTATACCGGTTCATAAATCTAACTCTGCTCAGTCATCCCCTCTATGACACGATTCTAGAGCGTCTCAGCGCCCCAAGTGCCACCTACTTGGACGTTGGCTGCTGCTTTGGGCAAGATCTGCGGCAGTTGGTGCAAGACGGAATTCCTTCAGATCGACTCATCGGTCTCGACGTTTCGCAAGCCCTAATGGACCTTGGCTATGATTTATTCCTCGACCGAGAAACAATACGCTCACGCTTTGTAATCGCTGACGTATTCAAGGGGGCAGAGCAAGGTCCAGTGTGGACGGATCTAGAAAAGCGTGGTGTAGACGTGATGCACTGTAGCGCTTTCCTTCATTTGTTTACCCTGGAGGATCAAATTTCTGCAGCTAAAAACCTCGCGAGGCTTATGAAGCAAGATGGAATGATCGTCGGAAGGCAAATGGGCAGTGTCAAGCCTGGAAACGTAGCCGCCGTCAGGAACCAAACCCTCAGCTACAGGCATAACGTAGATACGCTGAAAGACATGTGGCAAAAGGTAGGAGAAGCTACGCAAACGCAATGGAAAGTTGAGGGCACCATGGATATGGTCGGAGTCAACATTCGCAGCCCCGTGGAGAACGAAGACAGCCGCCGATTACTTTTTACGGTGACTAGAACTGGCTAGGCATCAGCATTGAAAATACTTAACCTAGAGTAGATGAGAGTTGACTATTATAATAATATAAATACGAGCAGTAGAGTGAGTTTTAAAATCAACTACATGTTAGGACATCTACAAAGGATAGGAGGTACCTATCAAAACGCGCCCAGGTAGTTTGAGGCATGTTGACTGCCCGTCTTAAGGGGGGGTTACGTCTCTAGTAGTATTTAAGAGAACAAACTCTCAAGGAGCCCTAATTCAACCTTTCTGAAAGGTAGTTACCGTTTGCTGTTTATAATTGGTAAGAGCAGTTACTTGCATAGTTTTGATAGTTTTATAGACTACCCGGCATGAATTGATACAGGGTGTTTGCCCCCATCAAGGTCATCGTCTTCTCATGTAGGACTACATAACTGTTATGTACCTACCTAGGCTAGGTACCTAGGTAGGTAGGCAGGTGCCTGAGGTATTTAGAATTCGGGCAACAATGGAATTGTACATAGCAACGTGTAGGCAACCCCCATGCAGGTCCTCTTTCGTACCTACCTCCCTATAATGCCCTATGCACAGACCTTCAAGTGAAGTAGAAGTATTTCTAGAAACAGGTATACATGCACGTACGCCCCGTTCCTACCTAAAGTCTAAACAACTCCGCCTAGAGTCCAAATGTTTCTTCCCAGGGTACACCTTTCATATAAAATGGTTGGGTATGTACCGGCCATTTCCTCTCTCTCCGACCTAACCATCATCGCATTCCACAACACTACACAACAACAGCAAAACTGATCAACAACAAACGTTGACTCGCCCACTCATTCACGTTTATACCTAATCTAAAATATCTCCTTTAAAATATTCTGCCCCTAAAATCCAGGCTTGCCCACTGTTCTGTCTGCCACTACTTAACCTGAGTATAATGAATGCCGAATAGAGAAGACTTTTGTCGGGTAAAGATGATGCCTCTCAGCCCAAGTTACAATCGTTTGGTAGATAATTATATAAAAATAGTCAGTTGATTACTACCTCTTTATTTTCCCGATACCTTGATAACAATGCTAACCATTTCGAAACAGTAACAAGATGCTTTACTTCAACCCACATGACTCTAGTATAGTTGGCGCGCCTACAGAACACGAATTCGACTATCGCCGTCGAGACAAATCCGAATTATGGACACTCCAAATCCCAAATAAAATCCCTCTGAATAAATAATTCTAATGGTATTCCACTGGTAAGTTTATCGTTTCAGTCGATTATCCTAGTAATGATATTAATTCCGCAAACCCAGGACTAAAGTTGGGATCAGATGAATGGTCCTTGAAAACAGCTATGGACAACGTACATTTTGTACTTAACCCTCCTTTTCTACAAGAGTATAACTGGATTGGGCCAACCCTTCCTGACGCCACTGATCAAAACGTCTCATGGTCTGACATTGTTAACAACCCAGTTGACAACCTACCCGTTTTGGAAGTCGAACATCTTAGCGTTGATCTAGACATATACGATCAATGCTAATATCCTAATTACGGGGGCCCGTGGTCATTTCTACGCGACCTGGATGACTCGTATGGAGAGAGTTTATAGCATCACGAACGAACCCGGGGCCACTGCCAAGATCGTGAGATTGGCGGCGGTGCAGGTACGAAGAAATGGAAGGTGCGAGGCACTGTGTGGAAGTATAAAAGCCTTTCTGGGGAGGCTCCCCCATTTAGAATTCTCCAAGAATCAACACACTTATCGTTTTCTCTCTCTTTATCTGGCGGTACCTAGTCTTTACATAGTACTATGCTTCCGCGATAAGCTTAAATTCACTAGAATCAGTGGAAGGTGTAATATGAAGAATGGGATGGGTACTTATAGTACGACTACGACAGCTCCTAAACTATAGATTTACATGTGACTACACAAGATCCGACGATGAGGAGGTTGATTCATTCTACGAGCAGATTTCATGTTTATTCTAGCTCTAGCTTGTGATAAGGTGCTAACCTAGTCTTCACATAGTCTATAGATAACTTGAGATATCTGGAGCCGACCTCTCTCGAATACAACTCCATGCTATTTGAAGAATTCCCCATAGTTACCTAGTATTGATTGTATCACGGAAAAGGTGTCACGAGGCGTATTAAGAAGCGGGGAACTCTACTAACCTACGGAATTAGGAAGTTCTTGTTACAAGTAGAAGTTGTCTTACGGAATTTTAGGAACTACGCTGCTCGGCGTGCAAAGGGCAAGGACCATAGAAACCATGATTTAAGTTCCCTACACGTTTCTATCCTTCAACTTATGCAAAATATCTGGAAAGGCATGTAAATACCAATAAGTCTAAGGATGCCGTCATTAGCAACTTATCTAGGTACCCATGGCCTCGTATTTTAAGGCAGATGTGGTCCATAGGTAGTATCTACGCACTTTTCGACTTTGGAAATCCTAAGTGAATTTCTTTTAAGCTTCAAAAGGCATTTCGACTATTAATTATATTACTCAATAGACAACACTTTAAGTGAATCATTTCCAGATTGTCATATTGCTAATTTTCAAGTAAATACCCACTATTGTGTAAGTTGGCTTTATAGTAGGTAGTATAAATTGCGTGTTGTTTTGTTTCTACTTATCTTCTACGTTATTCGTAAAGATTTGGCCTGAGACTAACATCCTATATCCTCACGTTCATATCCTACTTGTCCCCATGGTTTCTCTGGTAGTACACCCTATTCGTATGTTCGACTGTGTCGGGACCCCCACCAGCCCCCAACCAAGGAACATCGCCGGAATGAAGTCAAGACGAATAGATGATTCAGTCTAACGTCTTAAACAGTCCCTAGACGCGCACTAACACCGGTAAGATAATAAATAAGAGGTTAATGATCACGTCCTACTAACTCCAGTGTGCGTATTCCACGATCAAACACAAGATCACGATACTCCGTGACGGCATATGAGTTACTACCAATGATAACATAAACTTGTAGGAAATTCAAGGCAAAAAGTGCGTGCAAAATATGAACGGCAAACAGGCACCTCATCTGCTCTCCACCCTCTGGCGGACAAGAGGTTAAGGGTATTCACATATAAGATTGTTCATAAGATGTTGAATGGCCAAACACGACGCCGTAACTGCCATCAAGCAATTTCGTTTTAGGTATATAGTGCAACGTAAGAACAGTACACTATGCCGATTCAGTTATCCAAGCTAAAATTACCCCTTAAAGTACCTAATATACTTGGTGTTCCTCGTAGCGCATTGAGACGGAGCTTTTTATCTTCGAGTGAAAAGACCCGTAGTGTGAAAGAAACTCGAACGAAACGGGTAGATTAACCGACTCCTATACTCCCTTCGACAAACATATAAGAACAGCTATCCTGAGTGTTGCTCGTCTATTTGGGAATGGGCTATGTATTATGATTAATGTACTCTCTAAGCCACAATAAATAGGTACCTGTATGATGTGGGTAGATGTGGTACCTAGGTAGGTAGCTAAGTTACAACTGCAACGAGTAATCGGGACAGCCTCCTAACCTAGAGGGCGTGGTGAAGCCCTGGGAATAAAATCGGGGTAGTTTAGTCGGTTACATCGGACTTCTGTGTCCTACTATTCCCAGATTTCTACAGCAAGGCCCGTTATAAACCGGCGGATAATGGGTCTTGTCTGAGTTTGGACTTTTTTCCCTCCCCCTTTATTTTCTTTAAAGAAGCTTGAGTCAAGCAATTCCCCTAAATAGCCTTCAGACTACCCGAGTTTAACGCCATGCAGTCAAAGACAATCGCTGTGGCGAATATTCCTCAGGGACTCCGAATACATCCACAGTAATAAAGCGCATTTGTCCAAGATTAATGTCCTATCAGTTAAGGATACTACGAATACAAATCTTACGTTGTCGCCACACGCGAACCATTATTTCAAGACTGTCGACGATAGGTGAGATGATCAAGGGGCATATCAATCCCCCTTTTTTTTTGAAGCGTGACACTTCTCGAGCCTTCCGGGATATTTTGGATTTCATTATTTCCACCTTCGTTGACACATTAGCGCTTCATGACCAAAGACTAGCTGACGGTAATTATTCTTTGCTACCAGGTTTTGGCTTCATAGAATGTCACAGAAATCGCCTTCTCTTGGGTTACACGAGCCGGGCCACAACTACATCGACGCCCTTCTATATTTCTACCAACTACCAACATCCAACGGTAGCTCTCCATGCGGCTTACGAGGAGGTCGCATGAGATCTTCAAACAGTGTCGTCGACGTTGTTTCAACCACAATGGTAGAAAGTTAGGTGCGCCTATGCCCGAGCGTAACAATGAATTGACCATATGATCAATATTCCACTCCAAGGCGACGAATCGTACGCTTTTAATATATACTTGAAACTATGACGCCTGTTTGACCATATCAAGCCAATCAAGGACACTACATACACCGACATACGGCCTTCTTAGGTTCAATAGAATGTAAAGGGCTAAGGCCGGCAACAGGTTGCATTATTGAAGGTTAGTCGTTTGATGAGATTGGCCTAACCAAGATAAAAACGATGTTATTTCTCTTTGTGTTGTTGGCCGTCTCAACGGTGCCGTTCCAAGTCTTCGATGTGTATGGATAAGGTAGGTAGGCTTTCGAAATAATGGCGGTGGCAATGCCGCTTGTTTCCAAACCGCGCATATGGCAATAAGTAGCGATCTGGAGAGCAGCAACGTCAATCAAGCTCGAGTTGGTTTCAAAAGGCTGTTCCATATTGACCGACTACCTGGGTGGTTACTGGAATATGAGGGCAGATAATAGCAAGAGGATCTCTTAATTAGGCACGTAGGAAATAAAAGTAATTTACGTCTATTTAAAAATGCATAGTGTCAGCAAATACAATCAATCCTCTTCTTCGACTAGCCGTACGGGGGGAACTGGGTGACTCTTCGCAGGGATGAAATCAAGCCAACACCAAGACTCAACTTAAGTGTCTCATATCTCTTCCGGCGGATATTCATTGTTAAGCGCTTCTATACATGGTATTTATCAGTTTATAGCGTAATAACCCTTTCGTGGCTCTCATTCTTGACATGCGTCTTGCTAGAATATTTTGTATGATTGAGCTAAACGTGGGTCGGAATGCTATCTGCAAGCACTTGAGACGGGACATTTGAGACGATGGATATTTCAATATTCACGGCCACGAGATTTTTATATTTAGGCGGTTTAAGTTTAAGATCTCTTGTAAAACACCAAAGTGCCTCCCTTGCTTCTTGATTTACTTCGTGCATGTAATGATTTGGTAGGTAGGTAGGTAGTTTACCAACATCATAGCTTGTGCCTTGTGTTGTAGATGTGGCTAACTAAACCCTTTCTTGTGTGCCATCATATGTTAGGAACTTTAGTCTTAGCTCGTCGATGACAACGCACTGGGTAAAACAATTCAACGCGTCTTCAATTATGCCATCTTCTAGTTGAAACTGATCTGCCCCTCAGATCAAGGCGATGTACTATATACAATGAATTCAAGTTGTAAACACTTAGGTATTAATCGTCTGCTGAGGTTGGACTTCGTTCCCTACATCATCGTTGCTATTCAAATATTTCTTTCTCTCCCTCTACGCTCTTCGATTCGATTTAATAGGCCCGAAATACTAAACCTTTTATCTGAACTGGACCCTGAAAGGGAGCGGTATGTCGCCGAGCCAGTGCTTGAAAAGAGCGAAAGCGCGGATAAGGATGTTGCGGACTGAGTTCCTATGACATCTGTTGGCTTGCCTGCTATGAGTATTAGCATTGGGTAGAATTTGTTTTGATAAAGCAGGGAACTCGCGGATATTGCCCCGTCCGCCAATACCATAACTCCTGAGTTGCGCATCCCTCTCTTTAACTTCACTCCCCGCCTCGTAATTTAAATCATCTGAACTTTGTCGTCTTCGAGGCCGAGCCGTTGTACCACCTACTGCCGTGTCGAAACGTGGTTGGCTTGCCGACCGTAAGTTGGCCACAGATACGCTACGGACTGGTGCTAATCGACCTTGTATCCTCACACAATGCCGCGGCCGTTCCTGTACCGGCAACAGACGGCTAGTTTCAGGATCTAGATCCGGCAACGCTATCGTTTTATCATCGTCGCTGTTTCTGGGGCCGCTATTGGGAAGGAATGCAGATAGCTCGTTAAGTAGCGGTGGCAGGGGAGGTGGCGGCGTATAAGGACGCGAACGCATGATGGGTAATTTCTGTTTTTGCCGCTTCTGCATCCGCCACGTCGCGGAAAGCCAACTTAGCAGCCGGTAGGATTGACTTTTGGCTTTCGGAATCTACGTTAGGTCGGAAACGGGCTGCATTGAGTCCCAATGATATCTTCCCGCTTTTCGGTAAAATTAATCCCTCAGATCGCAAAGCTTGAATACTGTAGATACCTTGTCGTCGTGAATTGCAGCGTCGATTATATCATATTGCATGTGGAAAAGGGGAAATTAAAGCGAGAAGGGAAAAAAAAACACGCCAAAGGCGCGGAAAAGACATGTTAGACAAGGGAGCAACCTGAAAAGCAACACGAGAAACACAAGAAACACAAGTGACCCTTCGGACTTGGGGATTTCGATGGCTTGAGACTAGGCGTCGCTATCGCGTGGATTTAGCGTATGCTTTTGCTTTTATTGTATGCACAATGGAAATTACTAAAATGTTGTTGGATTAAGAGATAACAACGATAAAAGAAAATCCCCCTGGATGGGAATTGATACGGATCTCCAAAGAAACTATTATCGACCAATATCTTACTCTAAGACTCGATGAATAGGAATTATCTATCGATATAGTTATGAATCTATTTACAATCAAAGTTGTCGAATGGAAATGTCAGCAGACCTTTGAGGCTCTATGAGATCGGCAAAAGGGATTCGAGACAGACACACACACACACGCGCGCACACTCACACTCACACTCACACACCAAATCCGAACCATGGCTTCAATTCCAAAGGGTCGTGGGTCAAAAGTTCGCGTGTCGCGTATGCAGGGACGTGGCGCTGACATAACAGATTCCCTCGTGGCTGCGCGGCCTTTGGATTATATAAAATTGAGTACCTAAACTCGCGTAGTTTTGGGCGAACCAAAATACCTATCGTTGCGGCGAAATCGTATTTTGAATGCCGTCGTCGCCAATCGCATTGCGCATTTACAATTTGTTGGAATTTTTGTAATTAACATGACTCGCGACGCGGATTACTAATAACCAAATAACGTAAAACAAATGCCTATTCATTTTCCCGTTTTCCCCTTATTAAACTATTCATACTATTGATGGAACAATGGGTTAATTAGTAGGCTATCGTACCACCTGAAATTGCAATTATCTCTATTACTTATTACCTCTCGAATTACGGCTCGTAAGGCTTAGGGCTAATAACTAAGGTCCTGGTAGTAGTAACTGACTATGTGGGTATGAAGCGGTCGCTCCCGCGAGTCGGGGCTTCGAGTTCATGTTTAAAATGACATCTTTTCCTTGTGTTGTGTCGTCGATGCTATCGTCATAAATTTATGAGGATTTATTGAATGGGAAAAAATGAAAATAAGAGTTCAAGGTTTGAAGGTTCGTGTAACGCTGCATATGGGCCGAATAACTTGCTCACAGCGCTCGTTACGGACCGTAACCCCGCTCCATAAATGCACAAATTATGCTTACCAACTGCAATTGAAATTTTCATAGCAAATGCAGTTTCGCTTATCCACAAAATCTACCTCTAAAATCATAACAAACATAACATTGTATTAGTTAACTATGTACAAGTACATAATAAGTCTCCATCTGCAATGGATGTACATATGCATGCTCCTACAAAACATGCGATCTTATGCGCATATGTACGCAGGCAGTTCGCAGCTACATTATGCAAGTTCTCTCTCCCTTGCTTAAAATGAGGGGTTATCATCACGCTCATTGGTGGCGTTATCTTTTTTTTTTTTTTCCTTTCCAAAGTCACCGCCGGGAGTTGCGAAGAGGATCAACGATCAACAATCGCCCAGTCGCTAGCGAGAATTAATTGCGCAGTCTTGGCATACCTCCCCAAATTCAACATCACTTAATATCTTCAATATCTTCAACTCAAAAAAATTACAAAAAATATTAGAATTTAATTGAATTTTTTTTAATTTAATTAGTAAAAAATTTGTATAATTTACGCTTATTTTGGTAGTATAATTGGTATAGTTTACAATAAGTATCAATATAAGAAAGGGTTGGAATTTTTAAGGTAGAATGCCAAGACTGCGCAATCAATTTTCTCTTCTGACGGTCGCCTTTTCATCACTTGGGACGAAGCATAGAAAAGGAGACGAAACTTCCATGTCGTCATCCACACGTGAGCTTCGCATATGTCTTGCAGACGTCTCATGCATCCCTTGGAATTCGGCAGAGTTAAGAAGAAGAAAATCTCTCCTCTCACTTGCAGAGTAGCTTTCTTATGTCGATTGGTAATTCGCTTAGCACTTGATCGTTTCAAAGAATGTTGTATTTGGAGATTTTAATTTTTATTTCTCTTCAATTTTCCCTTTCTCTTACTCGCGGTAGTTTCATTTCTTACATTACTTGTTAGTTCGACCGGTGTATTTACTGCAACAGCTCTCTTACTCCGCGCTGATGATGCACTCTTCAGCTTTGTTTATGCGATGCCTCGGTAAACGCTATGCTCACCGTCACCGTTGTTGCAATTTCTGCGAGCTAGAAGATGCGAGGGGTTTAATTAACTACTGCGGGGTGATCGAGAAGGCGAGATCAGAAACGGGCCCCCTATACATTGCATCCTGTCGTGTAAGTACATAGAAAATTTCTGTATGATATGCAGCTATCTTGGGTACCTAGTAAATATGCAAGAGATACAAGAGATGTAAGCCTCACCATTACCAATGTACTGGGAATGGTAGGTAGTATTTTCAACGATGAATGGTACCTATTTTGTCAATTTGTCCTGTTTTTGTTACCAATTGGGATAACCATGCTCGGGATAATCAACAATCAAAAATCAGCAATCAACAACTCGCAACTATTACGTCTTTGCGCTGGTCGTGGATTTCATCTCTAATCGACTTGCAGCAGGGCTGAAAGGATTAGCTGCTAGGTTAAAACCAAGATTCGATCCATGATGATAGCACCCTAAAACAATTAGCATGGTTTTTCTCTTAGGTAAACTGGGTTAACAAGTCTAGACCGTTGATGTTTGTTACTATTCCCTGAAAGACGCTCGGTCTCGAATCGTGAGGCGGATGCATTTTCACCCGGTTAACCTCCTTGCAACCCCGCGCTTAGTGATCAAAATACATGTTATAATTATCCTCGCGTATAACAAGAAAGGGGCGCAGCAATAAGCATAAAAACAAAAGCCATCGTCGATGTGGAGTTGGACTGTGTTGACCCCGTTGTTGACCACGTCCGGATCCCTGCTGTGCCACTGACCCTTCATATCCTTGCTGCCGCGACGTGCCCAGGGAAATAGCTTCAACTAGATACGTGCACTAATTCTTATCTCTAACGATTCAAATAATAAGGCAAATAATAAGGCCGTGGATGAACCGTTTGAACCATTGGCGAAAATCGCTTCGTTGTGGCACTACATTAGCCCCCTAATATCATCCTAATACATATTGTGCAGTCGTAATATTGTTCCGTTAGTCCCCGGATCCCGTGTCTTAGCCCGGGATCGTCTCTTCTAGTGGCTTGGTCCGGGTTTGAGATGCCTTCCGAAGTCGGCACGGTCTCCGTGATTGGGTCTTGTCAGCTTTGAAATTAACTGCTAAGATTCATGTTGTCGATCATTGATCTGTCAGCAAATATGAGCCTCTTCAGACTTGATCATTATTGATAACGTGGAGCATAATTCAACGAGCCTCGAGGTTACTTCCAATAACCGCAGCTCTCTTTCTATTTGTCCCCTTTTCCAATTTATATGGTATGCATGTCATATTACCGTGTGCATGAAACGGGCATTGGGTTGGAGCACATAAACCAACTTGCATATTACTTGCTAGAATGAGACCTCTGCAGTAAAGTTCCTTGCCGTCGGTAGCATATCCGATGACATGGTTCGAGCGTTGCATGATATTAGGATAAGAACTTGGAATGCTAGACAGGGTAAAGAGAAAATTTATTTCGCAAGGTTATATCCTATTCGACGACGCAAGCGAGTGGCTGGCTTTACAGTGTGTATTCTACTTACCCCTATCTCTCGGGGCTAATACGTCTTGACTGTGTAAACACTGTCCTCTCACGGAGATGGAAACAAGAATGGCACGTGAAAAAGACTTATGCTGGGCTCGCTGCACGTGTTTCTTGCACTGCGTCGATGAGGTATTATGCATAGGTACCCAGCCTCATTACGCGCTGGTCGCTTGAATTACGGGTATCTTCTAGTTTCTACGCAACAAAGCATACTCTCTGGTAATAGTACAGGTAGAGCTTTCTCAACAGAAGCAAAAAAATAACAGATCATGCTGACGCGCCAGCGGAATGTCGTGTAGAAAAAACCAAAATAGAATAAAATAAAAAATAAAAACATAGAAAATAAAAAGTAAAATTCCACCACCAAGTGCTTTTAATACATCGTCGCGCAGACAATTCCGTCCCAGTCCGTAGTCCCATAACCCCCCCGATAGAAGTACAAACCCTCATTAGCACACGCCCGTGCTTGCTCACAGAGCACGTAGAAAAGATCTAGAGTAGTCTAGTTCGGAGTTGGCTCCTGCGAGTCTAAAGGTTTTAAGCTGTCGTCTAGAGATTCTAGCTTCTTCATGTTGCCGTATTTGCTCATCCATTCGCTGTTAACATTGCGATAATCTTCGGGTCCGTATGGGTCGTAAAGCTCCGCCAGGAAGCCCTTCTTGCGGTAGATGTTGAGACCCAAGTCGCGCTGCAAGAGATCGAGATACGGCACGGCGTCGAAGATGAAATTAGGGTTCTTTGTACCGTCGGTCGGGTAGCGCCATTTGCCGAAACGATTGTATAACATGGTCTCGTACTGAAGCTGGTCCATTGCCTTCGCATCGCCGACCGCAATCGACGGGTCGCGTTCCAGCTTCCCGGCGAAATAGGCGCTGATCCAAAGGCCTTGGAGATGCGCAGTTATCATATTACTCAAGTTGGAAACAATGCCGATAAATGCCGTGTCGCGGGTGCGCAGGAACCGCTCTGCCGGAGGTACGATAAAGTGATGCAACATGTACGGCGTGAGGGGCTTGTATGGGGTCACATCGTCGTCACTCATGATGCCCTTCTGCTCGGTCATGGGGACATAATTCTCGTTCCACACGGGCGGGTCCTTCAGTCGAGGGAAGCGTTCTAGAATGTCCTTATCGACTCGTGCCATTAATTCTGGGTTGTTGGCAAGGTCGGTAGCTGGTGCATTGGCGTTCGGAGTGTGCGGAACACCAAGTTCACTTTCGATGCCTTCCGGCAGAAGCTTGATGGGCGGTACGTGCTTCCAGCCGGTGTGAGCAAGCAAAGCGTCGGACTCAAACTCGGTGCCGTCGGATAGATGGACCTTTCCTGGGCTGAGATGATCAATTTCGCTAACGTAAACGTTGACGAGATCGCTCTTGACGACATCCATGAAGTCGGTATCGTAATTCATGATACTAAAGCTAGCCCCTGTAAACATGGCGCTTGTCCAAGGCTTCAGCTTCGCCGTCTTAGGATGGGAGTCGTATCTGTTGAGACTGATGACATCTCCACTTAACACCTTCCAAAAGGAGTTAACGATAGCACGTCCGACGGGAGTGCCATGGTAAAAGCCACGAATTCCGCCGTAGCCGTCGATATCGCCCCATGCGCAAGGGCTGAACCATGTCAAGAAGCGCATGTCTATTCCAGTGCGTTAATAAAAATAATATTAAAAAAAATAAAAAAATAAAAAAAAACCCTTGAAAGTCGAGCCTCATATGAGTTATCACAAAATAACTTACTGGCAAGCTTTTCGATCCACTTCTTCAGTGGAGTTACATAGGATGGAGCTATCCAACACGGACCGTGGCCAGAAGCTATTGAATTCGGTTAACACGCCGCGAGCTACTATTTAATATTGCAAAGGCACTTACACCGAATCACCCAATCGACTTTGACGCCGGCGGTGGCGTAGGCGTAAACGGCATCCCAGGCGAATTTCGTGGCGCCGAAGATCGTCACTCTCTTGGCCGTCTGCAAGGTATCGGCATTTTGCTTAAATTGCTTGCCGTGGAATATCCTGCCACCGAACGTCTCTTCACCTTCAAAATGCGGCAAGAATGGTTCAGAAGTTAAACCAGTGGCAAATATAACTCGACGTGCGAACACCTTTGTCTCAGCTTGATCCGGAGGCCGAACCGTCAAGACCCAACCGCCCTCGACGGTATCCTGATGCTCAGCAACGAGGACTTTGGTATTTAGACGGACCAAGTTGGCAATTCCAAACCGGGCAGCGTACGCCTTGAGGTAGTTGTTGATAACCTCACCTGGCATATGCTCGCCCGTCTTGACGCCGAATGTCGGCGTGTCCATAGGAAAGTCGGGGTACTCGAACGTCCCCAATAGATTGTTGCTCTTCAAACCTGGGTATAGACGGTCGTCGGCCCACGTGCCGCCCAAGCTGGACTGAGAGTCGAACACTGCCAGCGAGCATTCTGGTTGAGTTACGTGAAACTGCTTTGCGGCGGCCAATCCGTACCAACCTGCCGAGCCGGTGGGGTCAGCTATACGCCCTTACGGTAGGTAGTATGATGAATGAGAGCCCCTCTTGCCGGGACATATATAACGAAGGAAGGCCGAAGAATAAGGAGAGAGGTAGGCAATATGAACTTACCGGCACCAACAACGACGCAGTCCAGCTTCTCCATTGTGATGTTCTCCGTGGCGGCGATGGGATCGCGCTTTTCGGTGAAGTCTGTAGCGGCCATGATGATACACTTACACTAAGCTAGCTCGGTGCTTTATCCGAAGGGCCTTCCTTGACATACGCAAACAAGCAATGGCGTCTTCTTGGGGTATAGAGAAAAGAACCGGGAGGCTGGATAAAAGGTCATAGGATAAACTTGAGAATGCTAAACGCACTGAAGGCGCCGAGGGGCTAGGACATAGTAAGTATGTAGTCAAGACTTTGAGAGAGAGAAGAGAGAGAGAGCTCTTCTACCCTCCCTTTCTTCCCACGCGGCAGAGGGCCTCGACCTATTTTGCACCATTGCCATAGTACCAGCCTGCTTGCGCAGAAAACGGCATCGCTCGTCTCATTCAACATCCCGACGGCCCGCCCTAATCTGTCGTCTCCCCTAGTCGTACGGTGCGAAGCAAGGGTGCACGGGGTCCGTGTCTTGGGATTCTGGGGGGAGGGGCGACAGCATGACAAGGGACTGATGTCTACGCTACCTAAGATTATGAAGTGGTTCTCGAAACGGCAACCCTCCACAGTCTTGGCAGGTATTGCTAAATGTTAATCTAATCCGCCAACGTCAAACAGTATATCAGCCGAGAAAGTTCATGCCAATCATTTGCTATTCCTGGATTTGTTTGGTCTCACCCGTCCCGTCGTTACAATCCATAATAGACGTAATAGTAGTTAGCTGCTCCTTTTCGTCTGCTGGAGACCCCACTTATCCTACGAGGGCCTGGTCATTAATTGACCATCTTATAGCCCTGTCTAAGTCCAGACGATCCCCAGCTTGCTGTTGTGATATGCACGCAATCCAGATACTTAGCACGACCAATTAAAACGTGGCCGTCGGCACAGACCGACCGATGGATATGCCATGTTTACGATGATAGCGGAGTGCCACGATAAATAATAAAAATAAAATAAAATAACTGAGGGGGATCCGTGACCGAAGGCCAGCCAGTTATGAGATGAATAGTTATTACATCGTCACCAACACATAAATAAAATTTCCCACTATTGCTTATGTCTAAGTCGTTTAGGTACTCACTAAATACTAACTTGCATATGTAATGCATCGGTGCAGCACACCATCTCCGTTTACCTGTCGTAGATTCGTAGATGCGTAGACGTTCTGGCCTGCACCCGTCTCTTTATGGAGGGTGGCATGCATAATAGCATCAGATAGACAGCCACAAGTCCGAAATACAAGTCTACAAGTTACGCCATGCCATGCCATGCATGGCTACCTACCTAGGTAGCCTATGTAGTTAATACCGAACGGGTAGGTTGGCAATTCCGGATGGCATTTCCCGCCATACTGAGGCTCTCTTGGCTGTTTGGCTCGTCTAGCTTCGAATTCTCGAATCCTTCTCTCCGAGTCCTAGGACCTAGGTTCCCCCTTGCGCATTCGGCTCCTTCTTTTTACATAAGAGCAACGATAAGAATTCTAGGGTCAGGGTTTTTTTTTTTTTTTTTTTTTTTTTTTTTTTTTTTTTTTTTTTCTCTTTCCCTCCTTGCGATTTTCCTCCCCTCGCCCACGGACTCCTTCTGGCCGCATCCTATTCCCGAGGCCTCGGTGCAACAAACTCTGCGCCGAAGACTGAAGCAGTGGCACCCGGGGTCCCGCAGATGTGTAGAGGCTAACTTGCCGGCCCCTGAGGGAATGTAACCGTGATGTTTAGCCGCGCATGTCGTTATGCACAGAATCGGAGTCGATATACGTCTCATAGGACACGGCACATTTCAATTCACAAAACACACAGCCATAATAGTTCTAGGGCTTATGTGACGCACGATACAGGAGCTAGGAGAGTAGCTAGGGGTAGCTTTTTGGGTGGCAATATTGAAGTGCGTCTAGTCTACCAAGATTCGAATAGAGAGATTGACATCTCGTTCCTGCATTACGAAGGAAATCAGCTTCGTGTGTGATCATGCGGTTGACGGTTGAATAAGTGATATAAGTTCGTCACACGAACGATAACCGCATTAAACTCCCAGATCAAGTTCGGACTTCTGCCGATCTGTCACTTAGTATCCATATATGTGGCTTCGGATATCCACCCTGATAATGACTTGAGATTAATCCAACCCATGTCGATACGGCCAGTCTGTGGTTCAGGCTCATAAGCACCCATGTTTGATACCCCGATCTTTGCGGTCTATCAGCGATTGACCAGTCACAGCGCCTTTCACAAAAAGACCCTCTTTCTTGCCTTGTATAATTTATATGTAGTTGTATCTCAGTCTATACGAATTCCGCCCAGAGGGCGAGCCAGCCTCCGAATAGTACAAGTCTAAAGTCTAGCCTCCGTCCGTTTCGTGTCTTCGCTAGTCGACTTCAAGTCAAGTCCTTCAATAGTCTTGCTCTCTCGCTTGCTTCGCTTCGCTCCCCCCATCACTTGTCTTTTCTTCTGCATCATGTCTTCAGCCGAACAACCACCCGATCCCGCAGCGGCAGCGGCAGCTGCCGCGGCCATGCTCCAGTTCACCATCGAGGCCTGGACACTACTATCAGTCGGCATACTCGTGACCATGCTTCGGACGTACGCCCGTATAAAAGCTGTAGGACTAAAGCACCTACAAGCCGACGACTATCTAGCTTGGGTTGGAGTGGTTAGTGTTTGCCCGCGTCTATTAGCGTATATTTGGAGTAATCGCATTCGTAACTGACCGTCCTCGCGTAGACCTTCTATGCCGTCGAGACAAGTTTGGCATATTCAGTCGGAGCTGTCGCTCAAGGTTTAGCAAACAATGGTATGACGGATGAGCAACGTGCTGCATTATCACCGGA
Organism: Daldinia sp. FL1419; assembly: GCA_025201765.1. Taxonomy (NCBI): domain Eukaryota; kingdom Fungi; phylum Ascomycota; class Sordariomycetes; order Xylariales; family Hypoxylaceae; genus Daldinia; species Daldinia sp. FL1419. The sequence goes on from MU623348.1 coordinate 200,722, forward strand.
TAGCCAAGAATATAAGACGAGGTGCGTAAGCTGAGATGACGTGAAGGAGATTCAATTGGACATCGTGTACTAATTTGGTCTTTTCAGGGTCACTGGTTCTCAGATCCAACTAGCAGGGTGGTCTTCCTACTCTGTGCTTCTCTGGTCACTCAAGGCGTCGCTACTGGTCTTCTACATGCGATTGACGGTAAGGACTCATCCGTCATGTTATTGTCTTGAAATATATAACTAAGTGTTGATCTAGGCCGGATTGAACCGAACCTACTTGATTCGTATCTACATCGGTTTTGGACTCCTCATCGCTAGTTTCATTGTAATCCTGTTGAATCTCTTCCTTGGCTGCCGACCCTTCCATAAGTACTGGCAGATCTATCCCGACCCAGGAAGTATGTTACTTCTCAAAATCCTTACCATGAGATGATACTAACCTACCTTAGACGTCTGCCAGCCCGCCGTGTCTAATGAAGTTATTTGGGTATATTTGTCGATGAATGTGACGACCGATTTATACTTAATTTCTATTCCCGTTCCTATGCTTTGGCAGTCGAGTTTAAAGCCTGCGAAAAAGTTCGGGTTAATCGTGCTCTTTAGCGGTGGTCTATTCGTCGTTGCTTGTGCTATCCTGCGTTGCGCTCTCATCGTAACCGTACGTTGTAAACCCGAAAACCTATTTATGGTCATATAAGCTCATACAAATTTATAGGACCCCGTCAATGGAGCTCAGCTCGCTGGATCGTGGGCTGTTCGGGAGACCTTTGTCGCCGTTGTTACGACTAACCTACCAATGGTGTTCCCTCTGATCAAGATGTGGCTTACTCCAGTCCTCGGCTCGTTAATTACGACGGTGCGTTCGCAGCAGAAATTGACCGATAAGGAATCGAAGAGCGACCTTCGTACGTTCGGTGGTGGAAGTCATCAGAGTTGGCGACGACGTGGGCCTCCTACGGCAAACCCTATCACGAACTTCACATTTAACGAGAGCGAGGAACGAATAGTGGACGACGTCAAAATGCATGATCTAAAGGGTTGGACCGACACGAGCACTAACGGAAGCTCGCCAATTAGCAGCAACAACCATAATATCCACAAGCACGTCGAGGTGGAAGTTGTTAGTGAAGTGCGTGACGAAAGAGACATGGATAACCGACGCCCAGTGATTGGCGACGAGGAGAACCAAATGCACGGAAACTACTCTTTCGCCAGAGGCCCTCGGAGAACGAGCTATACCGGCCACGGTCGTACGTAAAAAGATGAGATATAAAGAATAACTAAGGGACGCGATACTAATATCCTGACGAACTCCCCTCATGGCTGGCTAAGACGGGATAATGCAGGAGGATGTAATAGAAACGGGATATAAAAAGCTGACTTACTCGGCACTCGGTTTATTCTGGAGTTTATACGGCGTGTATATAGGTAGGTATCTATCTGTTGTATACAGAAACCCCAAACCGACAAAAAAGGTTTGTTAAGGGATGGTTAATTCTCAGATTCCGAAGCTCTGGCTGGAAAGAAAAGGGCAAAGGCGCTCTGACGAGCAACACGTAGGGTTTCATTGTGGTCTTTGGAGATACAACTGTCTGTCTAAGGGGAACTCTAGGAAAGTTAGGAAAGTAGTGTATAGTCTTACAGGATTCCAACAAAGGGCAATACCGACATTCAAATATGTCTCGTGCGGGGGGGAAAGCGACCCGGTGCCATAGCGCTGGGAAAGGGATCTACATATTAGTACCGATATTAGTACCGAATATACAGAGTGATACCCATCAGACGGTCTTCATTTAGTTTCCTATTGAGTACACAGATCATCTGTCCATAGCAAGCTTGACGATGGCCTTCAGCTCATCTCTTTCTAAGCCTCTTATGCCCAACAAATCGTTATCCCGGACCGGAAAGTATCCGCCCCAGCCTTTACCGATGAATGCCCTATTAATGAACATGGCGATCACCTCCTCGCTATGGTCACCTTCTGCCCAACGCCGGAGGGCCTCGCTTTCCAAATCCTCGGTTTTAGACTGAGTAATATCCCACCCGTCACTAGCGCCCAGCTCCCTGGCTATGGCAATTAATTCGTTCTGGGTCGTGTTGACGCTAGAGATCCTCACCGGACGATTAGCCGTCTCTTCCAGGTGGGTCAAGATGCCGATTACGGCTTGGGCGATGTCGTCGTAAGTCGTAGCGCAGAATAGTACGTCACCGCCATCTTTGATATCAGCCTTACGCTGCTTTACGTCCACGATGAAGTCCAAGGTCCAGTCCGGTCCGAGAAACGAGGCATTGTGAATCGTAGTCCACGAGAACGGTGGGTTTTCCATCACCTTTTGCTCGCAGCGCTGACGAATGGCAATCTTAGGTTGGTAGATGGGGAAAGCGGCCAGCTTGGGATTTAAAAGATCGTTACCGTACTCAGAAGGAATCATTCTCTTCACACCGGCTTTAGCCGCCGCATCGACAAGACTTTTCTGCACGTGGATGGCTTCGAAGGCCATTGCGGACACGAGCGCATCCTGCCCTTGAAGAGCAGAAGCCAATGAGTCAACAGAATCGTAGTTTACTTGCTTGACGGTGACGTCTGTGGGAAGCTCGTGCCGCCGATTCTCGTCACGCGTGAGAACAGTCACTTCGAAGAGTTTCGAAGCCAGAAGACGGTCGACGATTGGACGGCCGATCTTCCCAGTTGCCTAATCAAACCAGTAAGCTCCTGTCTCGGGGGAAATGGGCAAGGGTGGAGCGACGAACCCCTACAACGGCGACATTTTTAATTGTAGTCATTGCGGAAAACAAAAAAAGAAATGTCAAAAAGCTTGGGTGCGGTGGATAAGCTATGACTGGTGGGCTTATGGCTTTCTGGACAGCATGGGCCGTTATGGAACACAGGGCTGGGTTATCTGGTTGTTCGGGCAAATGCCTCGTGGAGAAATTTATCGAAGATGTGGGATGATGTTGGGGGGCACAGGAAAGTTGGTCTCTGAACGGAATTTTATGATGATTATATGTAAGTACTATATGTATGTCACCGGCCACGTTGCGTACACGTTGCGTACACGAGCCTGATGCTTAGATATCCTGCCAGGTTGAGGGATCCAGGTGGAGTGAATCCTGTTTTTCTTTCAGCCAGGCGTTCGGGAAAAGCTTGCGGATGGTGGCGTACCAAGAAACCCGACAACCACGACGCTGGTAATGACTTTGTTTTGTTTTCGTGGGCGTAATTGGGCGCCTTGAAAGCCCACCCGTGATGCCGTTAGTTAAAAAAGAAAAAAAAAGAAAAAAAAGGAGTCCACACCGGCGAATACTAGATTTATCTTCCATGGCTTTGGAACGGGCCGCTTTGACGGTCGGCCCACTCTCATTTGCTTCTTCGTGTCTTCCAATGAGCAAGCTAGAAGCTTTCCTATTACGGTGGCTTCATATCGAGACCGAAAGGACCAGCGCACGAGTACATCAATACAAGAAGCATATAGGTAGGTATGTTAGCATATGGAAAAAAAAGGTAGGGTAGTCCAGCATATCAGCACATCAGCACATCACGAAACCCCTTGCCGCCGTCTGCAACTCTGGCAATCGCTAAAGAAAACCCAACATTGCCAAACATGTCAGATATGCCAGGGGTGGGCTGGGGAAAGCTGGTCGACGAGTGGTGGAACTAAGCGTGGCATAAAAGTTACGAAGCGGTTACGAAGCAAAGGCGGCATCGTTCTAAGCGTTTCTGGTGTGCTGTAAATGTAGGAACGTACGTGCCTATGTGTGCTATGTGTGCTATGTGTGCTATGTGTGCTATGTGTGTGTGTGAGTGTGTGTGCCGTTGTATACTACCATCCTACATCGTAGTAGTCTGCCTAGGTACCTAAGGTAAGGTCGTAGTGTAGTAGTAGGAATTCCGGCAGTCCCATGCCGCCCCCTGGAACCACCCTATAGGATATTAAGTTAAGAATGGGGAAAGCTGCAGGTTCAGCCGAAGGCCCTGTCAGAACCCTTAAGTCCCCTGCGTGGGCTCTATAGATCCTTGTCAACTCCACCGTTTTACCCCCTCAACTGACAACTGTACCTACTTTAGAGGTCCAGGGAAGAGAGAAAGGTTAACATCGACGAGAGGGATACAAGTCCGGGCTGTAACAGCGGAATGGTGAGTGTTCAATGTAACATACCGCTTCTTCAGTGGACTCTCGAGCCATTCGCTGATCTTGTCCTCTCGATTGGAACCACTCCATGAAGAAAAGTCCAAATGGAACAAATGGATAATTCTCTTTTCCAATCTTTTATTTTCCCTTTTCCTCCTTCCGCGCCCCCCTGCTGACTCGCATCCGGGACCGCCGCCTATTACCGCTGAATCGTTGCTGACTCTGACTCTCCTTCCCAAGGTTTTCCAAAAGCTTTTCCCCAAAGGTCTCGCAACGCCTTGCATGGTGCGCACTGACTTTCTTCTTCACCTTACCTACCTAGTCTCCCTCTCCGAGCTCTCGGTAGCGCCCTAAGGAGCGACCCCCCGGACCGTAGCGCCCCCTAAGCCCCAACCAGCCTAGTTCCCTTGTGTACGTTCCTCCACGGTCTTCGTTATCTTCAGTACGGGGAGTGAGAGCATCGTGCCAAGTGGACGGTATTGCTGACGACCAGTCCTTGCATACTTGCGTATGTATGCACGCATCCCAACGAGACCTCCTATTTTCATTTTCATTTTCAACGACCAGCCACGTGGTCTTGGATAGGTCGAGCTTCAGCCTCTTTAATAAGTATCTTGGGGATCAAGTAGGAAGTTTTCGTCAGAGCCACGGCTCTTATCACGACGACACGTTCCCATCGGAAAGTCTACTGCTAACTTGACGGCACGCCTCGCCTATATGGAGGATCATGCCCCATGTCTAGAATAGAAGAATGGTGACACCGCTATGGCTAAAACCCTGCTGACGTTGAATTTGTTTTTATTTTTATTTTTTTTTATCCTCCGATGAATTAAGACGGACTGAAGACGGGGCGAAAACAGGGTCCGGGGCTGAGTCAAACTAGAGGTCGCCGAAGCCATCCCTAAGGAGATCAGCGATCAGCCCAACTGATGATAACTCTCAACTGCAAAGAGGACCCATCGATCACCCCAAGTACCAGGAAATATCGATATCCGCCAGTCTTACGCAGACACATAAGCAACGAGGTAGAGCACATGGACATGACGTACTAATAAGTAGTTGACTCGTATAATGAAATTTTTATACTCACAGGCGTGCTGGCGTCCTGGGCGTTTTCTCGCTACCTCTCTAGACAAGCCATATCAGCCCCATTAAACGTCGAGGGAGAAAAGCTATGACGCCTTGTTCTCTCTCTTTTTTTTTTTTTTTTTTTTTTTCCTTTTACTTTTTTTCTCCCCATCAGCCGTGGGACCCATGGCCAGTTCCAGAAGGAGTGGAGAGGAAATGAGATTTCTTCATGGCTTTCCGTTCTCCGGCCGGCATAATACTTTCCTCTTGGATACATAGACCACACACACTTGTACCTCCTGTGCATTTATCCCTTGTGACAAGCATTCCATTGGGCATGCCATGTCAGTGACGAGGTTGTTGCGGGGCAACATGATTGGATGCATCCTTTATGGACAATTGCCTGATTGGTTAAAGAGAAAAGTTTCTACCGAGTTGATAATCTGGCTAACAAAACCCGTGGACGATTGAACATGCGTGCGTATCGGTGGCCAAGATGGTTTATGGATCCCCTTGCCGCCCCAAAGTAACTCGTACGGAACGCCTCGACGCTGGGCATCATCGGGCTTAGGATAGACGAGCAATGTCCTCCCTCATTTGTCACGGTCTGGGTCCAACCAAGCTGCACTGGCCAGAGGCTCCCGAGAAGTATAAGTAAGCTCGCTGCCTACTCCGCTCCCCATCTTTCTCCTGCAATGTGACATGTAATGTAATAGAGAGAGCATCAATATTCCCGTCTTCTCTTACAGCAGTTCGTCATGGCTTTCTCGTTGCTCTTCGCCGCCTGCGGCCTCGTCGTCTTCTCCCTATACTCTATTGTCCAGTGGCTCTTGACATGTCGGCGACGAAGTCACATGAAGAGGCAGAACGGCTGCCTTCCTCCCAAGAAGCTTCCCCAGCTGGACCCCATCATGGGGACTGACGTCGTTATGCAGAACCTCGGGGCCGCAAAGAAGCACGGCTTCCTCGACCTCCTCAGGACTCGACACGCCACCAATGGCCTCACATTCACCACGAACACCTACTTGCGGACCACCATCAACACGTGCGACCCGACCCTCATCCAGAACGTTCTGTCGTTCCAGTTCCAGGACTTCGGAATGGGTCCCTTGCGACGAAAGAGCGCTTCTCCACTCCTGGGGCGAGGTATCTTCACCACGGATGACGATATCTGGGCTCATCAGCGTGCTCTAATCCGGCCAAGCTTCGTCCGGGCCCAAGTAACCGATTTTGGAATCTTCGGTCATCATGTAGACCAGCTTATCGCTCTTATCGCCCGCCGCAACTACGAAGTCGACCTCCAGCAGCTGTTTTTCCGCATGGTAATTTGTGACCCTTGTGGCCCGTCTTATTCCCCTTTCCGGATTCGGTAACTAACACCGCTCGGCAGGTACTCGACTCCAATAGCGAATACATGTTCGGAGAATCCGTTGGTCTGATGTCAGAGAATGCGTCTGAAGCCGCTACCACGTTTCATCACGCGCTCGACTACGCTCAGCAGGGTACCATCCTACGACTACGTCTCGGAAATCTCATGTTCGCTCACCGGGACAAGAAGTTCCGGGATTCCTGCGGTACTGTCCACGCGTATGCTGACAAGTTCGTTGCACAAGCGCTGGAATACCGGCGTAAGCAATCCATGCTTCCTTCTGAGAAGAAGGACAAGGACGAAGGTGTTCGTCAGAAATACGTCTTCTTGAACGAGCTTGCCAAGGATACAGAGGACCCAATCATGCTTCGAGATCAGATTGTAAACATGCTCCTGGCCGCTCGCGACACTACCGCCGGTTTGCTCGCTTTCGTCTTCTTCATGCTGGCCCGACATCCTGACGTCTTTGATAAGCTTCGTGCTGACGTCCTGGAACACTACTGCGAACCCTTGACGTACGAAGCTCTGATGGACATGAAGTATCTTCGATACGTAATACACGAAAGTAAGCTTTGAATCCATCCGCCTTTTTCTTTTTTCTTTTTTCTTTTTTTTTTCTTATTCCTTCCCAAATAACTAACATGGTCAATCAGCTCTCCGCCTTTTCCCTCCTATCGCCACCAACAGCCGCATGGCTAACAAGGATACTGTCCTTCCCGTCGGCGGAGGTCCTGATGGAAAATCACCCCTTTTCGTTGCCAAGAACCACGTGGTTACTTACAGCACCTTTGTGATGCACAGGCGGAAGGAATTCTTCGGTGAAGATGCCGACGAATTCCGACCGGAGCGATGGGAGAATCTTCGTCCTGGTTGGGAGTTTCTGCCCTTTAATGGAGGACCAAGAATCTGCCCGGGCCAAAAGTTCGCCTTGACCGAGTCATCATACACGATCGCGCGCCTCCTTCACGCGTTCTCTAGGATTGAGAACCTCGACCCGACCGATTGGAGAGAGCAATTGACACTGTCATTGACACTCAACAACGGCGTACAATGCCGTCTAACGCCGGCGGAATAAGGCAAACTAGCCTTTCATTTTCTTCTTTTTCTTTCGTTCATCTTTTTACCACGAAATGTCTTACGACAGGGCTACAGCCTCCTTGATGACTGGGCACGGGGGCGGTTATGGTGTTGGAATACAGAAAAAAAAAGGCAACTTTGGTGGGGTTACTGTACATCTTTCTAATTAGAATTCGTGTGTGATACACGTAGCGTAATAGCTTTTTCTTTTTTATGTATGTATTCAGGGTATGAGGCGGGTGGTTGGTTTTTTTTGTGTTTTTTTTTTTTTTGTTTTTTTTATAGCTATCCAGCTTTTCTTCGGACTTTGGTTTAGACACTTGACCTCGCGATCAAAATGGTGGATAAGATTCCCCTCGTTAATCGATCAGATGGTGGATGGGAATTCTCTCGTTAATCAATTGGATTGGTTGCTGAGCGTACTGAAACGATATATTTGCTACTTCTCGTTATGATTTTGTGCCGTAAAGAAGAGTCAGATGCCGTATTGCAGTGTAGTGTAAATTTTTTCGGGAGCGTCTTGGTTATTTACCAGTCGTAAAGCAGCTTACCCCGAGTCATGAGGCTTAAGCCTAAAAGTCAGCACTGAAAGCTATCCGTCGGTCTGACGTTGTCTTATATAAAACCACTCGCCCGGCCAAGCTTCCCGAGTAGCACCAGGAATGGGGCGTGACCAACCTGCGGCCACAAGAATAAATATCAAGGTTGAACCCTGAGAAGCGCATGAATATGATGATTATTAAGTGCCAATGGAACGGGAATCCATGCAGGTATTACGCATGCTTCGTATAGCAACGTCGGGATTTGCTATCAGTACGACGATGCCGGGATGCCGGCAGACAGGCATAAATAAAGGTTAGGACGAAATTGAGTCAACATACCAGTCTAGTGACGAAATGAGGTGTCGTCAAGTGAGACTATTTGATATTTGTGTGGGCATATATGATGAAGTGCCACTGGTGTCAAATCTCCTAATGGTGAATATTCTCCGATATGAGACACTGTGATCCAAATATTTATATTGATCACATCCGGCGCGGCCCGAGGTTTGGTATTCCAACCCCAATATTTCAAAAGCCATACGAGTAGGTTCTGTTGGAGTGGCTGGTCATCTCATACGTATTCACCTATCTGCCTGCTCGTGTGTAACCAGTATTTTATATACGGTATAACTTGACTACCCCTATCTTGAATCGTAGCCTACCCCTCACACGGGAGCTGACCTTCCTAGAGTTCATATGTGTTTCCCAGCTAAGAGAATACATATTACAAAGCTCGTGATCAGGTGTGATAGAATGGTCCCCCCAAATTTACCCCATCGAATCGGTTATTAAGGTGATCCGTTGGTAGGGTCGTACGATGACGATTGTTTAACAAGATTCTCTATACAGTCAGCTAACAACACTCGACACTCGAAATGCAAAAGTTCCACAACGACCAAGACAAAAAACGAAAGCCATCATCCATGTCTATTCATCGTAAAGACCTCGACCGGGATTAACGTTGCTAGCTATTATGGGGATTCCAACTGAAAATCCTCAAACATCATTTGTCAAACGGTACGAGACCTGCATTAATACGGGGGCGTATTCATATCGTATCGAAACGCCACGTCACGCTAGCTTTTCATACATAAGATCTGATAACTAAACCTTATCTATCGTGGTTTGGTTTAGTTCTAGTTGGTGCGGCTTAAAAAAGCAAGGTCAAGGATGCAAGATCCCAGGGAAAAAAAAGTGCTGTTGGTTCCTCCATCCCCCCCCCCCTCCCCCCCTCCCCTTTGAGGCTTGGATCGATCGGTCTACCTGACCTCAGCACGTGGCATCGTTGCATGGCACCCTTACAGCCTTAAGACCCACTATCGTTGATGATATAATGCAACGCACCATTAGTTAAATCCCTTGTTTGAACCAGCCATACATGGCGGTTGCGGCGTTCGTAATTAATTATATCAGGTATCTATTAAGTTCGTGGGTAAAAGCCCAATTAAGAGCCTCAATCTGAATCCAACTACTTGCCATCCCTAGGAATCAGGATCGATGCGGGATCATCTCCAATTCCTCTTGTGGGGCTATCGAGGTCTTTGCTAGGTTCCCCCGAGAACGAAACCCCCTTATCAACCACGAAGGTTCCTTTATCAAAGCGTATCTTCTTTGTATTAATCAATGATATTTTATCGTTACGTGTATTCTGACGTCCAATAATCAATAGGGAATAATCGCGTTGTGTTACCAATGATATCAATGCGCCGATATCCCTCGCTCTCTTATACGCCCAAACAGATTCATCTTATAGACGCCTACTAAAACGGTTACGGTATATTTATCTTCCAGATATGGTTCCAAAGTCGGTAGGGGAGGGATTTAAACAACGTTTCCAAGCCTAGGTAATTACCTTGTTGAAAGGGGAGATTTGGACTAGACGAACGGATTGCTTCAAGATATAAATAGTCACTTATGGAAAATTGAGGTCGATGAAATACCTTCGCATTAAATTCAACAATATAGCTAACTACATAGGTAGGTTTAGTGCAACGACCCAAATCCCAATAAATTGGGAAGAGCTAAGATCGAAAGTTCTATTAATGGTTGGATTTCGAGTATATGGGGAGTGGTCAGAATAAGCCGAGATATGTCTCCAAGCCACTATAGTATCATGTAAGACTAAAGAGCGAAAAGATTCATATATACAAACGAATGAATTGCATACATAGATAATGATAACTTCCAAGGAATGTTAGGGTAGTGGCTCATAATCCCAACCCTTATTAAAAAGGCCTGGTGGTGTAATAAGGATACATACTATTATATCACGATTCTTATAACGAGGTGCGACGAGATGTTGAAGTTAAAAAATATCTACGGGCTCAAATCTGGATTCAGATACTAGTTGAAGCCTTTTCTCATTTTTGCTTCTTCCTATTTCTCTTCTCTCTATCGTTTGTCTTTTTTTTCGGTAATTTAAACCCTGTGTTTATCTCCATATGAACTTGAATCCTGCTAGCAACATTCGAAGGGCATATTCAGGGAGGTCTAATATCGGCTTGTAATAACCAATTATTATAGTAAAGTTACCTAATTGGCTAATGCTATAATTGCTTCCTTTGGTGACCGACACCTAGATAGTCTGGGAAAACATAATATTCCTACTCAATCCTGCCTGTATGCCATCTACCCCTAATATAGTCTATTTAAGTTTGTGATAATTCACGTATCCAACCATTTCCAAGGAAGCAAGCTAACTCGATCATAGAAAAAAAAAAAACCTGCGTGGTGGTCAAGGGCGAGTCGATTGTCACGTCACATGACAGGTAAAGACATGTACTAACATGATACGCTCTTCATTTCACTGCAACCCTGGAATGCTCGAATTTAACTGAATCATTCGTCGAAAGGTTCGCACGGCGAGTCTACTCGACCGACCGAGTATCCCATCTCTATCTCCTCTTTTCCCTCCGGCGACTATCCGCCCCTCAGCTCCCCAGTCTTCTAAGCCTCCGCCATGCGCTTCTGCGCCAAGCCACCCAGCTTCTCGGCGGCCGCGGCGAGCGAGCGCATATCAGCGCCGCGGATCGCAGCCTGACCGTTCACCGCGACTTGGCGGCCCTGCTTGAAAAACATAAACGTCGGCATGGCGGTGACGCCGAAGGCGCGCGCGGCATCCTGCGCAGTGTCGACGTTCACCTTGGCGAATGCGAGGACGCCCGGGGCGCCGTATTGCTTGGCAAGGGATTCGTAGTGCGGCGCAATAACCTTGCACGGCCCGCACCAATCCGCGTAGAAGTCGACGGCCACGTATGTGGTTGACGCGAATAGTGACTGCAACTCTGCAAGCGAGTTGACGTGGTGTAGATTTTCGCCGGTCATTTTTTTTTCTCTTTTCTTTCTTTCTTTTTTTATGGTTTTAATTTGAAGTTGTTTTAATTAATCTGGGATCTGGTCGAATTCTTGAGGTTTGCAAACGTCCTCAGACGATACAAATGTGACGTTAATATAGAGAAAACAGAGTTGGCAACAACAATTAGACAGATATTCTTATGTTCCGATCAATAACGCTCTAATTTGGTGAAAGTACGCAAGTGAAATACGTGGTTGCAAACAATTATCGTCCGGGTGATGAAGAAGTAACATTATGTAAATCGCGAGCATCTTTGAGAAGATTCCATCAGGTTGCGATATGCTTACTAAATGAATACTTCTTAATTATGCAATATCTGGTAGGATGCACGTGATATCCTTTGCATTCACATTAAAATGAAGAGCTAAGAAAAAAGGGGGGAGATACCCTATATAATGTTTGTATTTTTAGTCACGTGGAATCGTTGGCACCATGATAAGCAGGTCATAGTCGGTAGTTTTATCAAGAAGCAGGGCATGCAAATACCATCATACGTATTTTCACGCTTGGGATTGAAACCCGAGGGTCTGTATACGCACCTTGGTTAAGCTTCCATCTCATGACAAGTATATTTTGTCATGCTAAGCCCCAGGCAGGAATGTATGAGGCTTTGAATTTGCGGCCCAACTTTACTTCTCGCATTAAAGCTATAGCCCTCGCCAATACCTTCCTCATTAAATTTATAGGCTCTAGTCATTTCATGCCAGGCCTCCCGGTGTATAGTTATATCCCATTCCCAGATAGTGGTCATGGATCCTGGAACTGCTTTGGGCTAGAAAGACTGCTTCCATCCAATGCAGGTTCATGGCAAATGTCTTAATTCTGTTCCAACCGACGGGTAATTTTTAGTTACTAGACATAATTAATAAAAGGGAGAAGCTGCGTCGAAAGGCCATTAGGTATGCCGATATATGTCTGAAATATCCCACGAGGTTCCGCTGGGTTGTATTTGACGCAACTAAATTCGAACAATTGTTAGCCAGGTTTTCTGTCTTGAACGACTCGGTGCATTTCAACCTGGAACTAGAGCAACGGCAGAAACATAGAAAACTTCAAGAGGCCACGTAGGTACAGGTTCTACAGGTTCACAATAAACTAGACCAGGCTACTGATCTTATTTAGTCGCTGCGCTTGCCTACCTATAGATCATATCCCGGATATTCCAAGTTCAATCTTAACCAGAATACGTTTAAAAACTTGGAGCAACTAGCTCGTTTTAAAGCTATTAATCTAATTATAACACTCTGTGGTGAAAGTGAAGGAAATACTATGGGTCCGGTAAGACTCGTTGCTCCGCCCTTAACTAATATTCAGTTGGCTATGTCGCAACTATAAATCCATGGCGATCCAAGGAATGGGAATGGAATACGGGTTGTCGGAAAACGCGGTAGCAAGGCCATATGGGCGGAATGGAAAGATCTTCGGGAAGAAAACGATCGATTAACAATCGCTGCGCCGAAGATCTAGAAAAGCCTAAAGAGCTTCAACTCCCAAGCGCTCTTGGTTACGTCCGCGATCCCGATTCGAGCCAGTTAGGGCTTGTGTTCGAGCTACTCGGCCCCCTAAGCATAGCAGGCCCACCGTCTTTATATATCCAATTCAACTCTACATTAAAGCCTTCTTTGAATGTTAGGCTAAAGATGGCACAGGAGCTCGCAACCAGCTTGGAGCATTTACATGCAAGTCGTTGGCTCCATAAGGGTCTCAGAAGCGATAATATTCTATTTCTACCGTCTTACGATTCGGACTGGACATCCTTCTGTTTGTCGGGGTTTGATTACTCTCGCCCGGTAGGTCGCGGCGAAATGTCTGATATTCCTAGTACACATGAGACGCATGATTTATATCGCCATCCGAATGTCCAATTTGATGTTCCTCGAGAGAGTAAATATGGATTCAAGGAGGAACATGATATCTACAGCCTTGGTGTGGTTTTAATGGAGATTGGTTCGTGGCAATCTATTCAACAATTCCTTGGATTTGATCCGAAGGGACACATTTCGCTCAGGGAAAGAAGAATGTCTCGCGCGACCGTCTTGGAAGCCGAATCCCAGAATGCCCTTAGGTCAGAGATTGGTGAGAGATTCTCCGAGGCTGTCGAGCTGTGTCTACTTCGAGGTCCTAAGAGCGTAATAGGGGAAGACTACTTCTTAACATCTAACTCGATGGATAGTCTTCAAAGGCCTCAGGAAATCCTACGTAGTATTTCTCTATGAATATATTAAGCAGAGAGTTATGAATCTAGGTAATGATATTTACTTAGCCCACTGTGGGCGGAAAACTATCTACTAGATAGCTACTTCATCTAGGTAATGTCTAGCAGCTGATATACCTACCACTACAGATTCTAGGTACCGTAAAGAACACTATTCTATATCCTCCCAATAAACATGATGCTCAAGCCATCGTCGCTTTACTCTTTCCCAAAGGTCTCATGTATTTTTTGAAAGGTCTGTATCTTTTACAAGAAGTGAAGTTTCTCGTAGGAAATCTATCAATGTTCCTGGCCATGTTTCGTTATTAGATATCAGTCCAGGGGTTAGCCGTTAGGTATTCCAAAAGCGGTACAGCTACTAAATTGTTTTACTCTTACTTACCTACCTACCTACCTAGGTATCCAAAGTTAGTCGGTGATACTCATCACTGTCATCCTTCTCTCGGGCAGAAATATTCCTTAGTACCTCCTAGCATTATCACTTTTCTAGCTCTATGCCTCCAGCTTATATGGTCCGCTCTAGGAACCGAAAGCTAAGCAACCCCTGTCCTAGGACGGCTATTCAGCATGGATCCCACCGAGGCAACAGAGAATCATCAAGGCCAACACCAAGTATATAATACTACCAGCCGGCAACGAGATTCCTTATCCTCGAAAAGCAGCACTTGTATCTCCTCGCCCATCGACAACAGGAGCGAAAGCAACCTGGCAACCCGGAATCCGCATGCCGAAGCCGTGGGATCCAGCCTGCCTAGAAGATCCCAAGAAGACATCGTCATTGCAGTCATGGGTAAGACCGGGAGCGGCAAATCTAGATTTATCTCAAAGCTAAGCAGCAGGGATTACGCGGACCTGACTAGGCGTAATCTCGGGATCGGTTGGTTCTTCATCCTATGAAATAGGGGTAAATAGGTACTCACTCGAGACATTATAGATCCTTTCTTGCTCCAAGAGGTAAAATGCAACGTCCAGAGATATAGGGTACTGATGGTTGATACACCGGGTTTTGGCGACACATCCGGCGGAGATTCGGTCATCCTCGACAACGTCGAAGGCTGGCTACGGGGCTTATATCATGATGGAAAATCGCTGGTTAGGCTGATTAATATACATGATATTACAGGGCCACCCACGGCGCGGTTGCCCGCTATGTCTTTGAAGCGCCTGAGAAGGTTACTGGTGAGGAAAATATCACTAAGGTTATATTGCTGACGACGAAGTGGGATAGTTTTGGTAAGGATCAGGCTAAGGGTAATGCTCAAGAAGACGATCTCCGGGACAAACACGTGGAAAGGCATGACTGCCGACGGCGCAACGGTTATGAGGTACTACGATGCAACCGAATCAGCCGAGAGGGTTATCCGAAACATCCTAGACAAGCACATCGTCAGCGCCCCTTTTTGGCAAAGAAGTGATTGGGTCAAGGCAACAACTAGACCAATTGGTGGAAGCCAAATAAGAGAGTGAGTGAAAACGCACATGAGCTTGACCGTGGTTCGAACGCTATGGCTGCTTCATCAGGGGACGCGGAAGAAGAAAACCAGCTTCGAAAATTCCCCAACGTAAGCACCGAGATAAGAGAGAGCAGAGAGCGATTGGCGCGTTTGGAGATCCAGCTACAGAAGCAGCAGGACCGACTAGAAGAATACCGGCTCGCAGAAGTTCGTGTGGCAAGTGCCCTTGTTACTATTATGGTGGTTCTCAACTTGACATCGAAGTTGAGGGGGCTATAGGCATAAGATGCACTCGGCACTTAGTAGGGTGGTGATGGACTGAGTATTTTTATTACATCGTGTCTAAATAGAAGAGAGATATTACCAAAAGCCAAATGAGCACTAATAAACCAACTCCGTCCATATCCAAAATCATATCTCATACACGTCTTCCCCCCCAGTCATAAGCACCCGTGAAACGTGAACACCGTACCACAATCTACCCCTTTTCGTGTTCCCCAATAATTACCTAGGTACCTACCTACACCCCCTCCCCCTTTTCACTCCGTCATCGCATTCCTCTTCGCACTCGCCTCCGCCGTCAACATCAGGCTCTTCGGCGCGTCCTCGCGCGGCATATACAGCTCGACGAACCTCAGCCCCTTCCTCTCGTTGAAGTCCTTGTCCGCCAGCAAGCTCTCGAGCTCGCCGCGCGTGCGCACGGCGTACGACCTCGCCGTGTCCTCGGAGCCGCCGAACACGGCGGGCAGGTCCTTGTACCGCCACTCGACGATGTCGTTGTACGCCGCGTCCATGCCGTGGATGAACCGCTCGATCGTGTACCCGTCGTTGCAGATCACGAACAGGATGATGTTCAGCTTGTGCCGGATCATCGTGCTGATCTCCTGCACCGTGAGCTGCAAGCTGCCGTCCCCTTCAAACAGGATGGTCCGCCGCGCCTTCTCCGGCCCCTCCGCGTCCCGCGTCGCTAGCGCCGCCCCCTGGCACGCGCCTACCGCCCACCCGATGCTGCCCCAGAACGTCTGGTTCAGCGCCGTGACGTCCGGCGGGAACCGCGTCTCCCACACGCCGAAGTTGGCGGTGCCCGTTTCGGTGACGACGATGTCGCCTTGGCGGAGGAACCGGTCGATGCGCGACCAGAAGAATTCCTGCTTGATGACGGCGTCGGCGTCGGGGGTTACCGGGGGAGATTCGAATTTAGGTGCCGGGAGGGCCTTGACTTGGGCTACGTTGAGCCGGTCGACGACCTTGCGGAGGACGCCCTTCATCCGGACGCCGGGGTACTCGGAATACCGCACGATGCAGTGGTCGCTGTGCAAGTCGATGGACGTAAGCTGGGAGAGACGGTAGGAGAATCCGGCAGTGTTGAAATCGCTCTTGAGAGAACCGACGGAGATGACGAGGTCGGAGCCTTCGACCGTTTCCCTGACGGCCGGTGGGGAAGCAGTGCCCGCGTAGACGCCTCCATAGCTAGGATGCGTTTCGTTAATGGCTCCCTTGCCCATGGGGGTGACGAATACGGGAAGCTTAGTCTTCTCGATAAGATCGTGGACCTCGTCGAGAACGCGGTGTCGAATGGCGCAAGCGTCAACGAGGACGACTGGCCGTTCGGCGGCGTGCAGGTACTTGAGTACGACGTCCACAACATAGTCCTCTCGGTCGGGGTCGTTGGCGGGCTCGTTCAAGTCAATTTCGGTCTCGAGGCGCTCGCCCTCGACCTTCTTCTCAACCATATCCGTAGGGAGCATGATATAAACAGGACGAGAGCGCAAGTAGCATTCCCGCAGGGTGTGGTCAATTTGCGCAGCAATCTCCGCCGGATCGTTGAGTTTAGCGACAGCACAAGAGATAGAAGCGCTCATATCAGCAAAGGCGTTGAAATTGCCATTCCCTAGCGTGTGGTGCAGCAATAGACCGCTGCGCTGAGAAATAGTAGACGGACAGCCGACAATGTGAACGATGGGAACGTGCTCGCTGTAAGCGCCGGCAATGCCGTTGATGGCGGATAATTCACCCACGCCAAAAGTAGTGACGATGGCGCCGATGCCCTTCACACGGGCGTAGCCGTCGGCGGCATACGCGGCATTCAGCTCGTTGCAGTTACCGACCCATTTCAGCCCGGCCTTGGGTAGATAGTCGAGGGCGACGAGGTTAAAGTCGCCGGGAAGTCCGTGAACCGATCGGATTCCGATCTGATAAAGCCTCGTAAAGAGGTATTCAGCCACGTCGACGGGCTTTTTCAAATTTTTTGTTCTAATGTCCGGCATCTTCCTCTGGTGAACCGGTTACTAGACTGTTGTTATCCCTACAAGTCTAACAAGCTGCTAGTGTAGGTGGTGTGTAAGTGTAAGTGAGAAGTATCGTATAATGTATAAGTTGAGGGGTAAAATGCGTAAAATATCCAAGGGTAGATATCGATCGGAGATGTATAGTGTGAGTAGCCTGAGATGTGATTCGACAATGGTAATGCCTCGGAAGATGAGCAAATACACTACACTTGCTATGATGCTTGATGTGTTGTTGGTTGAGATATGTGCTTCAGTACGCAGTGTAGAATGTAGAATAAAGGAAGACGTCTCGGTCAACCTCAGGGTAGGACATCGATTAAATACGAAATTAACTCAGCCGCCTCCCGTTGTCGCAATGCAGGCAGCGTAGACAAGATGTAAGATACGGAGTCGATAAGGGAAAAGGTGTTGGGCTCGGAATCGTATGGTAGCATTTTGCATCGCCTGTTCTTGATATATCGGGTCTTGTTACAGTGGATCATGATGCATATTCGGCGTCTCGCGATGATCAGACGATGATGCAATGGATATTGTGGTTTTCTACTTGATTTCCTCATTGTCTTAATTTTTGCCCGTTTGTCGGTCAAGAAAATATACATGTGAATCCTGCTGCGAATGCATACAAACTCCAAGTCTCATCTCGCATATAGGTTTTTTTTGCTTTTTTTTTTTCTTAAGACCTTGAGATTTCCGGACGATTAACATTTTACTTCATTCAATCATTATTAGATTTTAGTACTTCACTCAGCTCACTATACGACCATTCCCAGTCATTGTAAAAAGAAAAAAAGCCTAACTAATAAAAAGGTACCCATTTCTCTAATAATAAACCAATCGGCCGAACCCGGTTTTCTTAGACGAGCCCCCGTTAGCCTGGCCGCCGGGTCTGGAACGATCCAGTAGCATTGAAACGCACATCATTACTTGTCGATCTTTTGATGATAAGGGAAAACGGTCAACTCCAGCTGGACAATGCCGACACGAGTTTTAATTTTGAGATTTTGTGAGGAGAAAAAAAACTATACAAGTCTTGAGCAGTGAGGCTATCTCTAATATTCTGTCATCTTCAATTCGAGAATGCGATGCTCGCTTTCGTCAGTCGTCCTTCTATCGTGGTGTATTGTACATGTTGGTGAAATGTTGGTAATACAAGGTTGAGTAAATTTCCAGATCCCTGACAAATGTGGCTTCAGTGACCTCAGTAATCAAAAAACTGCTTCAGACCTCGGCCGATGGACGAATTAACGCAAATCGACATTTTCAAGGTGAGGCTTTTGGAAGAGTTTTTGGCCGGAGGATTCCAACTCAGTCGCACCGCCCATCTTTCCAGCCGGTCCGCCATCTTTCCTCCCACTTGGAACAGTCGAATTTCTCCTTGCCTAATTTCACATTAACAGCGTTATGCGCTTCGCATAACCATTTTCCAAACTCGTCGCGACTACCAACTTGAACATGGTCTTTCTCCATGTAGCGCTGGAAATCCTCGGCGCATATCCAGCATGGATAGAGTCTTGAAAAGACACCCATGAAGGTCCGGAGGTCGGATTGCTGGGCGGCGCTTGGCGTCTTGGGATAAGTCGCGGCAATGGAATGCAGCAACGTCCACGTGCTTCGGCCTAGCGTCTCGACGTCGGCAGGACAATCATCCGGAGTAGGATGCGGCGACGAAAATGTAGATGCGGCTACCGCTCCAGCTCCAGCGCCGACGGCAGCTCCTGTTGCAGCACTTCCAGCGCCGCTGCCGGACTTGAGCGAGGATTTAGCCATCTGTGCCCACGTAGAGAAATCCTTCTTTGAAGTGCATGACCGACAACTCCATAAAACTCACGTTAGTGCATAGTCGAATAATGTGACCATCAGCTTATACGGATACTTGATAATACTACTTACGGCTTGCCATCTTTTCCTATGACGACTCCTTTTGGCAGTTCGTTGGGTTGTGAACCCCCCGTATCGACAGCCATTTTACTAGTATGACCGGTCTAGAATAAGCGCAGAAGGGGGGGGAAGGCAGCGGCGGGAAAGCTCGTGACAATTCGCGACGACATCGAAAGGTTGGCACGAAAAATAAATTAAACTAAAGCGGATTTGTCAGTATGGACCTAGGTGGCTCGGCGCAAAGCGAGTCCCGGCAGCGGCCGGTGACGCCACTTACTAAACACGGGCCGAAGAGAAAACGTATCCACGTTACTTAATCCATTTCTGGTCACACAACATATCTAGGTACATAGGTACCTACCTAGGTATTCCGTACTTCCGAATTTCATCGACAAATACTTATCGATAAAAGCTTGGAAGTTCTTGGGAGAGTTCTTGGAAGAGCTCTTGGCTCAAGTTCCAATTGCTACCTCTTACCTAAGGCGCCCGACAATAAATTAATAATAGGTCAACTTCTTACAAGCTCGAATGATAAAGACATCGAGCGATGCTTTTTTAATCATCATCTTCCAAGTTGCTAAGATTGCCTAGCTTTCATGGCTCCAGATTCGGCGTCCAGCGCAGGCAAAGTTCCCGTGCTGCTTCTCAAGACGAAGTCGTCACCAACCGACGCGTACGAAAACATCTTTTCAGCTACGAGCGATGGCTTCCCTTCTTTTGAACCCATCTTCGTCCCTGTTCTCCAGCACAGGTTTGAAGATGACGGCATGCGGCAATTTGGAAAGTTGCTGCGAGAAAGGAGGATAAACCGCGGCGCCGATAGCGCTTACGGTGGTCTCATTTTTACCTCACAAAGAGCTGTCGAGGCGTTCGCCAAGTTAGTTGACGAAGGCAAAGGTCCGAGACCCCTCACGTGCTCAGCGACGTTCTAGTCTCTGACTCGTAGGAATTAAATAGGCGACGAGACTTGGCCGCACCTCCAAGACATACCAGTCTATAGCGTGGGCCCTGCTACGACCCGAGCGCTCAAGGCTATTCCCCAGACAACCCCGCTCCAGATCTTTGGTGAGCATACCGGGAACGGCGATGCGCTTGCACGGTTCATATTGGACCACTACGGCGACTGGTACAAAGACCGTCCTACCAAACCCCCGCTACTCTTCCTGGTGGGAGAACAGAGACGGGATATTATACCAAAGACTCTAATGGATGAGACTTTACCGGACGGTCGGCGAATTGAAGTAACGGAGGTGGTGCTATACGGCACTGGCGTTATGGAGTCTTTTGCTACCGACTTTGCAGACGTGCTGCAGAAAACACCGAGCCGGCCCGAACGATGGGTGGTGGTCTTTTCACCCACGGGCTGCGATAGCATGCTCAAAGGATTGGGCTTACTTGACCAAGAAACCGGTAAGGCCATCGAGACGACCTACGACTTGAAGCCGCCAACGTCAATTGCGACAATTGGGCCCACCACGGCAAACTATCTTAAAAAGACGTTTGATTATGAGCCTAAAGTGTGTGCTAAGGAACCAACTCCAGAAGGAGTGCGACAGGGTATACTTGATATTATGGCAAAGGGTATATAGATAATTCAAGGTTGGGTACGCGTCGAATCAGAATCGTGGGCTTGGCCTGCTTGGATTTCGGACGTGTTACGTATCTTACGTTACGTGCAGCCTACATGCATCTCGAAATCAGATATGAGCCAGCTTCTTAAAAACAAGCTTATATAGCACGTCGGTGGTAGGATAGAATGATACATATGGTGGTACCCTCGGTATGTTGTGCATCCTCACGAATTCGGGGATTTGACGTTTTGCATTTACCTATGCGGCCACGACCGGCCTGGCAAGTGCACGAATTGCATTGATCAAGATGAGAGTTTAATACCTATAAAGCTATTGTGTAGGCAAAGTATAACAAAGTATAATAAAGTAGCTTTGAAAATGTTTAGTCGTCAACGATAAGAACGAACACAGACGCACAAGAAATCGTGAGACCGTTGCAGATATAAGCTTCGGAGGGGAATTTATAGAAATTTGTCGAATAGGAAGCATTCAAATAACAAATTTGAGTTCCAAGACGCCAAATGGTGCGAGTTTAATAATAGCTTGACTAGAAGTGTAGGTAGGTATTGTAGTACAGTACATATTCGCAAGTATGTCGTATTACCTAAAAGTGTATAAAGGTATTCGCTATTCTTGTCTTTCCCAACTTGACCCTATCCATCTTCTTCTTACATCTATTTATTTAACTACCTATCTACCTATTCTTACTAATTATTTACCTAAGGACCCCTTTCGTTCTTTTTTCTTATCCAAAAACATTTCACACCGGCCGATATCTTCATTCCTCGATTACATATCTGCAATTCCACATCAACCAATACGACACAACGCTGCAACCCGCCCCCACTACCAGCCTACCACAAGCCTACCACAAGCCTACACCCACTGTACAATACCTTAACTGCGTCTACCTATTTACAGGCCATTCTAAAACAAATAAAGCAAATAAAATAAATAAACCCGCCCACCAAGACAACCGGTCGTCACGCTACGTCACATTCATGCTTCCACCGAACTATCGTGCTAACCCTACTTTGACCGCGAAGAGGTAGGCAGGTTCATTCGGAGTAGCCTACCCAGGATAAGACAACAAGAAGCTATTGTCCACTTTCCCCAACTTTTTCATAGCTCGTCTAGCTTTAAGCTATTTTAGCTATCTCAGCCATCTCAGCTATTCCAGCTTGCTTGGACTGCTTAGCCGAAATAGGTAGATTGGCGAAGCAAGCACACGATCGAACACGCCATTCCGCGATTGAACGTTTACCTACCCCACGAGACCTAAATTCCAAACCGCCTACCATGAGCATCAACCGGCAAGAAACCAACTTAATAGACTTCTCGCCGCCATCCTCCGGCCTCTCCACCCCCGTATCCCGCCGTTCCCAGTCCCACACCAGCTCGTACACGTACCCGCCGTCCCAACCCCAATCTCCTCCGCCCCAAGGCTCCTCTTCTTCCGGCGGCTACGGCATCGGATCCGCCGTCCTCGGTCTCTGGCGACGCCTATCCTCCCTCGAAAGCCCCTCGTCTCCTCCCCCGAATAAATTCACACCGCCGCCTTCCCACGCGCAGCTATACAACGCCAATTCGGAACCCGCGGGCGTCGGCGACGGCATAACGGGCCCTTTCGTCCCCCCGACGCGCCGCACGCCGTCGCCCCTGCGCGGTCTGCCTTCTCTCGAGCCCTTGACGCTGCGTGGATATCGCGCCGATACGCGGGCGGACGAGCGGTTGTTGGCGAACGGCTTGGCGGAGGAGATCAGGACTTTTCTGCCCGAGCGATTGAAGATTATTGAGGATTGGCGGTTGGTGTATAGCTTATACCAGGACGGCAGTTCGTTATCGACGCTGTATAAGCGGTGCGAAGAGTACCGCGGACGAAGGGTTGGATTCGTGCTTGTTGTGCGAGATGGGAAGGAAGGGGTAAGTCTCGTCACTTCTTACGGGAAATCGAATGCATCTCATGAGACTACGCTTCGATATAAACCCAGATCAAGTCACTAACCTACGCAACAGACCTTCGGCGCGTACCTAACCGAAGCACCCCACCCGGCGCCCTCCTACTTCGGCACAGGAGAATGCTTCCTCTGGCGCGCAAGCCTACACGCGCCCCTCCCGCCACCTCCCTCCGCCGACACATCCAACATCAACTTCCGCACAACAACCATCGCCTCGCCCAGCAGCAAAACTTCCTTCCCCCACGATGATCGCCAGCCTGCCAGCCAGCTCGCTCCCGCGCCGACGGACCTCGAAACCGGTAAGGCAGCTACAGCGCAGAGCATCCGGTTTCAGAACTTCGCGTACACGGGCGCCAACGACTACTGCATCTTCTGCGAGACGGGGTTTCTGTCTGTCGGGGGCGGCCAGGGAGGCACGTACGGCCTCTGGCTGGATAACGGGCTGACGAGGGGCCATAGCGCGCCGTGCGATACGTTTTTGAACCAGCCGCTTAGCGACGAGGGGGAGAAGTTTGATGTCTTTGGCGTGGAGATGTGGGTTGTGGGTGGTTAAGTACCGCTTCACGTGCTCACTATATAAAGGCGTTGTTAGCTGGAGGTTATATGACATCTAAGTCGAGTCCCTGGCCTATCGGACTCGGCCAATCGAAACGAAGCGAGATGAGAAACGATATAGTGGTAGTTATACCAACTACGTATACGAGCGACAATGTTATAGAAAAGCACGTCGTGGGCTATAGTACTTTATATTACGCCTGCGAACAAACACGCTAGGCTAGGCCCGGCCCGGATAGGATGGAAAGGGGAGCTGGAAATTACCTAGCTGATAAACATCGAAATCACGACTGGAGCAAATAGGCGTTCTGGTTCCAAGGAGGCGAGCAAGGCTTGCTACGTTCTTTGTCCAAGGGTGGGATTGTTTAATCTAAATATACCATATTAGTTCCTCTCTTTGACTCCGGCTGGCTTTGGTTTAGGTGAATGGCGAGAGTCGTTGGTGAAGTAGATGCTTTGATATTCTCCTGCTGGATATAGGCCACCGGCTCTTGAGCACAGCGTATAGAAGTAAGCATCGAAGAAGACTGGCGTTTTATTGTCGAATCTACTATTTCTAGTTAGGCAGTTCTTGTATCATTACGAGATATAGGTACACACTTGAAAGCCGTACAGACTAGGAGAAAAGAAGCCTTCGTCAAATAAAAACTCGTCTAAAAGGCAGATAGATCTACCTACCTACCTACCATGTATTATTTATTATCTTGTTACTCCCTTGACCAATTATCCCACCCCTCCTCCCCAAGTGATAAAACAAAATAAAGTACGCAGATCTCCTCAAGCCGTAGGTACAGATAGATGTATGTACGACAGCAGAGCTCCCAGCATACCTACCTAACCTTAGGTAGGTATATTAAACATTAATCCTATAAGCCTATAAGCATTCCGTAATCTACCTACCTACATCCTCCCGTCCAAGGCCAGAGCCGATCACGTAAGACGCAGGTGCGCAGAAATTTTATCTCGTTGTCAATTTCTTTCTACTCTCAGACTCTTCTCACATTAACCCCCAACAAAAGTAGACCACAACCACTTGACTCACTTCACTTCTCCAGCCAGGCCCGGCACGAATCGTCCATCTTGGATATTCTCACATTAATCGTAGCAGAGTCCAGAGGCTACTTACCTACGCAGGAAGCTTAGACGATACAATACATCAAACGAGCAGGCGACGAGTGCACTAAAAAATATGTTTTACTACCAGCAAGTGTAAAGAAAAGAAATTGGAGAGAAGACAAGATATATCCTTATCCATCTAGCCTCTCCAGTCGCACCGGATCCTACCACCAGGTCTTGTGACATACCATCTCCGCCTTCCCTTCATGAGTTATATTATCTCGGGGTAAACCTGCTCCTCCACGCCGACCCACGACGAGGTGGGCTTATTTTCACCTAGTTATCCCATGAGGCCGCCGCCGCCGCCGCCTGTTATGCAGAACCAAGCATCATCCCTTTAACTGCGATGCTTTTTGCGTCGGTCCGGCACCGAGTTGCTGCGGTCCCGAACCCTAAGGTTCTGCATGAGGTGCGTAATGCTCTGCCGAATCCTGAATTTGCTCGAGAACCCGCTGTTCTACCGCATGATCTCTTGGTAGATGAGCTGCTTCAACTGTTCCTTGCTAAGGTTGTCCTTGTGCTTGTCAAAGTCGAAGAACTCCTCAGGAATCGGGGGCGCCGTAGGCTCATCCTCGGGGTCGTGGTACGGCTCGAGGTAAGGGTGCTTCAATGCTTCCTCCACCGTGATACGCTTCACCGGGTTAAAGGCTAGCAACTTCTCGAGAAGGTCGAGTGCCAGGTCGGAGGTCTTGGGGAAGAGAGTTCGGAAGGGGACCTTCTTCTTAAACGGAAGAGAGCGGATGTACTCGCGAGCACGGCGAGACTTGATTCCGTAGTAATCCTCCATGGTAGGGGTACCAAGAACGTCCAGGATCAGGGTTAACTGATGGTGGTCTATAATATTATTAGCATATAATCATTCAACAGGGGGGCGTAATTGGCCACGCACAGTCCTTTCCGGGGAATAGGGGCTTGCCGCTCAACATCTCAGCAAGAATGCAGCCGACGGACCAAACATCGATAGCCTTTGTGTACTCCTTGAAAGTCAACATGATTTCAGGCGCACGGTACCATCGGGTAGCAACATATTCGGTCATGAAGCCCGAGTTGTCTTCTTGGGACGCCGCCGATCGAGCAAGTCCGAAGTCGCAGACTTTCAAGTCACAGTTGGCGTTCAACAGAAGGTTGCTGGGCTTTAGATCTCGGTGAAGCACATTCGCAGAGTGCATAGCCTTGAGCGCTCGTAGAGTCTGGTAAATGAAGTACTGACAGTGATCGTCAGAGAGATCCTGCGTACGAATCACCCTGTGCATATCCGTCTCCATCAGTTCCTGCGAAAGGGTCAGCAACTAGCCTTTGTACATGGGATTCCAAGACCGTCTCATACCTGAATCAGGTAAACTTCAGTAAAAGTCTCGTAGCTGCGCGGCTTCTGTATGTCAAGAATAGAGATGATATTCTCGTGGTTGAAGTATCGAAGAAGCTTCATCTCTCGGAGGGTTCTTAAGCAGAACATGGAGTGATCGAAGGGAGTGATCTTCTTAATAGCGACCTTCTGACCCGAAGGCTTGTGTATCGCAGAGCTGTGCATGATGGTTAGTAACCCGACACTGGGTGGACTTGGGAATTACCTGCAAACTTACCAGACCACACCGTAAGCTCCTTCACCAACGACATCTTGAATATCATATTGCTCGCTAACGTTGAAAGAAATCTTCCGGGATCCGGCCGGATTAGGAGGATTTGATCGCGACATGTCGACGTAGTGTTAAGAAGGTATTATGATTTGAGTCGGATTCGAGACCGAATACGGAAGGGAGCCTGAGAGCTTAAAGATTCCACCGCCTCGGGCCTCAAAAAGCGGATTTATTAAAGTCCTGCAAGGGCAATAAGAGCGCCTCTATAGGTAATCTCGGCTCGCCAAGGAATATTAAACTCGTGCACGCTCCACTCGGCGGAGTTCCAACTCGACAGGATATTGGACGAAACGATACTATTCGCGTTTCTAGAAATGGAGTCCAATTCGTCTAGAACGCGGAAGCCGTCTAAGTACGATTTTTCGAGATTAAATCCCCCGACAGACGGACAATCGCGAATATTCGAATGAATGACTGACTGACTGCTTTATTATGGCGTCACTTCGTTTCGCTCTTTCAAATCGGAAACCAAATATATCAATGCTTCTTTATGCTCGTTGAACTCAGCTTAGTGCGTCAATGCTGGGAGATTATTCGGTTGAGCTGGCATAAAATGTGTTAGCTGAGATTTCTAGGCTTAAAGAGACAAAGACAACAGGTGCGGCTGAGAACTAAGGTGAGGAAATAAATGACAGGTATGGAGATCGGATGCCGTGGGGAGTTAAGCGATTTGATCCGTGGGTCTGTGCAGCTTTAGGTCGCTGCAAATCGCGACGAGCTCTCTCACCTGCAATTTGCTGCTTGGTTCGGATGAAGATTGCCTCGTCTTACGAAGACGAACCGTTCGAAACAACGTAGTTCGTGTGGTCCGGTAATTACTTTGAAAAGTTGAAGCAGGCTAAGCTACGACTTGTCAAGTATCAAGATTGGGGTCAAAGAGTGCAGGCGGGTGCCTTGTGATGCCTTGCGGTGCCCTTGTGGTGTGTAGTACGTGATGCGTAGTAGTTCCTGGTGGTTCCTGATGGTTCCTGTGGCTGTAACCCCGTGTTACAAAACTTGAGGCGCGCCGTCTGTACCAATGGTCGGAAGAGAGAGGGGGGGAAATACAGGGTCTCAAAGATGCGCGCCGGTACGAGTAGCGATCCTTGGCGTTACCGGATACGTGCACGGTTCAACATTGAAGACTTGCACGGATAGACGTCGTTCCCATCGTCGGAATTTGTGGTTGCGTGTGAGGGGTAAAGGGGGTGTGTTAAGGGTTGTGGTAAGGGTTGGGTTTAAGGGCTCAAGGGTTCAAGGGTAAGGGGAAAGCGGAAAGGGAAAGGGAAAGGGAAAGGAAAATAAATAATTCTCTTACCTTTTAAAACTTTAAGTCTCTTGGGGGTTTTGGTTTTAAAGCTACCCGTCCGACAGGAAATCGGAAAGCCGAGATAGTTGGGTACAAGTCTTGAATAACTAGAAAAAGAGACAAGTTTTGAGGATTCGGCCCCTCCTTCGAAAATTCCCAAGGTACCCGAGTTATTGGGAAGGTAAAGTAAGGAAGTAGCAGAAGAGGTAAGGTACAGCACGGTCCAGAGGTATATGGATGGAAGTTGATTTAAGTTACCTAAGGTACCCCGGGGTACTAAAGGTATTGGGTATTGTATTGATTGACCAGGCGGCTAGCAGCTACCTCAACTTAGAATAGCTGATTATTCCAAACTTATTACGTGATTCGTTGTCAAAACAAGAATAAAAATAATAAGAAACGAAACTGTTGGTTTTTGTTTTTGTTTTTGTTTTTTAATCACCCCAGGTGAAAGTCTCGTATAATAAAACTAAGTCGGACAATAACAACAATAACGATAATAATAACGAAGACCGAGGCAATCTTCTCTCCGATAGTACTATGCGGTAAAACCAACAATTTGGATGCGCGAAGAAAAACGTAAGTGAAGCGGGTGCGAGCGGGTGGGTTAGAGGACGGGGGGAAGATGATGGGATGTCAAAGAGCTTGGCCGGGTTATCGAATAAAACCAAAAGAAGGAGCTGAGCCGTTACAGCGGCAGTGGATAAAACCCCCCCTTTAGGCCCCTATGTAAGGTATATGCGTAGTGGTATGGTATTGGTATGGGTCGTTGATCTATTGAATCGAATTCGGGCGCTGGCTGGCTGGGTGAAGTGTGGACCTCAATAATGCGACGGCGACAAGACACTAGGTTAGGAAGTTCTTAAACGGATGGGACGGCCTCTCAAGGCCTAGTACTAGAATAATGAATCGTCGTTTACGCAAGTATGTGGGAACTAAGTAGCCGTAAAAAGTCACCCGATGAAGAAATCAGGAGAGGGATAGATATGAGAGAAGATGAAGAAGAAAAGCTATTAAAAAGACAAGACGGATGTTTGATTTGTTGCACTTCTTTTCTATCTTTCTTCGG
This sequence comes from Daldinia sp. FL1419, assembly GCA_025201765.1. Taxonomy (NCBI): domain Eukaryota; kingdom Fungi; phylum Ascomycota; class Sordariomycetes; order Xylariales; family Hypoxylaceae; genus Daldinia; species Daldinia sp. FL1419. The sequence goes on from MU623348.1 coordinate 229,280, forward strand.
GTTTTCAAACTTCTTTCCCCCAACATCAATTCAGACTTTTTTTATCTCTAAAGCAGGTCAAAGCGCCCCTAAGATGTTAGTTCCGGGTAATTTCTCCACGTGGGATCTAAAATCAGGTTTGCTCGGTATAAAGGGGGGCAATCGCAAGTCCAAAATGGTTGACGGGTTGTCAAAGGCATGAGTAAGATAGAAAAGGGGGGAAGGGAGCTGCCGTCCGCAAAGCCTATACTAAAACTTTCACGGGCCAGTCCCGAGATATGTTTTAGGTTTTGGAATCGAGACGGGATGGTGTAAGTGTGTGATAAGAAAGCGCTATCAAGTAGCAACGGACGATGAGCGAGAGGGGCTTTGGAGCTAGGAGAGAACCTTAAATTGATACATAGGAGAGGATTGGTTAGTGGGGTCGGAGGGGTAAGGGGAATGTTTGTGCATTGGAAACACAAGCACATACAAGGTAGGTACATCCGCCTTCACTTTCGCGGGGTCCTTTCTTTCTATTCAGGTGACTTGGTTTTGTATTAGAAATTCCTATAAAATTAATGTACCAATTGCTATTATCGGCACGGGCGTTGTGCAGCATAGAAGTCTCTTTTACTATATCAAATGTATCTAGGTACTTACTTATATAAACCAAAGTACTTACATATATAGTGCATGGTATTAGGTATTATCCATCATTCAGGTTAGGTATTAGGCACATCATATAAAATCGAACCAATAAAACAACATATTTCACGCCTTCACCTTCACATAAGAAAATCTGTAAACAGCTATAACATATCACATACCTAGGTAGTAAACTTTCTCACCTCCAATCTCCGTTCCCATCTTCATCACGCCACAAAACCAACTCGTGGTACCTCGCAAATCCCCCCAACCAGAAAAATCATCACACCCTCCGAGCGCATCGCCCATCCCATCTCCATACGTTTCTTTTCAACCACCACACGCCAACCCACCCAATGAGGGTCCCGCCTAAGCGCCGCACACCCCAGCCCGGCGCGTGTGTTTTAGAACCCTCCGACAACCTCCCCCTGTTCGTTTCATGACTGGTTGACACACTTGCGTCCCAAAAAAGGGGATGTGATCAGGCCAGACCCATCATCTGAAGCAACCTTTCGGCACCGGCTGCCTCCCGGCTACCTAGACTCAACAGTGCCCAGAAGTATTCGATCCGTCTCTTCTTCTTCTTCTTCTTCTTCTATCTGCCATCTCCCGTTTCCCGTCCCATGTATGAGACAAATAGGTAAACCACCGATAGGGCTGCACAAGCACAGAAAAAAGGAAAGTGAAGAAAGAGGCAGGTAACCGCACCAACTTCACATACCCTTCACGACAAAACCTAGCTTCGGCTCTGTTCAAGAGAAAAAAAACCCCCCGAAGTGCTTAAAATATGTTATCTAGAGCAAGTCTTCTATCTATCCGCCGGCAGTGCCCAATGCCCGGAATGCCGGGTCCAGCGATGCCATCTGACTGGTTTGTGTACCGTGTCTTCGGAGAAATGAGGGTAACTCGTTCACACCATTTCCCGCATTTCCCTTGGGTTCCATTTGCCAGCCGGGTCCTGTTCTAGTCGATCCAGACGCTGGATCTACGGCCGATAGAAAACATGTTTCTATTTTCAAACTAGAAGGTGGCTAACTACCAGACTACCCAACGTATTACTAGTTAGTATTACCTGTGACTATCTACTTTATATCAGACGTTAGGTATCTCCTATCCTACCTACCTAAATATCTAGGTACCTACTATGTATAGTATAGTAGTATTGCCGCTCTACTAGTGAGACCTGGTGAATCAACAAACACCGGGCGTATCGACGGGACAAGTTGCTGACATGTCAATGATCAATGATACACGCGGACAATACCTAGCGAGATATCGATCACCCGTATCACCAATATCTCAAGACGCCGGCTCGACATCCCTTTTTATCAAACGGTATTGTAATTCGCTAGCCGAATTGTCTACATGGTAAGGCGTGGTAAGGATATGTTAAACTAGGGCGCGTAACGAGTCCGCAGCCTACTCGGTTACGTATTAGACCCAATTCGGCCTTTTGAAACGGACCTGAGGACAAAATCGACCCATTGACTTGCAAGTAAAGCCGCTGTGAGGCTTATTAATGCTAGCTGTTTACCTAGGTACTTAACATGATTCTCGAGGCGCTAAGTTGACCATGTCGTCAATTCCAAGTCGGTGGCTCGCTAACGTTGATTCGTTTTTACCCCCCTTGTCTTTTTCCTATTCTAGGCCAATTCGTTTGAGCACGTTACTCCGAACCTCAACCCATTTTTGGTAGTGAAGATACTACTGCACAACCTAAAGACAACAATAAGCATCAAGGCCACGGGGGAAACTAATGTTATCGGAGGCTTTTCAACTTACCCTTTCTCTTAGGTTGCCCATCCACTGACCGAAGCTCATACCCTGATCTGCCCGGTCTTCTACGAGCAGTGTCTGCGCCCAGAGCTTCAAGCTTGGTTCTCCATCTTCCCGTACGATATACAGGTGCGGTACAATGATACTGCCAACTCCACGCGATAGGTGATCCCGACTCTTCTGGATAACGGCTCGGACGCGTTCGTTGAAGTCGTTGTCAAGCTCAGGGATCGAGCCCTTGCCGACACGTAATTGAGTGCGGTCCGCTACACCAAATACGTCCGTCAATAGCTGGGGTACCGCATCCCTACCCACCCATAGGAATTGCGTTTGGCCATCGTCGATTAAATATAACCCGTAGCTGACGAATCGCTCCGACGACAAGTTCAACGCCGGCGGAAGGACAATTTGGCTCGTTTCCGGGTCAAAGATACCAGCATTGTCAGGCATATCGTGGAGCGAGTACAGTCGAGGGTAGATGTATTGCATCAAAAGCGGCAGAGGTAACGTAGATAGCAGGCACAGAGCCGCTGACCTAAGGTCTGATGGAATTTGTGCAGACTTACGGAGACCGACGTGCTTGATTAAACCTAAGAAGAGGACTGGGAGACCGCGTAGATTGGCAGGGAACTGTAGCCCACCACCACCCATGCTTCCGCCACCTAGTTCCTTCTTGAAGGTCTGTAGAAGCTCGATGAGCTTGCTCTGAAGAGCATCGCGAGCGGCATCCAAGCCGTTGCTAAGAGCCCTCTCGACAGCCTTGTGGGTGAAATACGTCGTAATCGCGCATTGATCCGCCGAGGCGTACACGTCGGCGATGTTCGTTGTCGTTGGGATAGCGAGCGTCATAACACGAATGCGTCGTTCGCCGTTGCACGTAGTGTACAAGACACCAGCCTGTAGACAAACGTAATTCTTCTGCAGAGTCTCGTCGATGGCTACCTCGACGACGTAGCATTGATCGCGGGGGAAAGCCGGGAATGCGCAGAGATCCGAAGATCTGTTAAAGAAATTTCCATAGAATGTGCTCATGCGTAAACCCGTCGTGGCTCGAACCCTAAGAACTGCTTCCAATCCAATCTCTGAAGATAGGTAATCGCTAAATTCCGATGCAAACTTGACTGCGTCCTCAGCGCGACCCGCGTTCCATCCCGGATAAAACCAAGTCTGACCACCGGTATATCGAGGTAGGTTGCTAAGCGATGCCACGTCTTGATATTGCGAGGAGAAAAGGAACATATCGATAGAAACTTGGTTTTTGGAACACTCCACTGCGAAGGACTTGTAGAAGCTGTTTGCAGTCTGGAGGAGGCCGCTTTCTTTAGATGTACCGAGCAACTTCTTATCTTCTCGCATATCTAGTTTTCCTACTCCCAAATTCGGCAACGAAGCACTAAGCACCACAATTTTACCACCCAAAGGCGAGATAAGCTTGTGACCGGCCCTGAGGGCGGATCCCATACACGAGTTGTTACTCTGGTTGTTCTGGAACATATCTGGGAGCTTGGACAAGAAGTTCTCGATGCTGTTTCGACTTTCTGTCAGGGGAACCAAGAGGTCCTGAGGAACCGGCAAGAACGGCTCATCCAAGTCGCTTATAACCAACATGGACGTTTCCGCATTCTCATCATCGTCCTTGGGGATCGAGAAATAATGCAGGCTCGAGTCGACTGCGATGAATCCTAGTCGTGTTCGTCGGTCGGCATTAGGTATCCTGTTAAGACTATCTAGGATAGTTCGCGCGCTTGTGGCGAGAAGCCCGGTAGAGACTGCGGCGTAGCTAACGTCGAAAAGGAACAAGTACACCAGCGGTTGCGGAGGGCGCACCATATACTCCTGGGGCGCAATAAATTCGACAACGGCGTGGTTCAGTTCGTGTCTATCCCATCGGTTGACGCTCTTCTGGGTGGCAGCATCCCAATCGAAGGCTTGCGGCACGTCGTTGGTAAGATTACACATATTACACCGCCATCTATGACCTTGGTCTAGGAAGATCACATAAGGGTTAATATAAGTCCTACATCTTCGACACCTAGCAATCACCTGGTCCTGCACGACTGGGACAGGATCATCGATGTCGTGGAGGGCAGCATAGGGTTGGATGACGAGAGCAAATGGTAATTTAGACTTCTTAAGCAAAGAGTGCGTAGTGGGGACGGCATTTATAGTCGATCGTATATATTTAGGGGGGCAGTTCGCATCGGGAGATTGGGTGACGCTGGCCTATCACGAGGGTTAGCCTATGTTATAGGTACGCATAATGAACTATTTCCACGGAACTCACATTTGGCGGTAGAATACAAGGAGGGGGAGGTAAGTCCAACTCTGATACGTTGAATGGCTGGTTAAGTAAATCGGTCGGGTAGAGCTGGTTTAAGGCGAGCCGGGCTTGTTGAGTAGGTTGCTGAACAGCGGGCTGAGCACCGGGTCCCATATTCATGCCGGCCATTCCTTGAGTTATGCCGGCGACTCCGGGGGCTGGTTGTCCGACGCCTGGCTGATAGTATGGGTCAGGGGCCTGGTAGCCGCCTAGTCCTGGTTGAGGAACGCCTGGTTGTTGCGGTGCGCCGTACGGTGCTTGGCCGGGTACGGGAGATCCATAGCCACCTTGTTGGAAATCCGGGGGGGGATAAGCACCGCCGACCCCGTAACCCGGAGAAGGTTGGGGACCTGGAACAGGAGCCCCATATCCAGGTGTTATACCGCCGGGCGGTGGAACGGTAGCACCAGCGTTTGCGCCGCTTCCGAATTCGAAAGCCTGGGTGGCATAGCCCCTCTTCTTCTTTTTTCCATCGTGGTGTGATGTAGCCTGAGGAGGAGGTGTCTGTCCTTCATAACCTGCAGCCGGCTGGTCGGTGTATGGCGCTTCCTGGCCATACTCTTGCGGTGGGTATTGGCCGTAGCCATCGTTGGGGGCAGCCATATCGGCGCAGTAGGTTAATGATCGATGAGGTATCTCGTAGTCCGACCCTATCCTAATCCTATCTCCCTCCTACTTTTTATATTCGACGATTATTCTTGCGAGCTTTATAATAAACCGGTGCGCATAGGATATAATATCACGTTGAAAGAAAAGTCTCGTTTCCCGTCGTGTTGGAACTTTGGTGCGTTGCTGGTGAGGCTACCTAAGCTTAGGTTCGGACTTGTGGCCACGAATCGATAGACAGAGAGAGAGAGAGGATGGGGGTTAGTTTTCTCTCCGAGGCCACGTTTTTAAAAAGGCAGAAACGAGAAGGGATAGTTAGTTAGGAGGACTGAAACTGCTTTAGTGGCTTGTTTATAAATTGAACGACGAAAAGATGAGGAAAAAAGAAAAGATGTAAAAAAAACAACAATAGACTGTAAAAATTTGTGGTTACAAGATCATCATATTGGATTTTGGACTACACCGGCGATTGGGATTTGGATGGTTACCTGAATTCAGCAACTTGTCAATTTCACAAGCTAAATGACGCTGTGATTCGACAGACTGCGTAAAATGGTGGGTGAACCTGGCGGCGGGCTGTTAACAGCGGGTCTTACCGGTTTTGCCAGTTTTGCCAGTTCTAACTATCAAAAATGCTGGAATGTTGGAATTGGTATTAATGGTCCAAGCTTCTTTGCCAAGATGGGTAAGAGGATTTATGCTTATGTAATGACCTAAAAAGCTTATTTCCATGAGTCAAGGCCTTATCGTCCGCTCGTCGCCCGCTATCTCATTTATCGTATCGTTATCAACCTTTTAATCGTATTGAAGCAATCAAATTGGCTGTACTGATGCGGATGCGACGCGTAGAGTACCTACATACCTACAATACTAACATACCTACGTAGGTACCTTTCGGAGGGGAACCCCTCCACATCTCCGAAATCCCACTGTACTGGAGAGGTACCTACTGGAGAGGTACAACCCAAGTGGACATAGCAATGGACATTGCATGTGGTAAGTAATAAGCACCAAACCCAAACCAAACCAAAAAGCGTGCCGAACTTCCAGCTCGATCCTCTCTTTCCCTGTGAAATCAACAAAATCAACCTCAATTAGGCAGGCTAGACTTCTCCCCTTGTGATACGTATCTACAGCGTGATCCGCCTAATTTTAGTATCATATCATTAGCGATCCGTCAGGTACCTGACTTGCTGATTTGGTACCTACCAGGTAGGTAGTAAGTAGGTAGGTAGGTAGGTACATATTTATTGCGTTATGATGGTAGCACGTTGCCATGAGCCAGTTATTCGAGAACAGTGGTCGTTTTCAGCTGAGACCTCCATGTCTCTCCTTGTTTCTTATACATTACTCAAGTACCGAGGAGTACATATATAATTTCCATACTTCCCGTTTCCGCAATTGTATGCAGTTTTTAGTTTGTCTGGACCTGCCCTTTTTCTCATCCATCTTAGATCTTTTTTAGATCCGAAGGACCGTGATACTTTTCTTTATAAGTCATTTTGCACTTATAAGTTGATCCTTTTTGCAACATCTCCCCTCATCGATACCTATATACATATACACTCCGTGCCTCTTTAAGTTAACCTACTCCTTACTACCAACCTAAAAAACTCCTGGGTACTAGGTAATACAGATTGTTTCTTGCCACTGGTAAATTGGGCACTACTTTATTTCGTTGTACTCTCGTCTTTTCCTTCTCTCGAATATCGCGAATCAGTATTTTCCATACATATAGCCAACCATCTTGAAATATCACACCAATCGATCCCTCGAAGAAAAACAAAAAACGAAAAAAACCATGGTTTGGAAGAATAAATCTAACATCCCAGCCGAGGTCAAGTCTTCGACTCTTAGGTACTAAGCCCCATCTGCGCGTTACCATTTTATATATCCAACTGCCTCACCTATACAAACGTCCCTGTTCAGTTCGCTAACGTAAGCGCAATCGCTTCCTCGTGTCGCGCAGACAGCTACTTCCTCTCCTGATCATTCTCGTTATCCTTGGCGGCATCGCCTTCGTCGGTTACCAAATATACCTTGGCGCAACCAAGATCCGCGACAGCACCGAGAAGCGCCTGGCCAAGAAGAATCTCGTGTTCACTAGAGACGGTCTCAAGGTCGGCGTCAAGTACGTCGAGGAAGAGAAATACGTCGATGCGACTCAGAGCTGGGTTGTCAAGGCTTGGAATCTGGGGAACCCTGCGCCCCCCGTCAAGAGGAGATAAGGTGCCGAAGTAGGGATTCCAAGTATGCGCTTTATGAAGCAGATGCTTCTTGCCGAGCGTAAACGGCGTGGACGACATTCACAACACTCCGAATGGTGTATCGTGGGGCTACGATTTAAACGGCTCTTTTCTTATATTTCCTCTACGTGCTCACCACTTACACCTATAAAACCGCAAGCTTACAGAAGATGGATTAACTAGATCCTTACAAACGGTCGAATCTACCACCCGCGGTGGGATGTGCGGTGATGGGAGCGAAGAGGGAACTGTACGATATACAATGATACCCTTGGCCGACTGCCGGATGGCTTTTATATAGGAGTTACGAAAACGACGAGAGTTAGGCGTTTGAATTTCTCTATTTTTCTACTTAACTGATAACGTTAAAGCCAAGGCAATCGCAAATTTACCAATATTATTATTATTTACAATTTGTCCTCCAAGGCCGCGTCATTTCTTTGCCCCGAGTCATATCTTACACGCAAGCCTCGTGGTATAAGTTGTGTTACGGAGACTATATGCGCAAGATTATCTTCATGTCTCACAATATCGTGCAGTCCATCGTACAGTCCTACCAAAGAAGCAAACTTGATTAAATTAACTAATCTACACCCAAACATGTTTCCGGAACATAACGGATCAACCCGTGTCCCTGGCTATTTACTTCGTCCGATTCGAATACCAATCTATAAGTACGAGGTCACGATAAACCACACTAAACATTAAGACATGAAATTTATTCCTTTTTAATTATTTCACTAATAATTTCTCATTCTTTTCTAACGATCTAGCGCTACTATTTAGAAACTCCATCTAACGACCTAACCTACATAGTCCTAGACCCTTATCCCCTATACCATCCCAAGAATACGACGAATAACCGTATCGGATAAGTAAAATAGCCTCGCGGTCATAGCTCCAGTAAGCCCTCGCGACCCGGTTTCCGCGTATAAGAAATACGCAAATAAACGCTAACCTAGGGGATAGTAATAATAACGATAATAATAATAATAATAATAATACTAACCGTCTTCGTTCCAAAGTCCTAGGGTCCTAGAAGTGGATATGGAAATATCGGATGAATCGAGGCCTCCTTATCCACTCCTTCACCCTTGCGAGCGCAGCAGCGCAGATCTTTCAAATAATCCCGGCTTCGACGAAAGGGTTCGCTTATATATAGTATATAGTATATAGCATCATAGCGCCAATGCCTTTCGAGTGCAGCCTCACCCGGGTTCGGGTACGTATCCGTGCTTCGTTTCCTTCCATCTTGGTTAGATGTCTAAGTAGGTATGTAAATACGTAGTCCTGCCTCGCCTTGAAGCTGGTTCGTCGTCGTATCGTAGGTACCTACTTAGATAGCTTAGATAGCTTGGATGAATGGATAGAAGCTGTAACCATAAAGTCGAAAGTCCATCTCCATCAACTCCAGTATAAACACCAATATCCAACTCCCAATCTCATCCACGTAAGTACCTAGGCATCAAACCATCGAGACGTCACACAACAAGCCACCTCTGAGCAACCCATCTCTGGCTCTCGTCCGCATCCTGGCCTCCCGCCGCACGAGCCAGCAGCTCCGCACGATGCTGCTCGAACCTTTCCTTCTGCAACGCCTCGACGTGCTGCAGCGGGCCCTCGGCATTGTTTGGGCTGTTCCCGGCTCCTTCGCCGTCGCCAACGAGTCTCGCACCACCAAAGCACCCGCTAACCTGCCCCGCCGCCTGCCCAACGTACACGCCGGCCGACAACCCCGGCGGCAGCGGCGGCGCATACACGGACGGCGCGCGGACTCGCATCGGTATCGACGTACCTCCCAACCCCATATTCACCAGCCCTCCCCCTATCCCCACGCTCGCGTGCTGCGGCCTCCTAGCCGCCCCCGCGTAGTCGTGCTGCACGTCAACCTGCTTCGCCATGAGCGCGTCGCGGCGGATCAGCATGCTCGGCATGCGGATCTGCAGCTGCCGCAGGACGTGGGCGTACTTGACGCCCATCTCGTCGCCGATGAACCTCAGCCTGCCGTGGATCCACGCGCGCTGCGCGTCCGTGGTGTAGTCCTGGCTGTGCACGCAGATCAGCGGCCACGTGAGGAAGTACCCGGCGAGGGCCTTGGGGCTGTCTTCCTCGCCGCACGCGAAGCCCGGCTGTTGGCGCTGGTGCTGCGGGACGTAGTGCCGGCGGTCCTTGCGCAGGTGCCACCCGAGCTGGTAGGGCACCGAGGCGATTATGTCCGTGATGGTGTCCACGCAGGTTCGTGCTGCGGTCGCGTACTCGGGCGTTGTGCGGTAGTCGCCTGGGCTGCTGATCCAGGCTGCGCACCGGACGACGAGCGAGGCGAGGACTAGACGTGCGGTCCGCGAGGTGTTCCACACGCTGGTGATATAGAAATCCTGGTACACGTCCACGCGGCCCGGGAATACTTCTGCCTTGGAGTAATCGCCGTTGGGCACATGATCCTCCCACGCAACCGTGCGGAACCGCCATTCGTCGGGCACGTTGCGCATCCAGGCTACGACTTCCTGGTCGGCTATTTGGACTCTCCGGAGCAGATCGAACATGATCTCCGTGTTATCGGGGGTCCGCGCCATGCTGTTCATCAGCCGCGTAACTTCGGCGCGCAGCTCTCCCGTTTTGATCATGAGCCTGTGACATGCTGCTGCCGTGTTGTCCCTGACTGCGTCGTCTATCCACCATTTGGCGCCCATGATAGGGGTCGTTCCTGATGTTAGACTGTGGATGATCTAGTTGCCGTTAGCAGCCGTAGGCAAGTCGTCGACGGTCAGAAATTAAAACAAACCATTTGGGTCCGAACAGCTATGAAGAGACCCAGCCCAGCTTTCGTTTTTAGCTGCTTTTTCCCTCGAGCCTTGACGATCTGAATGGCCCCTTCGGTATGAGAACCCCAGTTTAGCATGCCGATCTGCTTGGCGGTGATGCTCTGTAGAAGTTATATCAGAAGGCTGTTGGATGATACGCGAATCTCTTTCGGCCGCGGCCAACGTACCTCGAACAGACCTAACAGTAAGACAGCGGCCAGCGTGTTATCCGCCAATTGCGTCTCGGGATCCCTCAGCGCAGCATTCGTCCCATTAAGCGCTTTCGTATACTCGTGCAGCGCCCTGTCCGAGAATCTATCACACACTCCTCCTCGGTTATTAAGAAAAGCCAAAGAGCACGCGTTGAAGGCATTTTGCAGATGGCCTTGCGGATCCTGCTTTAACAGCGGAATAACAAAGTCCATAAAGGCTCTGCCATTTCCCTCTCCGGGTATCAAGATGAAGTTGGAAATAAAGCTGCAGTTAGCCTGGTACTCTATAGGGACGTCGATCGGACGAACGACGGCCGGTTTTACGAGCTGTTTGCCGTTGTCAGCGAACACCACGGGGGAGGCCTTGACGTTTCCGGAGGTAGAGTCTGGTTTCCTCGTCTTTAGCTCCGATGCCTTTTTGCTAGCCCTCCGCGCTCTGCGTTCCGTAGCCTGCGTCTCATTGCGGAAGATTAGATCAAATTCGTCCTTGTATCCGGGACATTGTCTGCGTGACTTGGCACACTGATTGCAAGTAGGCTTTGTCTCGTCGCACTATTGCGCGTAAAAGAGCGTCGGTTAGTCTCCAAGGGAAGGATATGTAAAGAAATACGAGGAGCGTAAGGCAACGTACCTTTATCCTCCTCGTCCTGCACATCTGACAACCCTTCGAGGGTTTCCCGCAGTACACCATCTTCGCGGAATTATATGAACAACCTATTATCGTCGCAGCTTTGAGGCTCTGGTTGGTCGCGGTCGAGTTTATAAGGCAAGCAGACCCGCAAGTATTAGCGAATTGTGATTAAACAGTTGGTCTTTGGTATGATCCCCTCCAATCGAAGAGAATGATTCAATGATTCGACTCTAGACAAACTAAAGTATTATACGACACCGAGCTCTCTTTTCTAACAGGCTCTCGCTTGGACAAGTGACACTTCAACAGGAGGCAGCATGCATTAAGATCCATGAGAAGTTCCAGGATGATGATGATAATCGGGCGGGCAAGTGGGAATTGGAGTTCTAGACGGTCGAATCCCAAGTCACTCACCCATTACTCGCAGGTTATCAACTGCAGCAACCAGCTTCGAAGACGATGTGTATTTGCTTTTCCGAGCACATTGACGTGATGGCGTGTTTCGTACTAAAGGGGAGGCCTTCCGGAGGGGCAAGGAAATATAAGGCTATCTTGTACGCCCGAATATGCTTGAATATGCTTGAATATGCAGGTCCTGTGTCAGCCCAGTGCCGGGTTCTGGTCGTTCCCGGTATCTATGTTTCAGGTGGTGTCCCTACCGTGCTCAGCGCGCCCAAGCTTTAAGATAAAACCCTCACACCCGAGGAATAGACGGGATTCGTCGATCCGGGGTAGCCCTGGCTGACCGGGAGTATGATTGGTTAATATACCCCTGGGAACACTACAATTGGTAACTCGGATTGTTTCCACGCCCCCGTCATACGATCGTGTTTTCTTCTTCACCGAGACGTTTTTATTCACCAAGATACGAATGGATAGATGGATGAGAGCCGAGAGAGAGAGGGGGGGGGGGAAGGAGGTCGACGAGATAGTCAAAGCATAAAGGAATAGTATCAGAAACCAGCTGCGATTTAATAAATGACCCCAGACCAAGGGCGAACCAAGTGGAGAATAAAAACGCGTCGGCAGCGGTAGAGGCTTGTTGATGGCTTATAACGACATTCAAAGCAGGGGAGACGACTAGCCTCGAGAGGTATAGTAACAGCCGTTAGTCTCTTACCAATGTCCACTATAAAGACGGTTCATCAAGGCGTCATTGCATACCTAGGTATGTATCGAGGGGTCCTGGAGAATTCCGTCGTCCTAAAAATACTACTATCTACTCCGGTATTCCATTCTTCTCTTCGGAGATATGTAGTATATACTTTTCATTGTTTTAATCTTCCAGTCTTTCCTTCCTTCGACTGGATCGAAAAAATGACAGCTCATAAAATTCGACGACGAGAATACCGTAAAGAGACAAGTCACTAAACAAAGAAAAAAAAAAAAAAAAAAAAAAAAAAAAAAAAAAAAAAAAAAAAAAAAAAAAAAAAAAGACATCCGTCGTACGATGCTTGACCTATACGAGTTCCTGATAGCTGTCCGAGTACATATTTTCCCTCGGCATTGTCGAGTCAGTTGACAATCTTGACTTCCATCCAACCGTTGCGGCGGCCGTTTGCTGGAGCCGTTAGCTTCGCGAACAATAATTATTATCAACTAACCTAGAGGGAAAAAACTTCCCGGAAAATCCAATCCGACCTAGAGGGCTAGAGACAACCTTATCCATACACTAGAATGAGGCAGCCTCACGATGATGAAAAGCCAGCTAATGAAAACTAGCCGCGTGGAGAGTTCGCTGATCCCCGCCCCAGTTCGGTGGAATGCTAGCCCTTGGTCTCCGGAAAGTCGTTGGTGGTTTATCATTTTAGTCAAGGCTTGGTAGTTTATAATAGCTACGAAGGAATACCCCCCTTCTACCACGTACCCGCAAGTCCGTTCAAGTCGTAATCGCAGTAGTAGTAAGAAGAAACAAACAAACAAACAAACCCACAACGGGCGCCGTTACGCAGATCGTCTAGATCTTGAGGACCTTCGATACATGGTAACATCCACCGCCAAGGTGCTACGATAAAGACCTAGGTTGGCCGGCTTGCTTAATATCGCATAGTCGAAGGATTAGCATCCAGGAACATAGATCGGCTATGCTCGGGAGGGATCCTATTGGAGCGAATAAAGCACAACGGGCCCCGTTGGAAGTATGTAAGATAGGGATGAGATGTGACGGTACATCGCCTCGCCGTCCGACGGTGTCCTTTTGTCGGATCGTGTACCGATAGCAGCCCGGGCTATGAGACCCGAGGAGCTGGAGCACTTCACGATGAAGCCTTGGCGGTGAGCTAACCTCACCCTTGTTATTTTCATGTGAAGACGAGATCATATCGTTATAATCGTTATGGGAGGGTTATACCCGAGATACCAATTTCTTCATCCCGACCACGTGTATTCAATGATTTGACAAGAAGCGAGTTCCCGGTCCCTGTCGTCCTACCAGGGCAAATAGGAGACTATATAGTATGCTGTGTGAGAGCTTTAATATGTTACTATATATACCTAACTAGTTATTCTTACAGTAGAACGTCTTCTAGCAACCTCACAAGCAAAGGCAAGGTAAGTTATCAATCGAGGTACGGGTAGAACTAACAGGAAACGAACTCGACTCACCTAATAGCTCAAGTAGGTAGGTAATAGCAAAGCTTGGCTTACTTCGTATCCAGATCTTAGACCACCTCTACACCCTACGCTACACCATCACCATCACCACTTCCCACTCCCACTCCCACTCCCACTCCCGCTTCCCCCTCGTCTACCGAAACCCATTCCCGAAGCAAAACACACCCAAAAGCCAGACTAAGCAAACCTCGCTACTCGGAGCCACCCGGTCTGTCGACGGACTAAGAGCGCCGTCCCCATCCTTGGGGCCACCGGACAAGCAGACTAAGGTAATAAGGCTATATATATACACACGCCCTAAGAAAAAGCCGGACAAAAAAAAACCACGCAACTCCACAGAAAAGAGTGCCAAAAAAAAAAGATGTAAAAGAAATCAAAACATACAACACCGGGGATTCGCTGGTCGTCACCGACCCAACTACTGATCCGGCGGTATCTGGCTTATCTATGGGAGAGCGAACGGGATCCCGAGTTCTCCAGATCCTATGGTCGTATGTGATAGTTTTTGGTGTTTTGTAGGTTTATATAGTAAACACCCGCAATCCACGTACATCAAAACCACAAACCACACAGCCCACCAACCATCTAACCTACTACCTGCTGAAATCCGAAATATGGCAACGACTAAACTACTACTAGTCACGAATAACTGTTCTGGAATAACATCCACCTCAGACAAGTCTCGAAAAAATAGGTATATATCTGATTCACTTCCAGCGTCATGTGTCACACGACCACCATAACCTAAAAGCGACCATGTCCATAATCATACACGCGTAACAACGACCTCGTATCTTGCACATGGGGTTTTACAATAGAATCACATTTTATATTTGGACTGCTATAAGCAGTCCCTCAGCAATTGCTAAGTCGTCATCCTACCGGAACGCCATGCTCATGCAATGCCACCAACAGCTACGCGTAGCCACTCCTCCCCATCGTCCTAGATTATTTCCACATATTCTTCATGCGCGGCCTGTTCGTTCCGCACGTCCATGTCCAAGCTTCCTCGCCTCATCCACCAAGCACCTCCTATCCAGGTGGCCTTTTAATATTTCAGCGACTTCCGCCCTTTATCCCCGTCTCCGACACCTATCGTTGAAAAGGCACAATGCTGATCCTTGATGGCTACCACCTCGTACGTACCCTCCAAGTTTGCCGTAATCACCTTACTATGCTCGTAGCTGATATCGTGTCGCGTTTCCAATACCTGGCTTTTCTGACCCTTCCGAGCATTGGTGCTACGGGTATACGTAAATTCAAAGGGCGGTGTGCCCCAGAACTCGAATAGAATCTCGACTTCACTTCCTTCGTGGATATCAACCTGGATCACACGTCCTTTACTGATCCGGACGCTTGGCATAGGATGAATGGTCTTGGTCAGATTGACGGCTGCCCGACATTCACTTCCCTTATCGCTAATGCTATTAATCGTAAAGTCGCCAGGCGATTCGGCAATACGGCGGAAGTTAGTAGTCTGAGACTTGGCCTTCATCTGCTTGCCGGCAAATTCATAATGCACCTCGAACGGAGGCGTGCCCGAGAGCGTGTAGGCAATACGTTCTCCGACACAATAATCGGATCGCTGCTCGAGAGGATAAATGGACGGCGCTTCGTAAAGTTGGATATGGACCAAACCCCCACCACTTTCCGTCTTCTGTTGACAACCACGAGCATCGCGCACCTTGCGGATTCGAATTTGCTGACCGCCAAGCTTTAGGTATTGCCTGGGGATTTGAATTGCGTAATTATTGGTCTGGATATTGGGGATCCTGAATATATCGGGTAGGTTTCCAGAGTGCTGCTTGATTTCGATTTCGATGTAGAATGGTGCTTTGCCCTCCAGCCTAATAGGAATCGCCTCTTGTGGGTTGTAATCCGACATACACATCTTGAACGTCTGGCCAGGCTTGACAAATGAAGCGAATGGCTTGGGGTTCACTGTCTGTTCCAGGGTGAGAGGATCGGACTGCTTCTTTTCACTGTAGAGACTGTCCGATAGGCCAGAAAACACGTAAGTATATAATCCGGCCCTGGCCGTCTCTAGGGGAATGGATGCTTTTCCAAGAGCGGCATCGAATTCTTTTCGGGCTAGTGAGCCTGAACCTGCTATCGGCTTATGTCTGATTTCATACTCTACATGGTACGGAGGTGAGCCTAAGACCTATGTTAGCATAATCGGGGTTAAAATTAGAGGAGCATAAAAACAACTTGCCTTGGAGTGAAACCTCGAATCCATCCACATCACCCTCGCAGACGTCCCTCTTGATGAATTTGTTTTCTTTGTCCCTAGGCAGAATGGAATCGCTAGGTGAAAATGACAGTTCGGGACGCGGGTACCACTTGACTTCGAAATTCTTGGCTTGCGGATTGATGATGCCACTGCACCCGTTATCCCTCACATCAGTAATTTCGTACATTCCCCGTTCTTTCGCTTCAATGAAATCGTTTCCGGTTTTCGCGACGCGTACTCCTCCTTCCTCAGAAGTACTGTTCAGATTGCGGTAGCTCACTATCCATGGCCCGTCACCAGACAACTTCAAAGGAAGATTGGCTGTAGCAGTTTCAACAACCGTGGTTGTCCTCCTGCCGTCGATAACACCAAATCCTGCTCGCGGTCGCTGGCGTCGCACAAAGATCTTGGCCTCTTCCTTAAGGAATATGCGACATCCCGTTTTATCGCGAATACTCTTCAGGGACAAGGTGTACTCGCCACCCGTTGATAAAGGAGCGGTTTCAATAGTGAAGGTGCCACTTTCAATGCCAGTTGCTTTCTCCGACTTCCTCTTACCCTCGTGCACGAGTTCCCACTCGAGCGTGAAAGGACCATCGCCGAGAAGAGCCACGTCGAATTTGACTGGCTGATCTAGACAAGCATTGATACTGCGGACATCCGACTTGAAGTATGCTGTCGCAGGCGGCTTGACGTTCTGCTCCAAATAATATTCATTCGTTAGGGGTAAGGAAACAGTGTAGATAGCGTCTTCGATCCTCCTGAACCGATACTCGTAGCGCCCAGCGCTCCTAGGAAGAAGCTCGATCTGTTGTCTGAGGCCTTTGATATCGACGGTCTCCCTCCTAGCCTGACCAGAATCGCTGGTCACGGTATAACCAACTTTGAACGGAGGGGTTCCGATCATGTCCAAATTCACCCGAAGTCCAATAGAGTTGCCAGCACACTTATCGGGAATTTCCTCGGACTGGATTGACAAGGTAGGCTCGAGAGGGTTGAGCAGCAGGCAGGATGAGGGCTCCTCAATCTCACCCTCGCAAGAGTCGCAAGATACGGATTTCAGCGTGTACAGACCCGGGGCGGTGATCTTGGGTTGATCATCCACAGTCTTGGCAACAAAACTACCTGATTCAATAACGTCGCCATGATCACCACTCTTGGTCAGCGTGTTGATTGGCGAGAATTGCCAAGTTATAGTGTACGAGACGCCATCCGGAGTTTGACCTGGGCGTCCAATCTTTATAGGAAGCTTCGTCGACTTTCCCTTGGCAACCTTGAGTGGGTTACTAGTGTCACAGCCTACAATAGTAACTCTAGGGCGTTCTCGCACGACAAAATTCTGATATAGAGTTTTGGGTTTAGGCTTCGCATCGGGATCCTCAGGTTGAGGATACCGGACGATATTACCAAAAACGTCGTGAACTTCATCAATAGAGTATTGCCATTCGCCTGCGGAATTCATCGACTCGTTTAGACCTACCTCGACGGTCTGTAACCTAGCCCAGGTATAATCCTCTTCTCCCGTGGGCATTATAGTTGACCTTTGAGCAAGCAGGGGCGAAGAAAACCCGTCAGGCTGAAGACTTTGAAAATGGAAGCTGTGATCTTTCCCATTGATGGTCCGGCTATAGACGATCTTTAACGGTGGCGTGCCATAAACATCTAGCGATAAGTTGGATAGATCACCGATGCACTTCGTAGATGACTCCGAGGCGCGGACTCGGGCTCTAGGACAGGGTACGACGTAGGTAGGCTCCGTAAGCCTTTGAACCTCAAGCTTATACTCGTCAAGGACCCTGTTTAGTTGATAAACGCCCGGCTTCTTGAGACTAATGTCGTATCTGTAAATTCCCAACGTCCCGTCTTCGATAGATTTCGCTGACTGCCTGCTAATTTCCTTGATCTCTTTGCGGCTAAGCTTCACGACCTCTTGGGCGTCCGAGTCCAAATCGAAACGAAGCAGTTCGACCTCAACGGGTACGGTGGCGTTAAAGTAGATGGGAACACTCGCTACGTTTTGGCCTTGACCTAGGCAGTATGGGCGCTTCTTGGGATTAAGAAGGGCAGAGCTATTCTAGCAGTTAGAAGCCGTATGACATATACCGTATGAGGAAAAGAACTTACCCTTCAGGAAGGATATTGATAATCTGCTTTCCCATAATAAGAGAGGAATTATGTAGAATGCTCGAGACTTTAACATTATGCTCAGATATAGCCAGTTCCTTGTCATAAAAGACCTTTACAAGACCGATAAGCCAGGAATGCCAAGGCACAGGAATGTTGAACATGAGGAGCCAGTTGAATATCAAATGTCCAAAGAAGATCATAGAGACCGTTGGCGCAGCTAGTTCCAGCCATGGTATACGCATCGAAGGCAGGGAAAAGAAGAATATGAAGTCGAAGATGACCCATTTACAGAAAAAGTAAAACGAGCCACTATTATCCTCTAATATCTTTATCCAGTCGTAGAAACGCCAGCCTATTAAAGCGAAATAGATGGCGAAGGCGTAGAAACGCTGGGTCGGGGCGTCGATGAGGGTTAAAGGAATAACAGGTTGGCTAGTCGGGGTCGTAGTAGGCTGGTTAGCGGGAGCAGTTGGTAAGGAAGTTCGAGGTTTAGCATCTTGTGTCGGACGTGGTCTTTGGGCTCTAGCAGCCGGTGTTTGAGGATAACCTCCAGCGCCCACGCGCGGCGTCCCGGGATTCATTGCATTCCGTGATGGTGACGAACCATCAGGAAGCAGCACAAGATTTCGAAGAACGACTGAATTCGGTAGAAGAAAAAATCGACTGAAGTTGATTGGTTCAGAAAAAAAAAGTCGTTGTTAAAGTGGTCCAAAGTGGGAAGTGGGAAGAGTGGACAAAGTGTCAAGATATTTTATAAATTCTCGACTTGAATTAGACCAGCAAAGGTGTTAATCAAGCCAAAAAAAGAATCTATAAAAAACAACACGGTACCCAGTTTGGCGTTTGTCGACTTTATTAAAAATTATCGAGTCAAGCGCAAACGGGAGGAAAAAAGGTAATGTAAATACCTTTGTTGACCTTGTTGAGCTTCGTCGGTTGGGTGGAGTGGGCGGAAATTTTAGGGTTGACCTGTAATAAATAATACAAGCAACATCACGACGCGGCCGCGTCCAGAAATGCTAAATTTTTGAATGGTGCCAAGATTTTGAGTGTCACTTGCAGCTGATAACGGCTGATCACGGTTGCTATCGACTGGCTTAGCGCTATTTGGCAGCTCTGTTTTTTGGGGGGTTTTTTTTCCTTCTCTTATCAGGAGCTATGGCCTTCCAGCTGTCACCTAGTTCGAATTGCTACCTACCTAGGTAGTACAATCTTCCAGGATGGTAAACCATAGCGGCCTCCACCGCCCCATTCAGAGTCCCGCATGTAACTTATATACCATTTTTATAGAGAAGATACGCAGTGGCTTATATGACTACAGTATTGTGGCTCGTGTAAGGAAAAATATTATCGAACTTTCGAGATCAATAAGTATATGTTAGGGGATTTCCCATACAAAATACCCTGACAATTACTTCATAGCATACTGGAGCCAGTGGAGGCCGCTATGGTTTACCATCCTGGAGGGTTGTAGGTACAATACAAAGCAAGTAGCACCTAACCTAGGTAGTTATAAGGAACCTAGGAAGCACTATTGTAGGACTATTATAGGTGGCGTGGGGCAAGGGGGGACAGCCAAGTGCAAGCGGAAAAGGTTAGAGCTTCATACCTGTCGTTGAGGGTGGATACCATAACGTTTTACGGATCGGGTAGCTACCTACATACATCATACATGGTATTGTACAATACCTTAGTAGAGCGAGCTACCTGGGTACCGTTGCCAACCTCCAAAACTTTAGCGTAGCGTCAGACTTCAGCGCCTATAACATGTAAACCAATCAATTATACAATTGACATACGTCGTAGAGGACAATTAAGGATTCATTGATCCATCAATTCCCTTTAGTTTATATGTTTGTTTACATGCTATAACAACAGGAGAGCAATAATATCAGACCGCTCCAAGACACAGCCTACGAATGGGTTAGTCGGAAATTATTCCGTTACATCAGTATCATCCCCTCAGTTTGATCACATCACAGATCACATCAACATAACTCAACCATATCTCAACCTCGTCTATCCGAGCCAATCTTTGATCGGCACAAAGGAATCTCTGATGAAAAGGGATCTATACTAGTAATTAGAGACTGCTGCATTCTAAACGAATTTGAAAGAGACAGAAAATAGCCCGCGTCAGGTTTTGGACATGTGTTTGTAGAGGTATTATCAAACAAGCTGCCTTTGTGTTTCCCAAGCTTTCAAAGCCATGAGTCATTTATGAAGAAGACAGTTAACACATCTTACAGCAAGTCCAAAAGAAAAGCCTAGCAGGATGGATAATATGAAGCATGACAGGAATTCATACGATTCTTATAAGTAGGTATTTTATTTTATTTTATTTTTTTGGCCTATATTATCATCTCTTATTGACCTACGCCCTCTATTCATATTCCCACCCCTTTGAGCCTCAATCATCTTTAAATAAAAGTCAATATTTGTTTGTATAAGTCTAGTTATATCAGGTTTCTTTGACTAGAATTGTTATAGATCAAGTATCTACCCGACTAATATCTTATATATAGGCCACATGAATAATAAGAAGAAGAAGAAGAAGAAACCATCTTTGTAGTAGCCGTCTCATATGTTCATCTAATGTACATGAGACCTGAATTATTGTCCACATCATCTACACCAGTTACACGTTGTTGCCATACAAGTCATTGTTTCTACGCATCGCTACCACGCCTTGCTGCCAATTCACTACCCACATTTCGCACTTCCCAAAATCTAAATCTTATCATTCAAGAATTAAGATTCTCGACTTTTCCCCCTTTTTGCAAAAAAAAAAAGAAAAAAAAGGAAAAAAAAGACCCCCCCGTTAAAATCCATACTCAATTTCTATACGGTCTTCTTTTACGGCTTGCCTGATCCAACCATCCCGTTACACCACCCTTAAGCGCATCGCGCCGTCATTCACCATCTTTACTCCTGTGTTACATAACACCACCTCAAACGAAACTTTGGCAACTTCACTGCACCCATGGCAGAACTCGAGCAGGTCGAGACACCTCCCACGTCTCCGGACGATCATGCTCAGCTAAATGAAAAACAAAATATAAACACATCCGGTAGTGGTACGCGCCGTTCGGGTAGAGCTACGAAAGCCCCTGCCAAGTACGACGAGGAGTACGTTATCCCCGCCTACCAGGCACCTGCCCAGTCTGCTATTCCGTCGTCTCGCCCGAAGCGTAAGGCAGCCCGTATTGCAGCAGACAATATCGTTCTGGAAGAACCCGGTCCGCTGTTAGAAACAGCTTTGAGTCGGATATCTCAGGAGGAGCGTAAGGAGTACGGCGGTTGGGTGGAGCTCGAATCCGAGCCGGTACGTTGCATACCCATAAGTTGATGCTCACTCGTTTAACTGGTCTATTGCCAGGGATTCTTCAATGCGATACTGCAAGAACTTGGAGCCAAGGATTTCAAAGTTCAAGAAGTGTATAGCCTAGATCGGGATATTCTGCAGTTTCTGCCGTAAGACTTGGTCCTAATATTACCCTTGCCCGCATAGCAATACTAACAAGAGATCAGGCAACCCGTCCATGGCCTTATTTTCCTATTTCAATATGAAGGTGAAAACGAGCTGAGCAACGAGGAGAATCGCCAGGAATGCCCTGACTATCTCTGGTTTACCAACCAAGTAAGCGTCTCTTCAGTTCATGGATTATACGTCGACTAACAGATATATAGACGACAGCCAATTCTTGTGCTACGGTTGCGCTCATGAACATAATCATGAACGCCCAGGATGTCACCCTCGGTATGGAACTTCAAAAGTTCAAAACCTCGACGAAGGAAATGGTACCTCCTCATCGAGGTTACTCTCTCGATAAGAATGATTTCATCCGAAGCGTTCATAATTCCGTTGCGAGGTATACGCATACACCTCTACCAATCTTTGCTTACGGCTTTTCTAACCTCATCCAACAGAAGAATTGACCTCCTTTCCGAGGACTTAAGCTTAGATAACAAGTATGAGGAGACGATGCAAGCAAGAAAGCGAAAGACCAAAAAGAAACCTGCGAATACCTCAAGCCAGTTTCGCGCCGAGACAAATTATCATTATATCGCATACGTGCCCGTGAATGGCCAAGTCTGGGAGCTCGACGGCTTTCAAGCCAAGCCGTTATGTCTCGGTTCGTCCTCCCGATCCCAGTAAAACGCTCTAGCTGCCCGCTAACTCGTAATCAGGCCCTATATCCGATTCGTGGATCGACACGGCAAGCATAGCAATCCAAGAGCGCATGATGCGCAATTCGGATTTCTCCTCCTACAGCCTCCTAGCCATCTGCCAATCTCCTCTCAACGCGCTATCCAAAGACCTCGCCACCAGCCTAGCCTGCTCCCACGCGCTGCACGAGCTCTACAGCGGGAACCTGAACTGGACCGTCCCCGACCCGTTCAAAGCCTTCCCCGCCTCTCACCTCGCGGAGCGAAACCTCACGCGCGAGGGCATTTCAGCTACAACCCTTCCCGACACCTACACGGCCAAGACGAGCCACCCGGACTTCGACGCGACCGACGCGCTGAACCTGGCCAAGGATCTAAGGACGGAGCAGGACTCGCTCGACGCGCAGTATGTCGCGGAGTTGGCGGCGGTCGACGAGGCGGTGGATATAATACGCGGTCGACAGCGCGACTATACCCCTGCCATACATCACTGGGTGCGGGCGCTTGCGGAGAAGGGCGTGCTGAGGGGTTTGATCCAGGAGATGGAGTCGTAATGTTTTGGCGTGCGATGGTCGACGCCGAAGGACCAGGAGGACATGGTCAGCTCGTGCTGAGATTATTTTATTAGACTGGTACAGCGATGCTTTACTGCTGTTGACGTGAGCACCACGACGATGCGCGGACGCGCGACGGGGAGGGATATGTGATTAGGAGCTTTAGCCCGGAGACGACTTGTCTTGTCTTGTCGTGTTCATGATATCCTAATATGGGAGAAAGTCGCGTAGTTCCGACACGAGAGAAAGAGAGATAATAAATACCAATACCCTTTAACCTTCCTTATCTAGCCCTGATATTCGAGCAATATACAGTGTGTCCCGACGATTCACGTCTGTCCAAGCATTCACGTAGCTTCCATCCGGATATACCCGCCAACCTGTAGAAATAGTACGTTCTTGGGTATATTCGAGCACAAGACACAACCCAAGATGCCCTCTGTATCCATGTTAAATCATTCACCCCTTCCCAAGCACCACCAATTCACAAACACACTGCCTAGGTTACAACCTCGCATAACCGCCCAAGACCAAGTCACCAAATCACCGAGTCAAGCACATTTAAAAACGCAATCATAAACAAACATGCTGTTCCGTCCGCAATCATTATTCTATGCGTGTGCCTTCATGCCTACCTAGGTATGCGTAGTAAATGCGTTGATATCTTGCCATCCCTCCATTCCTCCTCTCCCTCGTGCAACTATAGTATTCACGCTTCCTTTTCACCAACCCTTTTTACCAGACTTGTTGTTTGCTCCGTATGTAAAAACCCTCCCTTTCCCGTTTCATTAACAAATAAGTAGAGTTAGGTATCTATCCTCCCCCGACACTCCGAGCAAACCTGTAGAAAGAAAAAGGAAAACACTGGAAATCTAGGTAACTGAACATGTCTGCCCTGCCGTCTATTCCGCACTCTGTATACCTAATAAGACAAGGTAGATCGAGAGATTCAAGATGTGAATGGATGTTAGGGCTTGGGTACATGCAGAGTCTTGCTGCACATCAAGCAACCGTGGACCAGGAACATAGCAACAATAGGGTGGAATTCGAAGTCGGTTCCCGAAAATAAAGTGCCGCCAGGAACTTGATCAAGGACCCAGCCCTTGCTCACCCACCACGCCATCAACGCATCAAGACCTAGTGTAGTCGGGATGGGCGTGCCCTCGAAGTAACTGGCCTTTCCACTGGCATCCTTGGGAATGTCTCCACTGTTCGCTGTGACGTTGAACCGAGCTAGTCGTGTTAGACCGCACAATACGAATACAGCTAATAGCACTTGATCGACATTCGTTCGCAGGCCGATACTAAATGCCACACAAGCCGGGGCGAGACCAAAGGAAATCTGGAAAAAGCCATGTTAGCAAAAAGCCCGGCCCTTGCTGTCTTTATATTGTCCCGCATCCACCCTATTAGGTAGATCTAATCAACTAGAACCGAGATATCTCGGCAGAATGGCGGGGTAGACAAGATATAAAACGAGAAGAGTAGAGCGGGATAAACATACCAAATCCGCCAACGAATCCAACTCTTGCCCCATCATACTACTCTTCTTCCGCCACCTCGCGACCCGACCGTCCATGAAATCGAAGAATAGGCCGAAGGGCAGGAACGCGAGCGCGAGGTATACGTTTGTCTTGTCCGCGGGGTCGCCAAGGCAGTAGCGCAGGGAAGAGAAGACGGATAGGATACCGCAGGCGCCTATGAAGCGAAAGATGGCAATGGTTAGCACGACATTCGTCTAATATATCGTCATGTTGGAGGGTGAAAATACCATTTAGCTCGGTGATGTAATCCGCCATATGCAAAGCTTTTAGGAGAGAAAAATGACCGGTAGCCGACGAGAGCAAGTCCTTCTGCTTCTTATACGCTATACAGCATCGTTAGTACTACAATTCAAAAGCATCTCCCCTGCAGCTGCACAGAGGGATAGCTTCGTCGCTATGCTGGAAGACAACATACAAGGCTCATCTGCAACGCTCTGGTTCACCTTGGCCGCGACGCCATTACCCACACCGCCCGATCGTTTCGACATTCTATCGTCCGAACTAAATCTGCCGTCTGAAAAGCAGCTCCTCGTTTCTCCCTGTCGTGCAAAAAGGCCAACGGAAACCTTCTTATTTCCGATTTGCGAAATCGTGTATCTAGCTCCTTTCCCTCACCGAATCTTTCTTTTCGAAAAGACCGACAACCAACGAAGCGGTGGGTAAAAAAACTTGGTATAAACCCAGAAATGCCTTTGGCTGTAGATAATGCGAGGGTCTCGATTACGTGGGTATCGACAGCGGGGCGATGACTGTTGAGAGGAAACGGTAAGTTTAAGAGGATGTTCGAGAAAGAAAAAATCAAAAAAGCCTTGGCAGTGGAAAATGGGCAACTTTTATCATATGGGCTTTTTTTTTCTGGCTTCGGGGCAGGCGCAGCATCATTGATGCCGTCATTTGGACACGTTCAGGTCCCCGCTAGGCTCTCTTGGGATAAGCCGGTTCCGTCCGTGGGGAGTGAATAGCGAGCTTATTGGGAACCGGCTCTTTGTTGAGGTATCTTTTGTGCTACGTTTATATCAGTCGATACTTGGAGCTACAAGCAGGTAAGGTTACCTATACCGTTGCACTGGATCTTGCCTTGGGTATTTTCACAGGCCTCCATTTGATTAGCTACGTACTTCCATGCAACACTTACTACCTAGGTTACATGGTATGTACATATCTCACGTAGCCTGCCTGAATAAATATAATCAAAATTCCAAGTCGTCATACCTGATAATAATGAATGGCCAAGTCTGGATTCGTTGGGTTTCGAGTATTTTGCGGGACCAACATCACTCAAATCTACTATCAACTCACATCGAAAAGGAGATAGGCAGGCCAATTGTTAATTGGTCATATAATCCCCGCCATTCACGGAACAACACGATGCGTCTTTCAAATGGCTCTCTCAAAGGTAGAATACCTCTTATTAGTTCCTGGGTGCTACCGATTGCTTACATCCATATGTACAATGATTCGGGCAGCGGCCCCGCCGTCTCCGTCCCCATCTTGGTCCTCGTCTTGACTTCTTGCCCAGCTCGATGAATGAATGTCCCGTATAAACACTATTATTTCGAGTGACAACGTCTCCTGCGTGTCCCTCAGAGTCTGTATGCCTGGAATTGTCCCAAGTAACCAGCCCAGCCGTGGTCCATAAAATCAACCGTCTTGTGTGTACGAGAATGATATTAGCGACCCGTCCTTCTTGTTATGCTCGCCGGATCAGGCCCGTTTCCCTCTTCGGGCATCTCCTCTAATCCAAAACCCATACGAAGCAATAATTATGTATGTTCGATGCGAAACGATGAAAAAGCTCAGGTAGCGAATCCTGTGTGTGCCTAGGGGATATAATGCTATGACAAAACCAATATGCAGACGTGGGAATCCGACCAACCTCCCTTCAACGAATGGTTGGCAATCCATCTCTAGCGAACACAGCCTCTTCTGTGTCAACGTCTCCTTTCTTCGACAAAGTCCGATAAAGTCCGATAAAGTCTTATATTAGGTACTGTGATCACCGAGCGATAATAACCGCAAAGCCGTCGACCCAGGCCGCGCATGACCCGGAGACACCACAGAGTGTGTAGCCGCGCGGTGGAAGAAGAGTATGACTAATTATCATTGTCAGTACTAACTAAGGTAAAGGGGGTTGTTTATGAAAACATACGGAGATCCGCCGTGCGCATTGCCGTAAATTGGCGATTTCCTCCCGAGACTTGTGAGGATTTGGATGCCATCTATCCAGAGTCCTGATCGCACAAAGAAGCCCGTAATATACTCGCCACGGCGGATATCTAGAAAAAGTCAGAATTAATGACCAACGATGAAAGACCAAGCATCTTAAAACTTACCCATTTCAAAGGTATCGCCTCCGGGTTTACCGCCGCGCTTTCCGAACAGTTGACTGGAGTCGTCGTCGTAGAAAAATTCGATTCCGTCTAAAGCAAATCCATGGTAAACTATAACGCGAGATAGTACTCTGTTCTTCTGCATAGCACTTGTAAAGATGAACTCCTGCGGCTGACTTCCCTCCATTTGCGAAAAGCCGAGTTTGTCACTACGATAAGCCGACTTGCCGAAAGATAGTTTTAGGGATGATGCTTTCGAACACAGGCTGTGGAAGTCGTTTATCTCCAGATTTCCACCGCCGTGAGATTTGATGCAGACCTTCATCTTCGATTTTCGCTTGTTTTCGGGTAGTTTATCGCGGAGCTCCTGTTCTGTAAGGGTCAAGTTACGCTGGATGGAACCGTTTTCCAACGGATACTCGATCCATGTATGGCATAAATCGTCGCCTTCCGGATATATCTCTATAAATGAAACTCCCGTAGCCGCTGTGATCTGAACGTGCCCATTTTCAACCGGCCAGGCCTGAACGCTAGCGTCGGGGTTCAGGATCGGATCGTTGGGTAGCCTGAAGCAAGGGTGACTGCGGAATCGTAGACAATCAAGTCGGTGCCACGTACATTCGTCAGCCTGCGATACGGGTCCTCCCTTCGACTTGGTCCGAGTAGAGTAAGCCTCTTGGGATATAAATGAACGGTTCAACTTCACATAGTCTCTTAACATGACCCCGTTCTCCTGATGCGGACATCCGAAAAGATGACCAGTCTCGTGCAGATGAGCGCCGATACCAATGTTGGCAGCTTCCCAAGAACTTCCAGACTCGTTACAGTCGTTTGCAACAAAATTGGTGTCAGTGGGTGTGCAGTCGGTAAAAGCCGGCACGACCTCTTCGATACTCGTAGGGTAGCTCTGCATACAGTGAGATCCAAAAATCGCCAAGTGTAAATCACCCGCATTGCCTCCTAAAGCCGCATGTCCTGTAATGATCTTCGAACTCGTATCCCAGTGAGCGTCCAGAAGCAGCACAGAAACGTATTGCGCTTGTCCTGGCAGAGGCTTAAAATAATTCTTAACCGCGTCAGCTGCAATGCCGTAAAGATCCCCTTTTTTTGTCGCCTTAGGATTCTGTTGCGCTAGATTAAGGTCCCTGATCTCGGCTAGAGTTTTATCTGATCGGATAACGTGAATACGTGCTTCTGATCGCATCACACCCATTTCCCTATCCCGATAGTTGCAGGTGCCTGTCGTCCATTCCTCTTCAAACCTGAATACCCGTCGGCCTAGCTTATTTCTCCACATCTGTTCGGCAGTGAACGCTTGCCAGAGGTAAGCAGCCATTCGGAACTTTCGAACGGCCGTTTCGATATCGTTCCCTTCCTTCTCAATCCGGGCAGGCACGGCGTCAAATGTACCGGGGGAGTCCTTGGCGAGTAAGATAGCAAGTTGTAGCGGCGGCGAGTTCATGGGAGGAACCATATGTACGGTAATAAAGGAAGAGTGTATCGGATTTGAGGTACCGCTATTTGCCAATTTTGGACTCGAGAAGTCGAAACGCAACCTATTTGCGCCAGGCATGAGATATACTAACGCTTTAAACTGTGACTCGCAAACCGGCCAATACGTAGGTGGGAATCCATCGTCTAGCCTGCAAACCGTAACGGTCCCTTCGAGTGCTTTTTGGCCTGCTTCTCCAATCGTACCATTGACAAGAAGAATCTTCTGCGAGACCTACTTGTTTATCAGCATATATGTATAATAAAAAGTCTGATCTAACAGCTTGTTTGATTACGCCAATGGGCTTCTGAAAGCTCGCATGACGTTCTAACGGTAAACAAATAAAAGTTCCACCATACCCAGGTATTCTCCCCAATGTTAGTAATTCGAGGGGCGTATTGCGACACGGGCAGCGAAGATTTGCCGTTCAGTACGGGAGACCCTAACCCAGCCATTCCAGATACACTATATCGGTTAAAATTGGGTTGAGGAGGAGGCCTGTTAGCTGGAACCGGAGGAGGTTGCTGTTGATCTTTGGGTTGGGTTGGAAATCCTGGGTCGGATTGGGCTGTTATAGAAGGGGGAGTAATTGAACCATTGGTAGGAGTTGTGTTCTGACTTTGGTGTTCATCGTAACTTGAACCATCAGTGGATCGGTCGGTACGGAAACTAGCTCGCGATCGTCTTCGAAATTCCTTGAAGGTTAGGAAGGAGGGCGCCATAACAGCTCAACCTCAGCAAGAGCTGGTCGCCAGGGAAAGCTATCAAGGGATATCAGGGGGATATCATCAATTGACGCAAGTTTTTGGGAGGTTTTTTTTTTTTAAAAAAAAAAAAAATCGGTAACGGAGCTTTTGTCTGTCTCGTCGGTCCAGCTAGCTAGATACGATGCTAGGTAGGATGCCAAGGGAGCCTCAACGGAGCTACTTTAGGAAAAAGCCTAGAAAGGGGAGTAAACAACCTCCAGCCAATCTAACTAACGAGGGCTACCGAATTCCCTTTAGAACGAATGGACGAACTAATCAAATTGGTTGAAGTAGTAAGAAAAAAAAAAAAGAAAGCTTAAGTTTTTTTTCTTTTGTGAAAGATTCACTCGCAGGGTAATCAAGCGAATGTTGGTGTGGCTGGGCTGCTGGACTGCTGGGCGAGATAAAACGATAGTGGAATGTAGATAGATCTTCAAGGATAGATCTTCGAGGATAGGCTATTGTGACGGACATTAAGATAGGGCCTTAGGAGCTTAGACTTTTGGGGGGGTTCTCCTTGGTGATCAAAGAAGTTACATTAGCCCTGACTATTAGAAAAGTATCCTTCTTTTCTTTCAACGTCGATGAATAATAAAAAGAAGCAGAAGTTTAAAAAAGTAGAATAAAAAAATAAACGTAGTTTATCTTCTGCCAACTCTTGACAGAAAATAAGTTATGTTTCTGGCTGTAGGGCCGATTACTGGCCAGCCTGTAATCCTGGTGATAGAACACGACAGAGCCAGAGCGGGCTGATGTACAAGGGGAGGTTCGTACAAGGAGTTGGTGTTAATGTACGAAGTAGTGCAGTCAGCTAAAGATTCGCCCTTGACTTGGCCTGGCTTGCACTGACTTGCACTGACTTGCACCAAATGCTAGATTGGATAAGCGATCATTAGCGATCATAGCCCGTAGATGTGGATTGACATATGGCAGTGGGTGTGTCCTTTTGGAATGGCCCGCTGGAGGAAAACGGGCGGGATGTTGACCTAATTGACGAATGACGATGACGTCGCGGCTGGCAAGTGGGCAGTTTTAATACCATTAATGCCAGAAACTGTCAAATATACTTGCTTCGGTACCACTTTAGTACCGATTTTAGCGTTGACTTGGTACTGGGCTTCTGGCTGTCTGCTGCAGCGTGTAGGTTGGTACCGATTTAAAGTGGGTTATGAAACTAGTGGGATTCTTTCGGCTCCCTGAAAATGCCTGAAAGTGCATCGAATTGCATCGGCCCAAACCTTCCAGGGAAGGCCGCTTGGCTTTATTGGGCTTATTTGGAAGTTGAGAAACTTGGATACGAGAAGTTGCTAACCAAGAACCACCGAATAACGAAAGGCTCGCCCGTAACTAAGTCCGTAACTTCCATGTACCGGTAGCCATAATGTTACATTTTATATGTCAAACAGTTTTATGCCAGATACACTTGTCATATACATAAATTCATACGAATTCATGAGTGGGTAGCTACGTTGTGTAGTGAAATTACTAGGTATTCATTAGATGGTACGTGTTCCGTATTACATCAATTCCGAACGAAAACAAAGAAGACGTTGAAAATTGGCATAAGCTGACGCGCGTACTTTTACGCCTTACTTTACGCCTCCGAATATCGATATCTATATAGGTGCTCCAAAGAAGAAAAAAATCGAGAGGCTTTCGGGTCTCTTCGGACTGTACTACACGCAGATAGGTAAGTGGTACATGCGGCAATGCACATGTTGGTGAACAAGGCCCGCTTGGAAGAGCCGGGTCAAGGTTACAGTGCGCTACAAGGATGTCGATATAAAAATATACATCCTGCTGGCCTTGTTTAATGGCAGACATCATAGACGACAACCGGGACTTCCAGGATATTCCAAGACATTCATATATAAGTGATGAGCTTGGTCAACAAGTTTGTCGGACTTGAATAGCAATAGACGATGTCTATGTAGTAAAGCTACATAAAATTCCAGATGAAGGCGGAATCTTGGAATAGGACGACAACTGCTAGATAATGCAGCCAGCCGGTGATGAGGTTTGATGGGCTGCAGCTGTAAGTGCACGTCGTATAATATGACACCGCTTATATATTGCAAAGGCGAGAAGCCGTCTGATATTAAAAGCCCTAGGATCACGCTGCTTGCGAATTACTCGACTCGTTGACTTGATTTACGGAAAATCGTTTCCGGTAATGAAGAATGGTTTTATTTGAAACTTGACTTACTTATAACTAGTTAGTTATAATTAACTACCTAACTAAATTGTTTCGTAGTACGTATTGAGGTTATCAGAATCTTCGAATCTGTGGGAGGCTACCGGCTCTGAAATAAGGTGGTTGGTATACAATAATCAAGGGTTCGATCCGGTAAGCAATATCAAATACCTATCACAGTCTATTTCCTTATTATTCCCTTAATAAACTATCGACATTCTACAGATTCTACATATGGATTTGACTTCCAAAGCTTCAGCGCTGTGCGGTTCGGACCGGCATAGCTTAATCTCGTAAAGTTATCTATTATTAACATGAAGATAAACGCATGCATGAGCTGCCATGTAAATGTCATGTTAGGCATGTTGGATCCCGAAAGGGTCTTTACCCCTTTAACAATCGCAACTTTCGGAAGACCCTCTTATGCCGATAGAAGCCTTTCCCTTCAAATGGTTGGCGCCCGATATTTTGAGTGATGGCCGGAGTATACTATGTACTGTATGTTCTCCACGGTCTCCCGTGATCAGCATCGCCGCATATCCGTGGTATGTTTGCATGCCGGCCTTACGACGTAACCAATTAGTTGAGTTGGAGACGAATCTCGTATTCTCCATTCTGCCACATCGATCCATGGTCAATTAGCATTATCGTATCGAAAATTCGTATCATGCATGGGACTATTTAAACTGCCAATGCAAGATGCGATTTTTCTTTTTCTTTTGGATCTCTAAGAACTACTCAAGTCCCTTTCTGCGCAGCTCTTTTTACACATATCGAGATTCTTCCATTATATACCCGCAGCATCCCACACATTACTCTTTATTGCAACTATTCGAAGATACTTCTGCTTATAAAACGAATGCAAAACTAGGTACCTAAGCACCTCTAGCAACTTAGTCAAGTACCTATATAGGTAGTTAGCAAGACGTCTCTTTTGAGTTGACGCGAGTATGAGACGAGGAAGAGTAGGCCTTTTTGTTTGTGCTTTAATAGTCGCTTTTTAAGTGCTTGCAGTAAAAATGCGGACTTGGCACGTTTTCATAGTATTTATTAGCCTCGCTTTCGTCCGACAGGGGTTTAAATTGGCTACCATTTTGGGATGAGTGGTCGCATGCCACGAAGCTCGTCATCCTCTATTCCACGAGCTATGAGACCATGATAAGAAGCTCGGCCATTACGCTAAGAAATCTTGTCGAAATATCTCATATCACTTAGCTTCCTTAAGGTTAGGTAGTTAGGTACTTCGAGTATAGGGTGTACTAAAGGTTGTATAATATTGAAGAATAGGAGAACTGTGGAATCAACTAACTAGGTAGTTATCCCGACACAAAAAAGGGGGTTTCCAAATCTCATAGTTAGTTAACTCACATAACATACTTATTTACTAAGACAGCGTCGTAGATCTCTCCATACCGAGTCTGCATATGCCTTGTTGTCGGATATCAAGGTGAACCTGACAACTAAGAAATGCAATGTTTAAAGGATGCAATCATGTTTTGTCCTTGCTTTATTTGATGCCGACTTATGGGATACGTGAACTCGTTGTCCTATTCTGACATACTTTTAGCAAGTTGTCGACAAAAAGCACCGTCCTGATTGTCATAGACCAGCATCTACGCAATTATTTATGTAGATGCATGCTGGCCTTGAGTGTTTCCTGCCATCTTCCCCCAAGTTTCACCGGTTTGAAACTAATCGAAAGTTTCGCTTAATATCCCGCAGTTTTGTCAAGATGATGCGTGCGACAGCATGCTCCGTCATGGCTAGGCTGAAGGAGACAAGGGCGTGGGTAAACGCTAGTAAGCTTGCCTATGGGCTCACAGCATAAACGCCAACCTATGAAAAAACATAGTGATACAAACAGCGCAAGCAAAATAGGCATGTAATATACTTGTTCGCAGGCCACCTGCAGCTTATCTTTTAGTTGTGGCAGAAATAATTGGTCGTAAAGCCATATCCTAGTCGCTTAAAAGTGACGGTATTGGCTTACAATATCCAGCCGGTAGATTAGTGGTTGCAATGAACCCCCTGAAAACGTAGCTTACCGTGTAATGGGCGCTGCATCTGGCCCTATGAGATCCGGACTTACGCTGGAAAAGTTAACAGTCCAGCGGTAACCCAGTAATGACCCAGCAGTGAGCTCATCCAAGCCCTTCCCAAGGCATCCATGGGGTATCCTAGCTCCTTCACACACCTGCACACCTGCACACCTGGAAGTCAAGGGAAGCTGAGCTCGGGCTTTAAGACTTCCTAATTTCCAATATTGCATCAGCCGGTTTCCACGGGGAAGGAATGCGATGAGTTAGCTCAAGTTAAACCCTATTCAGGTTAGCTTAGGCTACTTGGGGCGGCCTAGGTGGTTTTTTTTAGTGAACATGATTGGCTTAGTCAAGCAGTTCAATGTTTGTTTAAGCAACAAGTACCGTCACTATGTACCTTATGTAGAGGGAACTAAAGGTAGGACTAGTTAATTGTCCTTTCCTAACCATTTTGGTGCAAATGCCTATTTTTTTTCCTTGCGGGTAACCAAGATCGTACCTCCGCCAACATGAACTAATTGACTTTTTCCCTAACTACATACTTCCAAGTTCCTACGTACTGCCTCACTGTCGTCGTTCATTTTTACCACAGTAGTGCGAATACAAACTATACAAGCTATACTCTTTTACGACCTTTTTCGTCCATCCCTCGAATCTTTTTACTACTGTATATATCGATTTTGAGAGAACCATCTTAATGGAAAAAACTTGAGACTTGAGACGAATCGGTATAACCTAATACATAATTCCATTCGTTCACACTCACCTGAACATTGAACCCATACATACCTACCAATTTTTTTCGATCCTCCCGAAGCAACCATAACCCCCCCTTCGCATACACCGGCAAGCGCCTGGCCTACAAGTCAACCCAATCATCCTTACCCCCCGCAATATTTTCTCGACAATCACTCGATAAACGTCGCTTTCGACTCAAGGGGGGAAATCTAAAGTAAAAAAAGTTTACATCTAGTCCAAACAAAAAAAAAAAAAAAAAGCATGGCATCACCATTGAAGAAGCAGCCAGAGGCTGTAGCAGATAAAGTCCTCAAGCGAGTGGAAGTTAGCAAGGTATGTTCACAGATCTAGCTCACCTACCAGATATGTGAAGAGAAAGCAGCATCTAACAGACTTTTTTTTCACATTGATAGATCGCCCGAAGGCTACAGGGTCGATTGGCTCTAGCACAATTCAAGACGAAGCATGGATGGGAAGACTTGACACTCGATACGATCGAGCCCAGGATCGAAGAGGAGATTCGACGAAGACGCCTCGTCGACGGCGATGTACTATCCGACTCCTCGTCCAGCACATCAGAGCTACCGTATCCCAGCAGTAGAACTACACTCATGAGCTCCCCGCTCAAGGCCCCTCTCTTTTCGGATGCCATTGGATCTAGCAACGGCAGTACCGGTCATCGAAAACGTACGTACAACATGGCTTCATTTGATATTACCATGTCGAGTCCTACCAAGCGGTTCCGTACCTCACCTACCGCATACAAAACCTACGAGTCCCCACATAGGTCGTGGAGAGCACATCGTCAAATAATCCAGTCTTCTCCTATCAAGCCACGAAGACAGCAACACTTTACTACTTCTACAGGGCCTGATGTGTCATTCTTCCAAGGTTCCCGCCGCCCCTCAGTGGATTTTGCTGCACAAAACTTTGCAGCACATTCGGATGATGACGACGACCTATTGCCTGCACATTCGTTCATGGTGAACCACGACCACGACCACAATCGGACATCACCCCCTCGTACACCGCCTACGCGCAGTAGAGCGATAAATCGCCGAAGTAAGGATAGGAGTATGGCCAACGGGGAGAAGCCGGAAGATGGTGCAGATCTGTTGCTGTATCTGGCAGCATCTCCTTCTCCCGCCGTACATTCTACAAAGACTCTGATGGAGCCTCCTTCTACGCCACCGCAAAAGAAAGACATGGCATTGCCGTCGTCGATGATGACAACCCCTGGGGGTGGCACTCTTTTCCCCACAACGCCAGGTCAGCCCTTTGACATGTCAGATTTTGTCAATATTACACCTAGCCCTGCACAGAAGCCGTGGAAGACACCGCTGTCGCTTAGGACGCCTACAGCGAAGACACCACTAAGCAGTGCCAGGCGACGATTAACGTTTGATGACCCAGCACTTGGACTATAAGCTAGCTGCCTCAGCTGGATTACGCCCTACCACTGGAAATTTACGTCGAGATAACCGTTTACGAACGACGCAACATTCTTTTTCGCTTCTATATCTACACACTTTTTCTTCTCACCTTGATGTGCATATGCACACATGACAATACCCGGCTTTCGCCACGATCACTTAGTATGTTTCCCAAGAGGTATGGATGGACGGACAGCAAGGCTGGTATGCTTGTATAACACAGGACACGGGGACTACGTTTTTTTTTTCCATATCGTCCCTTTTAATTCCGAGGTCAGCAACGTGGAATGCGTGGAGTCTATTGGTCACGGCACCCATAATTTTTTTGTTTGTTTGGTTTTTCGGTAATGCTTCGCACGATATTGCGCTCTTCATACTCACACCCCCGCATACGGGTATTTATTGTTTTCCTCTCTTAGGAGAGATAATCGGAGGTTATTGCGCAAGCATGGCTTTCGGTGATAGGTTTGATGGTATGGTACGGAGGGGCATGGGTTGACTGATGCAGTGACGGACAAACGAAATCACGTAGCCAGCCAGTGTAGTGCAGAATAGCTCACTCACACTTGCAGACAGACAAACAATGCGAGTCTTTTTGTTTCTGCGAATCTGCGAATCCCAATGCCCAAATGCGAGTCAAGTAAACAAAGCAAAACAGTAGAACCCGGTCGGTAGATGGAGATTAATTGGCCATTGAAAAAGAAACGTAAACGTAGACTAATCGGGCATTCGACGCAGTAGTAGTAGTGCTAATTTGGGGAAGCGGTTCGAGTCAGTGTTTAGGTATGTGATGTTGCGATGTTGTGGTATGGGTGGTGCATGTGACGACGATACGGGGATGGGATGATGGGATGATGGGATGATGGGATGTCGCATAACCCGCGTTACGGTTTTTGTACGGGGCGGACGCGTCCGAGAAAAGCGCGTTTAGACGCGTCGAGGTGGTAATTTACGCGTCGAGAATTTTTATGGGGGGGTTTTTGGGTCGCGTTTTCGCGTTGGGGGAGGGAGGAGAGCGAGGAGGGACCAATGAGAGGAGGGGAATTGGAGGATGAGGATGAGGAGGAGGAGGAGGGGGGGGGGGTTAGGTACCTTGGAAAAGTACTTTGTGTACTTGGGTGGCTGTTAGTGTGGTGGTGTGGTGTGGTGGGGTTAGGCGGTACCTAAGGTGGTAAGGGCGGGGTACGTTAGGTGTGTTTAGGGGATTTACCTAGGGGAGCCTATTAGGTGCTACGGGATATTTTTGGGGTGGGAAATTCTCCGTTTGGGATGGAGGAACGGTTGTTGATGTCATGATTTTAGTGGTTGGAGTAGGCATTTGTTTAACCTAACCTAGAAGATTTCATTTGGAGGAGTTATTTTTAACAGACTGTTGTGTGATTGAGAGGAGCGTGGAAAAGAAATGTGTTCATGTATGTATATGAGGTACTAATGAGATGTATTGTCTACATCATAGGTCTTTGGATGTATATACCTTAGCATGTAGGTACCTACCTATATAGGAGGTAGTAGTGGTATAATAAATGCAATAAATACTAACTATATGGATTAGTGTAGGGGATGGTAATAGAAGCAATACTGCAAGTAGAGCCTTGGGTTGTTGATGGTAAAATATGGATTATAGACTTATCAACTATACTTGAATCAGGAATAGGGGGTAGGTAATAGTGTATAAGATATATCAAGAAAAGAACGGTTATTTGTTACCTAGGTAGATTAGGTAGTTATTTGTTTTTAATCTCTTGTTTCTTGAGATGTCGTGTTAGGTTCATCTTATTCTTATAATTCAAATCAAAGGAGCGAGCGTCGAAGTTGCTATATGCTACCTGCTCGACTGTGATCAATGCTTGCAGATATTTCAACTCTTTACCACGAACAGATCTAGGGTGATATATTCGTACAGTATAGCACACCTAGATGTGTCGAGTATAAAATATCTAGGTTGGTCCCGTCCTTCATTCATTACGATAACAAGGTACGACAACCCTCCATAAGTCTTATATCTAAACGTCAAAATTTTCAATTCGGCTACGCTATGTTCTCGTCGATACAATATACGTACTCCATCTAACTAGCTATTTATCGAGCCGCATAAGGCCTCGTGGTAATAAGTATACACGTTCATCTCAAATCCCTCGCTTGGGTATATGGGACGGGGAACAAGATTCCCCACGTCGAACGAAAACAACAGCAACAACAAAAAGGAACAAACTCTATAATATCGGGGGGGTTCAATAGAGAACACGCCATTTCCTTCTCCTCCCCCCCTGGGTAATATGGTATGGTATGGTATGGTATCATAAGCGAGTGTGTGGTCGCTGGGTATCATGGATCTCCCAACAGATAATAATAATAATAATAATAAAACAGCAAATGCACCGTCAAACTCCGAGCTGCCCCTTTTTTTCGATATGCTATACCCAAGCCGTAACGCTTGCTTCATGCCTCGTCAACACTATCCCCGCCCTATACTATACACTACGTGTACTGCATCTTTATATTTCGGGTGTAGGGATGCTATGCGGCTTTGCCTACGGGGCCCTGGCTCTTGCCGCCCTTTGCGTCGGAATCCCGTCGCTCTAGTCGGTTATCCGGACTCGGTGTGTATCGCCCAACTGCCGGTCCAACGTCTGGTCCCGGATCGCTCCAGCCCATATTGCTTACGCCACTTGAGTATTTCGACGAAAAGCTTTCGTTCCTCGTATGGGCTTGCTGCGGAACATTGGGTACACTCCCGATATTATTGCTATTGCGGCTGGCTCTGCTAGCCCATCCCGCAGTCGCATCCATACTAGAGCTGCCACTTTGCAGGAAATCCGGCCGATCCAATTCGAAGGGGTCGGACCGGAATCTGTTACGTCGCGTACCGACAGTGCCCACGCTTGTGCGATAGCTGGCGTTGCTCGTCTGGCGGCTTATGCTAGCACTCACACTCTGGCCACGGGAGTGCCGGCCACTTTGAACGTAAGTTGCGATCCCTCCGTTTACAACACCCGACGGGACCGTAATAGCGTTCGAATCCGAAAACGGGTTATTCGTAGCAGGAACCATCATGGGCGTAGCTTTGGCTGGATTATTACCTATAGCGTTGACATCCGAAAAAGGGTTGGCCGAATCGAAATCTAATTTTAAGCCGCCGAGGAAATGCTGCTCGCCACCCACAGATACCGAGCGGCGCTGATTACCGTTCGCAATTCCCTGCGCTCCCTCCAAGTCTCGTCCGGGCTGTGAGCCAAATGCAGGCCCTTTACCTGCAGACTCGCGACTTAGTTGCCAGTTAGAATTCTCATCCTCTGCTAGCCGTCCCCACCAATCCACGGGGCGGTTCTTGTCAGTCGTTGGTACGGTATTCGAACCGTTTCGGCTATGCACCGGTTCGGGCAGGCCGAATTGAGAATTTCCACGGTCGAGGTTAACGCTTGGGCTTGGGCTACCACTGCGTGTCACGATGCCGCCGACCTGTCCGCGCAATCTCCCGTACCCAGCGCCGATGGCCCTCCAGATTTTCTGGGGGAGCGGTGTTGGCTCTAAAGGCGTTCGGCTTATGGGATAAGGTCCCTTTTCATTGCCACCGAATGCCCCAATTGGAGACATAGGCGTCAACATAGTGCTCCTCCGACCCTGCATCTTCCTCTTCCGCCAGAACCAGATTATGAATGCAACAAGCGAGATTGCTATAACACCACCGACTACTCCACCCGCTATGGCTATTGTCTGCTGCGTAGTAATAGCATTTCCAGTCGCTGCTTTTTGACTACTTGGCAGCCCTGTCCCATTTGCCCCCGTCTCTGCCGCTGAGCTGGAAGCTTGCGCTGTTCCTATCGTCGGTACTACGATATCTCCAATAGAGCCGGCTGATGAAGAAGAACCCGGCGGCTGGATAGATAGCGGCGGTGTCGATGATATAGGATTATCATCTTGTCCGGCTGAACTGGACACCTCCGTGTCCGGTTGAGTAGGGGACGGAGTGGAAGATGTATCGATAAGGAGAGCAGTTGAAGAGGCTCCATCAGCGCCAGTTGTGACGGGTGCTGGGGATTGTGCTGGAGCAGCCGGATCTGCCGGCGTTTGCGTAGGCGCAGTATCTGTTGCGGTTGGGAGTATTTCCGTGGGAAGCGGCGTGGTTCCCTGATCAGCCGGGTTTTCGACTGGGGGTGGACTATCAACCACTGCTGAGCTGGATACAGAAGTAGAAGATGATGAAGATGAAGTTGAGCTTGATATTGATGATTCCGACGTCGATGTCGATGTCGATGTCGATATCGAACTGGAAGCTGCCGGTGTTGCTGCTTCGATGTGTACTAATTTCGGCACTGCCGTACACCTTCTGCCCTTACGAGTCGTAATAGACGCCATGATCGTGAAATATGATAAATGGGCGATACCAGTCGCAAAAACGAACACGAAATGATTAGCGCCGCTCTGGGCAAATGAAGTATAGGGTAAAAAGAAGCTGTGAGAAGGAGAAAAAGAAAAAGGGAGGCGGCCGTGGAGGCCGGGCTACGATGATCAGATCATCAACGGGTTGTAAAGAACTGCAAAACACTTGCTATCCTCTGGGGAAAACAGAGTGAATTTAGAAATTAAACGTTCTAACTACGTAATATTGATAACTGAGAATGAAGTTCGGGAAGAAAAGACACTACGACCTTTCGGAAGAAAGCGAGCGAGAATAGCAACCTTGAAGATGGATGGGGACTACGGTTTGCCAAAACGACCGGGTCATTTGAGGATACTACATAGTAGAACATACGGCCCCCCTGGGTTTCCACCATTCCGAGATAGCCATCTCGACGGACGTGCGCTACTACGGGTGCTAAGGGTTTGCACACGTCCATTAGATTCTGTCGCAAAGGTCGAGTCCCTGTATGATATATTTGGTAGTAAGGATATGGAGGGACAAGATTGGCTGAGGTCGCCGTTGAAGAAACAGAAACGGTGGAGATCGGTTGGATAAGTCAGACAGGGGTAAACCCCCAAAAGCGCCGTGAAAAGGCCCCAACGAGTAGAAGGAGCCTTTTAAGGAGAGTTGATAGCCTCAGAATTCCCTCTTGCGGATGTGGGGTAAAACGCTTTAACCCCTGATTTGTAACAAATCTGAAGCAACGAGGGCGACGAGG
This sequence comes from Daldinia sp. FL1419, assembly GCA_025201765.1. Classification (NCBI taxonomy): domain Eukaryota; kingdom Fungi; phylum Ascomycota; class Sordariomycetes; order Xylariales; family Hypoxylaceae; genus Daldinia; species Daldinia sp. FL1419. Next base: position 269,811 of record MU623348.1, read on the forward strand.
GGTGTGTTCACCCTTCAGCCGCATCAAATACGCCACACCATTCTATATTGCCTATACTCGAGTGGGTATCATAATATGTCACGATACTTGGAATAGTTACTAGGTTACCTATTTGCAAGATGTTAGTAGATTTCCAACGAATACTACCGTATATAAGATGTTTTACTCAACGTTATTTTTGTGCGATATTATATTAATGATTCACATAGTTAGTTAGTTAGTTATAACTAACTAACTAAATATAACTACTATACATAGATAATCATATCGAGTGTTGGTGGGGGTTTGCCCTCGACCTGTCTCGTCGTTAGTAGGTAGTATTTTACCGACTAAAAATGCAAGGCGAGGTCCAGTCCAGGGCTGGAAGCGAGCGGCTTGGCGCAGGTAGAATTTGTTACGGGGTCGCATTGTTTTAATACACTAACGAGTGATCCGTGGGTTTAGGTTTATGTAGTTAGATGGGCACGATAAATATCCCCTCTTTCGTCGATTACGATGTTCGATATTGGAGAAAACGGACAACGAAGAAACAGAGATGAAGTCGTCGAACGACCCCGAGTTTCAAGCCAAGTCCGGGTTGTATAGTTGAAGTTGCGTTCGAGCTCCCGACCAACACATCTTAGGATCGGATCTGACGTCCTCCCGAGCTGCCGAAGGGGGATTGTGCATCAACGCACTAAGTGGTATTCTTCTGATATTCTGTGCATATAATCCACTAGAATTACCCGATCTACCGAGTATCAAAACTTGATGGATCGAAGGTTTACCGGTATTGATATCTCTTATTATATGGTAAGCATATAAGGGCCACAGTTATTAGGCATATACCAACTTGTCGCCTTTTCTCGAATTGTTTGGATGGTGTTTCTCAATATGTGCAAAAGGTAACAATGTGTGGTAATGTCCGCTGGAAATAAGAGGGGATGGGTCCACTTAAGACGGGGAGCAAGCCAGCGAAAAGTTAATATACCCCAAATTAATTTATCATGTACAATACATAGGTACCCTAGGTTAGTACCTTAACTAACAAGATTGCAGATTATTAGCCAATCAAAAATTCATATCGGTTGTCGGCCGTTGGTAATATACACTATGTATGCACCGAACTGATACCTGCTTTATTAATCCTATTGCTCCAACCATCTCTAATAGATGCAGTTAGGGAAAGCTATCTACGTAGGGAAGGTACAGTTACAAAGCACAAAGGCTCATAATTTACATTAGGTAAAATGGGTAAAAATGTAACATTGAAAGAATGGAAGCTATGCCTTCCCATGCAAGGTGTGAAGGAAAATGCACAGACCAAATTTGACTAAGAGAATTGTCCCAAAAGTCGAGCAAAAAAAGTTCCCAAGTAAAAAATTATGTCCCGCCCTAACTAAAGCGAAGAGGAAAACCCCCAAAAAACAGAAAAATTAAAACCAAACTACCAAACTACCAAACTCCGCTCACTCTCTAAAATCTCAACCGATTACAACAGGGTCTTCCCATGATGTCTACCCGGCTCTAGTAAGCGTCACAAGCACCACACCCCTTTCTCGATTCCTTTTTCGGGAAGTTTTAAATCGTGAACTTGGCGGAACTTGGCTTTATTAGTTTTAGTCCCAAATACCTAATGGCATCTAGGTAAAACAAAAAAGCGTCTAAAAAAAAAAGTATTCGGAACATCTAGAGTTCAATCTACGGAGCAGCCCTGTTCGATTGACTACCTTTACCTTAACCTAGCCTAGAGGACTACCTTAGAGGACTGCCTAAAGGCCAAGCTACCAAACTAATCGCCTTGCTCTCTAGGTTAGACAGCTGTTTGAACGTTTGACCAGCTGTGTCACCCATACATTCCACAAGCGTCATTGCAAGGCACCCTCTAGGACTCCTTTCCCCCCCTACTGGAACTTCGCTGGACTCCGTTACTGGATTTCCCTATCGGATCTCTAACTGGAACGTATACGTACTACTACTACTATTACTACTGCTACTACTGCTACTACTACTATTACTACTATTGCTATTACTATTGTTGCCTATTACCTATTCCTGTTACTGCTACTATTATCTGTACGCTACTTGAACTTGTGCACGCCTACCTCTTTATACACGATAAACTATCCCAAGAATGTTGGGCTCGCTAGTTAGTTTCGGTAAGTTAACTTAGCATCTATTTTTTTTATTTTTTTCCCATTTATTTATCGTGAAGTACGCTGTGGAACCAGCTAAGATTCGACGTCTATGCAACCAAACATGCATTGAAGATAGGTTGTAAGCCAGAAGAAAGTGTTTTGTATGAGTACCTACCTATATTCTCTCTCTGTCTCAAACTAGCCATCTTACGAAAGTCCTGAAAAAAAAAAGAAATAACATCCTTATATTTTATTTATAAATACTCCCCCCGTCTTTCTTTGGTCAGCATCTCATCTACTTATTAGTGCCAAACGCGCACGAAATCGGGCCGCCACCCAAGGACGTTCCGCCAGCTACTCCTATCAATTTACCACAATGCAATCCTCAGCCATCTAACGCAAATGCTCACCCATCTCTTGTTCATTTCCTGCAAAAATTGCAGCGTCCCAATGAACTTACCGAGTCTCACTTTGCCGCACTTGGCGTTCAGATACATTCTGATGCTCCGCCTGAGGATGTTGTCCCGGACCGGTCTTTCCTACCTATAGCTTCCGAGTGGGTCGGCGTCGACGTGGATGAGGCCCGCCGTAGAGATGCCACCTTCCGGCGCACTCTCTCTAATGGAAGGCTCTCCCCCGAGGCTCGCGTCTTCGTGGATCGCCGGGCCGAACTTTCTATACCAAACCAAGCCGCCTTTCGAACCATTCGTCGCATCAAACCGGAACCGGGGACCCAAGCGCCGCGGCTTGGGAATTGCTACGAATTTTATAGACAGATGGAGTTGATGGCACAGTATTGGGACGATACCTCTTTGCCACCGCTCTCCACTGACGATCAAGATGATCCACCGCCTGCTGACCCAAATTCCGAACCATCGGCTACTGATACATCAACCGAGGATTCGGAAGCTAAACCCAAGGGTCCTGAACGAGTTACTTACCGTACTAACAGTGGCTCTACCATGCCGGCCGAATTCCGTCACAACTTAATCTCGTCATTTGTCAAGCTTGTGGCTTACGACTTTGGTTGCAACGTAGTCCCGCCGCGGGTTGAACCTCGTTTACAGTTACTCGCACCCGCCATCAAGGAGATTTCCAAATCCGGGGTACGATATCACCCTCAAGTGGCATCTTACTTCCCTTCCGGGTGTGTGTTTCTATGTAAGGCGCCAATGACTCGGGAAGCTGCCCGGGCAGGTATCGTCGAAGGTCCCATAGCAGCGGTATCGGCGCGTAACACGACGAATTTCCCCACTGCGGCAGAAGCGAATTTAGATTTCGGGCGAGAGCTTGTCGCGGCACTAATTACCGCACAGCACCGTTCCCGAGAAGGCCAGCCTGAGAAACGGTTTGGCGAGGGTAAATGGTGGGCCACACAAAAGCGCTGGGGTGGAGGCGAGGGCGGCCCCATAGGGCGGGAGATCGACGGCGACTCCATCGTAGGCGACAAGGATTCCGCCGGGTCCAACCCAGAGGTGACCGAGGGCGTAAAGCCGGTGCCAGTACCGGAGACCACCAGTGCTACCAGGGAGATCAAAGTAGGGGGTAAGACGGTACTGATCCCCATGCGTGGACAGCCCGTGACCAAGAAGCCGCGTAAGAACATGAGTATCTATGACAGCTACCGCATGGTACGACTACCGTCGTCGAACTGGGACAAGAAGACGAAATACACGGCCGTGGGCAAGATCAAAGGCGCCGATTTCGACGATGTGTTTGTGCTTAGCAGTCTGTTCCACCACCTGTGCGTAATCCGCGTGCGCGTGCCCAACCGCCTGCTCGAGGTATTCTCCGGCGCGCCAGACGGGAACGTCAAGGTCGAGGCGAGCGGGGAAAAGTCGAAGAGCTGGGGCAAGCTAGATGTGTGGCGTAGCAAGTGGTACGACTTATTCATCGTCGAAGAGCGGCTCGAGGCCATGCGTCTGCTCTGGGGTATGATGGGATGGGTTATGCGCACGGAAGACGAGAGTGGGAGCTCAAAGGCGGGCGAGGACGTTGCTATGAAGAATGCTTAAAGTCTACTCCGACGGGGGGTTTAAAGTACGGATTAATTACCCCGGGTGTTATCCGCCCTAGGTATATGGGATCACAAGCTCGAATTACAAGAATAGTTATTGGATCTAGATTATGTGGTGGCTAGAATGTCTAGTGCCCCATCTGATAGACATGAATGAAGTATATGACGAATAGTACGAAGACTGCGTTCTTTTGGTTTATTTCTATCTAGCATAGCCACTGGCCTGTTCTTAAGTAGGGACATCGTGTGCTCTTATCTAGTAACCTAACATTACCTATCTATAGCATATAGTTAATCATCAACGAAATCATCATTCGGCGTCGAGGGTTTAAGACAACTAGCTAGGTTAAACAATTTCAACATTGATTTCTACGGTTCCATGCCGTGATTGTATACGCGACCCGAAAGCGAGCATATACCTACTCGATAAGCGACATTGGGCAGCAAGCAGGCGAAATGTAAGTAAGCCCGCGTACATGAACGTTTGGGTAGGTGGGATATAGGCAAGCAGGTAGGTAGGTATGCGCGACTCGGTCATTCGGATTGATCAGATTTACACCGGCGAGATATTACAAAATCGGACGGGGGAAAATAAGAAAGAAAAAAAGAACAAGAAAAAAAAAGGCAGGAAATTCGGATTATGTGTGCTGGTAATATGTAGGTAGGTAGGTAACTATAATGGATAACGAAAGCCATGTCGTCGTGTCGGTGTATATGACGCTGACCGCCTCCCGTCATCTTCTGGGTATATTAAGCGTCTGCTGTAGGTCAGGTAGGTAACCTTGGGTAACCTTAGGTAGCAGGTAGGTAGGTAGGTAGGTAAGTATCTTATGCGAACGGGCATCTATCCGCTTATCGAATTACATAATATAGACGTATGTGTGTATGTGTGTGTGTGTGTGCGTTTGAGCATAGCATAGCATAGCATAGCATTTTATTATTTTTATATTCTCGAGATTAAATGCTTAGCCTGGTCTTACCTGCCTATTACGCACATAATGTTCTGACATACATCTCGTGTCGTCGGGATGCGGGAGAGTGGCGGTAAGAGACCAGGGGGAGGGGAGGGGGGGAAGTATGACCCGGTATGGGTTTACTTCGGATGACTGGATTGGTAAATGAGTATTATATCTGGACAAGTTACTTTGAACAGGCACATGAGGTATGTATGTATATGTGTGTGTGTGTGTGTAAATATATGGTTGTAGAAAGGTGTAGAAAACGGCTGTGTTGGCAATTATCATGTAGGCTGTAGCTAGTTGACGGCCCTATTACACCGACAAGGTTGGAAAAGTTAGAAGCCCAAAGACAAAGGGGTTAGATGAATTAATAACTCAAGGCTATTACGAGAGAGGATTGATAGCTCGTCGGTTTATCTCTCAAATAGCATCTTTTCCATAGGAGACGGCGACGCCCAGCCTAAGCATCTCCAGCCTAAGCATCTCGGTGAGCTGCTATTCTTCGGCTATTTATCAAACCTACGGCAGAAGCCTGGGTCTATAGCAAAGAGGCGTCGACTGTCGTAGCCTTCTAGGCTTGATATGGGGTTATATGCACCGCTATTCCGTACCTAGTCATCTTTGATGATGTGCTGTGAGGTACCATCTTTGAGGCCAACCTCTTAATGGCTGCCCTCACAAAGCAACAGACTGCACACGACATATTGTATATGCACAGATATATTAAGCAGTATGTAGATTCGGCTCCGCAGCGTAGATGCCGTAGGCGATATCACGGCCCCCAGCCCTGAAACTTACCTGTTCGCTGTACTTACTCTCTTACGATCCAGCTAACCCTCCTGGGCAATAGGAATAAGATCGCGGGTCCAAGGTAGCTGGCGAATAAGCGAGGTGAAGTGACAGTTGAGCTATGAGAATGGCTCCAAAGTCTCATCCTCGTAGGCCTCATAATCAGCATATCGAGTAGGCTTAGCTTAGTGATGTCCAAGAGCTCGGCTAGCTACTCGGTACAATAATCGTGGCAACATACGATTTAGACGCGCTAGGCGGGTGCTCCTTCAATATCATTGATCCAAATGCGAGCGGCTTGATGAAACATTCGGCTATAAATATACGGCAATGTCGGCGCTAACCCATCCCCAGGTTTTATCGAGTAGTGCGTCTACGTATGCGGAGCTTTGCCGCCAGCCTTGGGCACTTGTACCGAGCCGTACGTCGCGTTCCAGGTGGCGATGCTATCTCCTATCAAGCAATGTCCATTCTAATCCTTGATATGATATCCCAGCCTGCATATATGCCATGTACGTTTGCTCGTGTTTCTACGAGACTTACGAGTCTAGTTGGCAATAATTCCATGATCGTCTCAACTTTGCCTTTGGCTGCCTCACCAGCCGACAATCTGTATCGAGAGTATGACGTAGCAAAAGCAAAAGACCCCAGACCACGGGCCACGGGCCACGGACCACTTCTACACAAGCCGAAACCTCTCCGTGCCTTGATGTGAGACATGCAGAAATTGTCGTAGACTGGCAGGACTGGTCTTAGATGAATTCGGCATCCGTCGATCTAACGTCTCTCGGAAGTACGGGAGGACCCGTAGCTCCACGCCTTCACGGTCCACAGCCTAGCGCTGATTAGATGGGTTTTTGAGTCGAACACGTTGGGAAAGGCTTATGACGTTGTCGTTCATAGCGTGAGGGGATACAACGTTGCTTTCACGGAGCAAAAGTTCTTATTTTATTCGTTAACGAGATGGCTATTTCTCGGGTTTAAGATGTTCGACAGCTCGAGGCGAAAGATGAGGCTCGAAATATGCAAACTTAGAGCTAAAGATAGCTACAGCAGCTGTATCGCCTCAATCGCCTCGTTTTGGCAGCTGAGCCGCCTTAAGCTAAGGTAGGGCGACGGTTTCGACTGACGCGGGGGGGTAAGAGGGATGAAAAGGGTATAGCGTAAGACCCTTCATGCGTTCTTATCAAGCTGAAGCGGGCTTGAGTTGGGGTGAATTAGAATGGTTTAGGAAGATAAATTATTGTCATGCCGACGTACAGATCCGTACAACTAATCAGAACCGATCGATACCCGGTATAGCAGCAGAACTAGCATAGCATAGCCCCTAATGATGGGTTGCATGCAGGATACCTGGCGGTAAATATTATGTAGCTTTGCATGCGTCTGCGTGCCCGCGTGCCCGCGTGGGTGAGGTGGCTGGAAGGCCCTGTTAACCGACACGCCGTACGCCGTACGCCGTACGCTGTACGCTGTACCTGCTTCGAATATCCCTTTTACCTGGGTTACCTTGATGTCGATATCGGACCGCTGACTCGCAGAGATAAATCCGGAGTAGGTTATGGCGGCATGATACCTATCTAGATAAGGCTGATGTTTCCTGGCCCATGCTGTCCATGCCGTCCCGAAAATTTTTTGGTCCTTGCAGACAGACGCGGTGCAAGGTTGCGGCTGTGCTGCTCGGCTTCACCTCGATTGGCTCCTCCACAAAATTCATCATCCCAAGGACCTGGGAGTGTCTAGGGACGATGCATGTGGCGTCTGTATGAAAAGATGAGACGAATATCTCTGACAGCTTGGACCTTGTATTGGCACCTTGTACCTGGATGATCTACGGTATTCATCCCGCTTGGGATTGCTTAAAAATCTTTAATGTTCGGTGGTTGGACTTAAAACTGTCTTTGACTCCGTTGGTTACCTCCGATGTCTCTGATTTTGAGCCGAGGAATATTGAACTAACCTATGAGCTTGACTTGCGGGGATCCCCGTCGCTAAGAAGTGACGAGTAAAAAAAACAAAAACAAAAACAAAAACAAAAATTTCTCGAAAGCCAAGACCCGAAATAATTCTGAGTGATTCTGAATATCCGCGGAGTTGAATTGTCGATGGATGCATCTCCGGTAGAAATTCGGATTATGATGACATTTGATACTGAAATCGTAACTACATAGCCACGATAATTTTGTAGCATTTTACTATTTCCTGCAGCTCCTATTTTTTTCTTTTCTTTTTTTTTTCCCTCGCGATTGCTACGTTGTAGATATGCGGGTTAAGTAACGCATGCGTGGGTGAGAAGCGAAGCTCGGGCCAGATAGCCGTCTCATAAGATCTCCCACGTATTGCAGAATCTACAAGTGTGGCCTTGTATGTATGTGGCCCTGTATGTGGCCCTGTATGTGGCCCTGTATATGGCCTGCGTTTATGTGTGGCTCCTTGTACCGAAGTGAGCATGTCCATCGCCCTGTCAAAAGAAGAAAAACTGCATCGTAGACGCATTGTAGCCTCACTAGGAAAGTATAGGCGCGAGGTATAAGGACAAGGGCACAGAAAATAAATGTATGGTGCGGTTAAACTCTGGCCGGAGAAGCAAGTTTGAACGAAATGCCCTTGTAGCTTCCAATGCTGCACGTCAGCCACCATATTCGGGATATCCGAACATTCGTTGCGTACCCAGGTACCCTTACATACCCGTGAGACCCGTAAACGGGCTTGAAAGGGCTTGAGGGGGCTTGACTGGGCTTGAAAGGGTCGGCTTGAGAGGTCCGGATAATTCGTTATTCCTCTTTGCGACGCCGTCCGAAACCCCAAAGATTAGGTAGGTAGTACTTAACCTTGATACCTTGCAAACGAATACATCATCATACTTTTTATGCATGCATGTATATATTATATATATCAACATTCCAAGGTGGCTTACGGCGTTTGACGCTCGGAAACCATCTCTCGCTTGGTGTTTGATATGTACCCGAATTAATTTAACGTGCGCCAATCTGCAACGTCGCTGATGGACTTAAGTAATATGACGGACATACGAATAAAGATGTCGAGCATCTCCATGCACGAGATAAGTTTGCTGTAAATAAGGCAGGTAATCATTCCTTTGGCAGTTGTAGCGTATAACACCATACAAGACGGATATCGCCGGGGGAAGAACTTGGCGAATAGTTTCGAATAACTAATACCCTACGTGTAGGTATTTCTGAATTAAGGCATAAAGCCCAACTAGACTTTATGACAGATGTATAATTGGAATAGTAAATGTTTTGGGTATTTGCGCTTATTAGGTCGCCGATTGGATTTGTGGTAACGAGGCAGCCAAAGACTCTTATTCGCCCGAAGAAGATGAAGAAGAGAAATTGCGCTGTAACGGTACTAACGGTACTGACGTGTTCCGGTATACCGAGTGCACCGAGTTTGTACTCGAGTTTAAGAGCCGCAAAGACTATAGTTGCCATTGTTATAGGTAATGCCTAGACTTATTCTATATTCTATTGTACCCTGTCTACATGCCACCTCTTCTTAGGTACTGTAGTTCCAGGGCCTGTAGCTGTATGGAACTGTAACTGTAGCTGTAGCCGTAGCTGTAACTATAGGTAGTCGTATTTGTAGTTGTAATTGTAATTGTATTGTAATGCAATCTAATGTCAGAATATATAGCGGAAAACGGCGATGCAATCTTGGGACTCTCTTCAGCTCCGAGCTTCAACGTCGAGGATTATCTTCACCTGATGGCTATAAGTGACGATCATATAGACAGGTATCAAGGGCCTTTCAAAGGGTTTTCCAAGCTGCTGAACAGTAAACGGGTGAAAAAGAAAAGTCTAATCCTTGGTAAAATCCTTGAAATCCTTGGTGCTGTGAATCCATTGCTAAACTATTGGATTTGTTGGTCGTAATGCTTGTACTGAGTCTCCAAGCCACCAAGTCCGAGATATACCAAGTATATACGCATTGGCAATTGATTTGATGAATTCTTGATGCTTATGGGACCTGAAGCTACCTTTGACAGCCCCAACAACCCTGTCAACCCTGTCAAGGTCTGGTAGGTTAATGGAAGAAAAAAAAAAAGATGCCGCGGTTCAATCGCCGAATTGCTTTTTTTCCTGACCATTCGGTTTTTGTTTGTTCTTATCCTTGTTTATGACTTGTTTAGGATTAGACTTTCCTATTAGTCTTTAGAATTATATCATCTGAGGTAAGTAAGTAGCGTCCACGGGTATGCGTGTTTGCGTATTGGCGTATTACTACTGCTACCTTACCTCTTTATGCACATACATTATGTACATAAGTGGATATAACTAAGGTACATATCTGATGTATTTCATGTGGCTAGAGCCCTCCAAGCCGGATGACGATAGCTTATTACTCTTTACGGTTACTATTCATTTTTAGATGCTTTTATATTCTTTCTTGCGCAGCCACGGCGTAAGAACCTTGGAAGACTGTCATTGGCGGTAACACAGACCAACAGCAATACAGAAACCCCACACATTATCGGCGTGCCGGAGCTGGAACAAGCGCCAGACAGTGGAAAGTTGAAGGCAAAAGATTCAAGGTTCCGGTTAGGTATGACAGGACCGCACTTTCCCTATAATGTACATAGAATCGCTACTTGACTACTTGGGGTAGTGGTTCCATGCCAATAGGTATGGACCTACCTACCAACCTAACCTAGGTACATATCTATATCCTTATCTGTAAACTCCGCACTGGACATCTTTAGGGTCGCTTTCCTCCGTTTCCCGGTTGCACCATGACCCAACTTTTTTCTTCTTCTCAAGCCCACATTAGAAACCGATTCCACCAGTCTTTTTTACCTCCCCTGCTTCTCTCTCCCTTACGCGATTCATCTTGGAAAGTTCCTTGAAATACTATTCGCGACATATCTGATTATTTGGTGCATTTGGTGCACTTGGTGTATTTGGTATATTTGATATATTTTGGTATATTTTGGAGAATATCAGCCACGACCCCTGTCTACAGGTGAGTGTGTATGTCTGTGTGATGTATGCACTTGTCAATAAGGTCCCCTGCGCCGCAAACGCTTGACCGCTGTGCTGGTAATATTTTATTTTATTTTATCTCTCCTCTCTTTTTCTTCTTTCCCTTGTCCCTGTTCCACTACTACCTTGCTAGTGGGTGTACACTAGGTACGTACATACACACATACAACACACTTATAACCCAACTGGGAAATCCTTGGCAGTTATAATTCTTTTCTTTTTTTCTTTTTTTTTTAAGAAAAAAACTGAAAGGGAAAAAATAATCATAATAAAATCGTGGTAGTAGTTACATGGGGCTGCGCTTACATCCATAATAGAATACATATTTACTTACAATTCTACACTAGACCAGCTCCGATCAATACATACATACATACATCATACCTACCTAGGTACACCCAGCACCTACAATAATCTCATATCCACACGCGAGTCGATATTCGATATACAAAACATCGTGAACACCTCCCGTTTATCTTTCCACGAGTTCCATGTCTTGCCTATAAGAACCTACTACCTTGTCCACCCCTCTCCGACGGCAAAATCCTTTCCCCGCCTACATTCGCCTATTACCCTCCACGAGTTCATATCACGAATTTATATTACGAACCTCGAATCTCGAACCCCTAACTTCACCTGACTTTGACTCGCCGGTCTATCCAACTACCCGACCTAGCATCGCGAATAGTATATACAGCTTTAGCTTTTTGATATGTCAGGTTACGGGTACCCGGGAGGATACGGTCCGCCGCAGCAACAGTATCCCGGAAATTATTATCAACCGTATGGCCGTCCACCAATTCCTAATATTCCACGGTCACTAGCATCGCGACGGCTGCTGACATGGCCCTAGTCCACCCCAGCCATATAACGGATATCCTCCTGCTCAAGGAGCTCCTCCCGCCCCTTACGGGTACCCTCAACAAACCCCCCCTCAGCCTTACGGATATAATCAGGTGAATTGACATTTCATATGGGCTTTTGGCTCATATTAAGAGCCCGTGCTGACATGCCATCGTCAGGGCCCACCGCAACACGGCGGCTACGGTCAACCTCCGAATCAATACGGTAGACCTGGTAAGACGACCTAGAGGCTCACCTTTCAAGGTGTGGGTTTAACAAAGAGGTATAGGACTGCCCACTGTGAACTCGAATTCTTACAACCATGGAAATTTCAGCGCACCACCTCCCCCGCCTTCGGGACCACAGCATTTCGGCCACGGAGCTCCTCAAAACTACGCGTTTCAGTATAGTAACTGTACCGGCAGAAGGAAAGCTCTCCTTGTTGGCATAAACTATTTTGGTCAGCGTGGTCAACTTCGGGGATGTATCAACGATGTCAGGAATATGTCGGCATACCTTGTCGAACACTTCGGCTACAAGCGAGAAGACATGGTCATCCTCACCGATGATCAGCAAAACCCGATGAGCCAACCGACTAAGCAGAATATTTTGCGAGCTATGCATTGGCTAGTGAAGGATGCGCGACCCAACGACTCGCTATTTTTCCACTATTCGGGTATGACGGCACTTATTAGCTATGAAATGATATATCTAACAATCCCGCAGGACATGGCGGTCAAACCAAGGATCTGGATGGCGACGAACCCGATGGTTACGACGAGGTTATATATCCTGTTGATTTCCGACACACCGGCCACATTACCGACGACGAGATGCACCGCATCATGGTTAGGCCACTGCAGTCGGGAGTACGGTTAACAGCCATTTTCGATTCGTGCCATTCCGGTACTGCGCTCGACCTCCCGTACATTTACTCTACCCAAGGAATCCTCAAGGAACCGAACTTGGCCAAGGAAGCGGGCCAGGGCCTTCTGGGTGTTATTTCTTCCTACAGCCAAGGCGATCTTGGTGGCGTCGCGAACAACATTATGGGCTTCTTCAAGAAGGCTACCAGCGGAGAGGACGCACACCACAGGGCTATGGCGACCAAGACCTCGGCGGCAGACGTGATTATGCTTTCCGGAAGTAAAGATGACCAAACATCGTTCGTCTACCACTTTTATTAGATTACCCCTTGTTTTTTTTTTGCTTGGCAAATTTCGGGTTATTATATTATGAAATTGTCTAGTGGCATGAGACATGTACACCTTATCATGTATTCTTTTTTTTTTTTTTTTTTTTTCAATGACGGCTTGGCTACTGGCGGGGTATGAAGTGTACACATTTGGGCGTCTTACCATAGACGAGGGGGGCTTATTTGTATATTATTTTTCCTTTTTGAACGCTCTAGATCAAAGCGCAGCTATTAGTGCTGTGGCTTTGCATCTGGGGCGGCGGGTTACGTTCGATCGGTTTAGGGGCTGAGAGTGGTCTCACTCCTTTTTCTTTTTATGTTATTGTTCTATATCGTCGCGGTGGCATGCAGTTTGCTAACCAGACTCGCAGGGCCGATGCAACAATTGCTTCGCAAGCTACCGGCGCCATGTCCTGGGCCTTTATTACCGCTCTAAAGAAGAATCCTCAGCAAAGCTACGTACAACTACTCAACAGCATCCGGGATGAGCTATCCACGCGGTACACCCAGAAACCCCAGCTCTCGTGCAGCCACCCTCTGAGTACGTCTGGATTTTTGGTCTCCTCCTTTCCCAGGCGATAACCTCCGCCATCTTGCTAACATACTAAACTCTCATATAGATACTAACCTGCTATTTGTAATGTGACAAGACGAAAAGGGACGCTGACGAGGCGTCTCCTGGGGTGGATATCGAAATGAGATGAAATTATGCATGGGGGGGGGTTTTCTGACGTGTAACTACGATTACGTTTGTGTTTGCGTTACTTAGGTATCTATTGCGTCGTCGTTACCGCGTTTACGGTTATGGTATAGCATTCCTGGCTCTTGGGGAAAGGGGTAATTTCTTCTTACTCGCTCTTCATTTTCTGAGGCTTTATAAAAGGATGGAAAATTGAGTTGGGCTACGAGGGGTGTTCTAGGCTGCCTATCCTTTTTATTTTTTATTTTATTTTTTATTTTATTTTATTTTTTTACTTTTATTTTTTTACTTTTATTTTTTTATATATAATCAAGTTGCCAAAATGTGTTCTATCGCTAGTCTTAGGTACTGGAATTGCTACCAGCGGTTGTATTTGTTTTCGTCGCATTACGAGATATGATTAAGATAATGTTAAGCCTGTTATGATTATTAGGGTAGGCTTGATAATGACTGCTTTTATAAAGATGTGACAATGAAAAGGAGAATATCGGATGTCTTATCTTCAGATCGCTACAATCTGATTCATACCTTTTATACATAGGTGTATTCACTCGTTTCGAAAGCGGACTAATTGTTCATACGGTCAATTTCGAGGCTGGTAAAACTACACTCAAGCACCTATGCACCTATCTACTTGTTTCATGCAACGCGAGCCTGACTACCGTTCGTTGACGAGTGAGCGAAAGGTCGTCTTACTATGCGTAAATCGGTACGATGTAGATAAAAGTCTGAACACAGTAGCCGTACGAGTGTTTCGATGTGATATCTCGTTATCAAGCCTCTTTTGCTATCTGGGAAATACGTCTACACTTGCGTCGACTTGATGGACGACACGATAGGCTTCGGCATCGACTTCTATGCTTTTTCTTATAGGTTATATATATATAGCTTTAGGATAGCTACCCGGATTAGCAGAATATGGGGTTAAGTGCCTACTTTGTATATATATGTTCTTGACTTTACCTTATTACGTGTCTCAGCACGGGTTGGCCGGTTGTAGAAAGGAGGCATACATATTTCATAGACGCTGGTTCGGGCTAAGGCCCGCCTATTTGGATACATCACATCGATCGTCTACGCAAGACACCTAACCAGATAAAAATGTAACAAGGAACGTGGATTTCATTTCATCTCATTTCATTCCGCGCCGCCCTCCACCTCGCTTTGCTGCCTTTATCTAGACACGCCGTGCAAACGACCAAAACCACACACAGCACACAGGTATCATATCCTTCCTTAGCAGGTAGCCTAACCTAAGGCGCTCAAGGTATTCAAGGACCTCCTCTGCCTCCTTATGCCATAATCGCCTTCCCCTCCCTAGCCCCCTTATCCCAAGAAAGAAGAAGAAAAAAAAAAGAACAATCCACAGAAAGGCGGATATCAGGTATCGATGCGCAAACGCCCAAGCCGTGCGCACACGGGCTATTTCATGCCAGCTATAACGTAACGTAAGGGTTCCGTTCCGTTCCATTCCACTACCCCGGAGAAAGACGAAAGAGGAATACCTATGTAGATAGGTAGGTATGCAGGAAAGTAGGTAGGTGGTATCTATAAAAATGCCCTGGAGACAACGGCCAATAAGGACAACGGGTATAAAAGCCTAAGCGCGACTTGACCAAGCAGAGTTGGATTTGTATATAAATCATATCAACTCAACCTCCTCCTCTTCTCTCTTCTTGCTCTCCTCCCACGCGTTGACGAGCTTCTTGCGCGTCTGCTCGTGCTGGCCCCATTGCTTAGCGCCGATGCGCATGCGCGCCACGGCGCGGATCACGCTGGCGAACACCTTTAGGTTGCTGGGCGGCTTCTTGGCCGACTGCTCCCGCTTTCGGGAGGAGAGCAGCGCGTCGGGCGATTTGATGCCTAGCTCCTTGTGGATGTTCCTTAGAATGCGCAGGTCCGCCTTGTTGCTATGCAGTTGTTAGCTATATCGTTCTTATTAAGTTGCAGGGGTAAAAAAAAAGGGGGCAAAATGGTGGTGTATGAACTTACCAAGCCTCGGCGATCTCTAGTTGTAATGCCAGGTACTTCTTGGCGAACGCAGCGTCGTTTCGTAGCTTGGCCTCGCGTTCCCATCTTGCTTGCATCCACTGCATCTGTAGCGCTAGACCACGGATCTCCTTGGTATGTCGCTTCTCTGCCGCGTCCGCTGCGCGGATCACAGCCTCGTGGTCTCGTTGGTCGACTACGTCCATGACGATGTCACCGTATCTGAAGCTGGCTTTCGTACCCCTCTTGGCTATATGTGGCGTGTAAGTTATAGAAGAGTTTGGTTCCGAGTTCTTTGCCTCGATCCATGCTAGTGCTTCCTTTGCGCCCTCTTGTAGTCGCTCGCAGTCCGCCTTGAGCTTTTCGGCTGATGCCTTATATGTTGCGCGTTCGCTTCGCGCCCGATCGAGCTTTTGGCGGAGTTCTTTGCACAGCGGGCCAGCGTAGTCTAGATCTTGTTTGGCTAATTCAAGTTGTTCTCGTAATTCTTCACACATTCGGTTCGCCTTCTCCGATTCTCTAGTCGCACGGCTTAGATCTCGCCTGAGTCCTTCGGCAACACGATTGGCTTGCTCTACTTTCTGATCCGACTGCTTGGACTCGTGCTGAGCTGAACGTTCTGTCTGTTGCTTGAGACGTTCGCACTGGCGCTCGACATCACGAAGCTTTCGATTCGCGTCTTGAAGTTGCTGTCGAAGTTCTTCGGAAATTCGGTTAGCTTCCTCCAACTGCTCTACAAGATCGCCGGCCCTCTGTGATTGATTGTGCCTTGCTAATGTGAGTTGCCTTCGAAGGTCTTGACACACTTGATCAGCTGCGTCTAGCTTTTGAGCGGCGTCTTCCGATTCCTCGTCTAGAGTAGCTTGAAGAACTTCGACTTCGTCTTCCAAGGCTTCCACTTTTCTAGACTCTGCTTGATAATCTAACTGGCTCCTTCGAAGGTCTTCGCGAACGGCTGCAACTTCGTCTCGTAGTGCAGTTAGCGAGGATTGTCGTGCTTCTAGGTCTCTTCGTAAATCATCTATTTGACGACTGAGTGCAGCCTCTTCATTTTTGTGGCGCTGCGCCTCGCTGTTCAAAGCATCTTGAAGCTTCCTCTCTTTATTGGAGAGAGTACCCTCAGCGTCACGCTCGATCTGGCGGCCATGGCTCCTTTCCTGGTCCAGATTGAGCTCTAGATCGCTGACTTGGCTCCGCAAACGAGCGATTTCTCGCTGTAGCGAAGAAGACTCGTCCTCGGACATGGTCTGACGAACCCGGGCGTTTGCTTTCTCGTGGTCGAGGTTTGTCTCAAGTTCCTTGACACACTTCTGCAAACGCTCCACCTCTCGCTCCAAGGATGCGGACGCGGACTGCCCCCCCGAAGCTTCTCTTCGGACCCGAGCGATCTCGTCCTGGAGGTCGGCAATGTTATCGTTGAGCCGACTAACCTCTTCCTTATGCTTCGTATTGGCTTCGTAGAGGTTCTGCAGAGAACGGGCCTTCTCCTGGCTTAAGCTTATCTCTAGCTCGCTTATTCGTTTTTGCAAGCGCGAAACTTCTCGTTCCAAGGAAGCCGAAGCTGACTCTCCACCAGAGGCTTCTTCACGAACTCGACTAATCTCGTCCTGAAGGTCTGCTATATCGTCGTTAAGGCGGTCGACTTCTGCCTGGTGCTTGCGGGTCAAGTCGCGTTCGATTTGCGACCCGTGAGCCTTTTCCCGATCCAAGTTAAACTCAAGCTCGTCAACCTGCCTTTGGAGTCGTGCTACATCCCGTTGTAGAGAGGCCGACTCATTTCCCAAGGTGTCGTGTCGGAGCTGTAGGAGATTCTTCTCGTCTGTACGCATATCTAAATCTTGCTGGGCAGCTTCTAGTTTCGACATTAGAAGTTTCCGTTCGTGGTCCCAAGACTCCCGTTGTTGTAGAAGTTGCTCGGCCCTAGATTTTACTTCCGTCGCAAACTTATCCTTCTTGGCCACATCCTCCTCAAGAGCGTTGTATTTTTCCTGCCAACGGTCTACTTCTCTTTGTAGTTGTCCATCTTCCTTGGCCATATTCTGTTCAAGAGCTTGATATTTTTCATGCCAATGGTCCACTTCGCTTTGTAGTCGTGCAACCTTCTCCTCGAGTTGGCGAGAAAGGCCCTTGGTGACGAGAGACTTGTTAGACATCTCTTCTTGAAGTTCTTCTAGGTCCGCTTCGGCTCGTTCTTTATCCGACACTGCAGTTTCGAGTTGTTCCTTCACGGTGTCAAGTTGCTGCTCGAGCCGCCGGACGTCTAATTCGAGCTCTCCGATAGTGGCTCTTGCCTCCTCAAGCTCCTCACTTGATGGCGCATTCTCTTGAAGCTCAGCTGCTCTTTGCTGGGCGGACTTCCACTTTTCTTCTGCCTCCCCTAGTTTTTCCTCCAGATCGTTCAGTTCCTCGTCGCGGTCGTTCATTTCCAAGTCCTTTTCCCGTAAGTCTGCTTCCAAGACGTGTATCTTATCCTGTAATTCCTTTATTTTCTCCAAGTTCTTAGGGGACTGGACCTGTACTTCAAGATCGGCAATCTTGCTTTGAGCGGACCTCCATTTTTTCTCCGCCTCTTCTAGTCTGCTCTTTAATCCGTCCACCTCCTCTTCACGTTCGTTGATTTCCCTGTCCTTTTGGCGTATGTCGGCCTCGAGATCGCCAATTTCGTCGTGCAACTGATCAACTGTTCCTTGAGCCTTATCGCCCTTTTGTAATTGTCGTTGTAGGTCTTCGATCTCAGCATCCTTATCCTCTAGATTTCGCCGTAAAGCTTCGATTTCAGCCCTCTGATTCTGGTCTGCGTATTTCTTCTTGGCCTTCTCCTGAACTTCCAAGATTTGTTGTTGGTAGGCCTCGAGGTCCTTTTCCGCTGCAGCCAAGTGCTTCTTGTACTTGTGAAGGTCCCTTTGCATCGTAACTTTGTCGACCTTGAGTTCTGTGTTTTCTTTCAGAGCGGCTTCACTAAAACCGGGACCTGCTTTTCTCAATGCCTCCTCAAGAAAGTGGATTTTTAGCTTTAGTCCAAAATTTTCCTTTTCGATCCTATCGATGACGTTCTCTTGCTCCCGAAGCGACAGCTGGTTTCCGTCTTGCAAGGGGCCCCTGTTTCCACCGCGCCGTGGTAATACAGCTAGTGGTGTGGAAGCCGCGCTGCTATTTTCTACCTGGGGTAGAGGTGTGGACTCGACGTAGGACTCGCTTCTAGAAGGGCCATATAAAGAAGTCTCGACAGGAATATTAGTCATGTCGATATCTTCGTTGATCTTGCTTAAGGTGGGCGTGGATGCGCCATTCGTATTTTCCTTGCCGAATCGACGTGCACTATTCCGCGTCGCCGACTTAAGCATAGGTGTGAATTCTGCACCGCCGATACCAGCTGGCAGGTTTCTTTTGTCGCCTAAAGGTGCGCGGCTATTTCCACGCGGTGTCCGCAAGTTGACGCCGCGGCCATTTCGTAATTGTTGCAGGAGATTGTTATCCTTAGCTGGAGAATGAAAGGAAGATTCTTGGGTCATATCGAAGTCGGGGGGTGCTCGACTTAGGTAGGTGGCATCACCCAAGTTGGTTCGGGGAGTATCCATCTCGACGATGCGAGAGGTGGGATGAGGTTGATAATGCCGTACGAATGGAATTGAATATCGCGATGTGCGGGCGTAAAAACTCGATTAATCATGAGATGGTAAGTAAATAAATTTGACCAGTTATGGTATCGAGGGTGCGAACATTTGAGAAATGAGGTTAGGGGTTGAATGATACGTTTGAAGTACTGCGCGATTGTAGAAATTTGTAATTGATCTAATGGTCTTAAATAGAAAGATCGAATATGGAATTTCTCCTAGTCAACACGGGTCAGTTTTATTTAAAGACGCGCTTTGGCTATGTTTACTTCGGCAGCAAGGTTCAAAGTGCGGAGCTTAAACAGCGAATCCAATAATAGGTACCACACGCTAGGTAATAGAGTACTAAGGTACCTCCAAGGTTGGCTAAAGTTTTGAAGATTGCATGGCTAAAAAAATAAAAAAAAAGATAAAAAATAAAAAGATCCAACGTCCGCTAATTCTTATTCGTGCTAGTGTCATGCATCATTCTGTGATATATCCCTATTCTGGTTTAGCTTTTTCGATGATAGTGTAAAACATCAGTTCCATTTTATCGTCAGTGTGAAACATTACGTAATTGTACATGTCCAAAACCTAAACTTATAGAGCTTTAGTTATCCGGAACTTTAACTATAATCTGATATGCACCTAACCTAGGTAGGTACCAGGTACCTATATAACCCTCCACCTCATCATATCGGCAAACGAAACGATCCCGAATTATAACACAGCAACTGTATCATTGCGCCTCAACTCTGGGTAGAAAGTAACTATGGGTCATCTTGTAACCGTTGCGACTTGCTCGCTCAACCAGTGGGCCCTCGATGTTAGTACCATTCATCCCAGTATCACTCTTGTAGCTAGCAGTAGGAAGAGCTAATAACGTATCCTAGTGGGAAGGAAATACCAAGCGTATTATCGAGAGTATCCAAAAGGCGAAAACTGCTGGTGCGCGACTACGTGTCGGACCAGAGGTAAGACCTTTAACAATATTGCTGTTCACTGTCCATCTATCGTCTAAGCTTGGCGTTGTTTAACTCCCGTTTGCTAACACGACATCATAGCTAGAAATATGCGGCTATGGATGTCTCGACCACTTGATGGAGCAGGATCTCTATCTGCACTCCTTAGAAATGTTAAGGCGAATCCTGCTTGATGAGAGCTGTCATGGTATATTACTAGATATCGGTATGCCTATCCAGCATCGAAATCAGCGGTTTAACTGTCGAGTCATATGCCTCGACTCCAAGATCTTGATGATTAGACCGAAAATGTGGCTTGCAAATGACGGCAATTATAGAGAAATGAGATTTTTCACTCCCTGGATGCACCCCCGAGAGGTCGAAGATTATCATCTCCCTCGAATGCTACAAGAAATCCAGGGAGCTACACATGTACCCTTTGGCGATGCCGTTATTTCCACGCCTGATACTTGCATGGGCGCAGAGACGTGCGAGGAGCTTTTCACGCCTGCAGCGCCTCATATTCCCATGAGTCTCGACGGTGTAGAGATCATTACGAATTCTAGCGGTTCACATTTCGAGTTGCAAAAACTTGAAACCCGACTCCAACTCATCATGGAAGCTACAAGAAAGTGCGGTGGTTAGTGCGCTGCATTTTCATACTTATATCCATAATAGATACTAACATTCTTCTGCGGCGTAGGTATCTACCTTTACGCTAACCAACGTAAGTCAAACCAGTCTGAGCCGAGGAACTAAAACTCACAAGACCGTAGAGGGTTGCGATGGCGACCGATTGTACTACGATGGTTCGGCTATGATCATAGTGAATGGAAATGTTGTAGCTCAGGGCTCACAATTTAGCCTCAACGATGTCGAGGTTGTAACAGCGACCGTGGATCTCGAGGAAGTCCGCGCCTACCGATCGGCAATTTCTCGAGGGCTACAAGCAGCCAGCTCTAGCGCTAAGTACAAACGTATTCAAACTTCGTTCGAGCTCAGTTCAGAACAGGATGATTTCGACATCGAAAAGCGACCAACGCCGCCAATCAAGCTTCGATATCATACTGTGGAAGAGGAAGTCGCACTTTCAGCAGGATGCTACCTTTGGGACTACCTAAGACGATCAGGAGTAGCGGGATATCTAGTTCCTCTAAGCGGTGTGTGATGACTTACCCCTATCATTATTATTAATGACATCTGACTAACCTGCATCACTTAAACAGGAGGCATAGATTCTTGCGCTACGGCAACTATTGTCTACGTATGTAATATTCATTAGTTACTTCCCACCGAGAAAGAACTTTTAGGAATTATTGTTAATGGATATCCCCTCAGTCCATGTGCCGAATCGTGATGGATGCGGTCAAGGAAGGAAACCCCCAAGTGATCGATGATGTCAAACGGATTGCCAAATATAAGGGTGAAAATGTTCTCCCTGGGACCCCACAGGAGCTCTGCAACCAAGTATTCTCAACTATATACATGGGCATGAAAGCGCAGAGCTCTCATGAGACCCGACAAAGAGCAAAGGACCTGGCGGAGGCCATCGGTAGTTACCATGTAAATTTGGACATTGACGATGTCTATAACGCTCAGAAGGCTCTTCTTGTTAGCACTTTGAACTTCGAACCTAAGTTTAAGGTGCACGGCGGAACCCATCAGGAGAATATCACACTGCAGTGTCTACAGGCAAGAATTCGTATGGTTACAGCCTACGAGTTCGGGCAAATCTTACCGACGGCTCGAAACCGGCCCGGCGGCGGTAGTTTGCTTATCCTTGGAAGCGCGAATGTAGGAGAATCTCTTCGTGGCTACCTTACAAAGTATGTCCCCTGCCTTGTTTAGTTTTCGACGAGATACTAACATTTTTGAAGGTACGATTGTTCGAGGTCGGTATATAGTTTTATTTTACTTTACTTTAACTCGGGCTTGAAAAGGCCGCTACGTCTAACACCGGGCGTTCGACTATGTGTCGGAAGTCCTAGTACACATATTATATTTGCTAATATATAGTATTGTCTAGCGCTGACATAAATCCGATCGGTTCTATTGATAGTACGTAGTCCAACCCTTTTTTATGTCTTAACTGTCGATATTTTAGCGTTTTTGCAAATGTTAATCACTAACATTATCTTGTAGAGGCTGATCTAAAACGCTTTATCGCCTGGGCTGAGAAAAACTTTGATTTACCGTGCCTACATGACTTCCTAACTGCTACGCCAACTGCGGAACTGGAGCCTCTAACGGAATCTTACGTCCAGAGCGACGAAGCCGACATGGGAATGACTTATGCGGAATTGACCATATTTGGTCGATTGCGCAAGGAGAACAAGCTGGGACCTTTTGGAATGTTCCAGCGGCTTGTTCACGATTGGAGTGCCGACCGTGTCAAGACTCCTGACGATGATGCCCCCTATTACACACCCGCACAGGTGGCAGAGAAGGTCAAGCGCTTCTTCCACTTTTATGCCATCAACCGCCATAAGATGACAACTCTCACGCCTGCTTTGCATTGCAACCCCTATTCCCCCGACGATAATCGATTCGATCTTCGGCCGTTTTTATACCCTCCCTTCTGGAAGTCGTGGTCGTTTAAGAAGATTGACCGGGAGTTGGAAAAGATCGAGAAGCGTATGGCGAAGAAATAGAATAATAGAATATAGCTTGCTAACCGTAGAAGAGAGGAAAGCAATAATAAATTACCTACCTACGTATATAACGTATAGAGATCATCTATTTGGTCCCTCATGTTTGGTCTCTCATGCAAGTAATTAAGAATTTAAGATTAACCTAACCGTAGAAAAGATTAGAAAAAGATAGGTACAGGTAGTTAACCTAGATGCTACCTAGTTACATGTGATATGGAGCAATTACATAATAGAACCCTGAGGATCGGTGGCTGAAGGCGGGGCTGGAGGTGGGGGATTGACTCCGATTGAGAGACATGGATTCTTTAAATGGACTAGCTTCCAAAAGGTCCGCTATAATTATCGCCTCTTGACGTATCAGACCCATTGAAATTCTCATTATCCTCTTTCTATCACATTTTGGTCGGTCGCATGAGATTCGCATGCTTCCCTTCTTTTTTTTTCCTTACACAAGTTTGGACTCGGCGCAAACTTGTTGAAAACCCCCTCCTCTCGGTGATAAAATATGCGCTCATAACATGCACCCTACTATTTATTCGATTCCTCACCCATTTCTTTCCTTCCAAGACTCCGACAAGTTTCGACGTCGCACCTTAACGGATTAAAAAAACGGAAAAAAGAACAATATAAGACCATGGCGTCTATTAATTCTTTACCGGACGAAATCGTGCATCACATCTTACTTTACGTACCTCCGGAAGAGACTCTATCCAAGGTTACACTATTATCAAAGCGCTTTAACCGAGTCGCGCATGAGCCCCTTCTATGGCGATGTTATTGTCAACAGAACTTCAAGTACTGGGAAGCCAGTCATCACTTTAAAGAAAGATTGAACGGTTATTTATACGCTACCGATTGGCGCCGATTATTCCTACTACGACTCGGCCGTAACGCCTACATCGCGCGCTTACTCGACGGTATCATCGCTTCTCGTGTCTCCCGGCTTCAAAAGACGGAACAAATCTGCCTTTACGGTTACGATGCGAAAGATTACCTTTTGAGCCAGTGCCAGGTTCCTGACTCGGCAAAGGATGCTTTGGCGCGAAGGTATGCTTGTTTAATCTATAATACTTGTATTGGGATGTTAGGCCTAATAAGGTCGCGTTCGACGCAAACTTTAGGTATTACGCGTGCTCCGTCCTCGACAGTATACATCGAAGCCTTGCGATAGAAGAATGGTCCAAGTATCAAAAATTTGCGGCACGTCGCAGCGACGAAGATACTCCGTATAGCGAGAAATTAAATTGCGGAATGCGCCTCGAGCGCGCTCTGGGCGCCTTTGACATGTTTATGCTTCACGACAACGAGGGCGACTTGGAAGAGGTAGGTTTGACTATATGCTACCATATATGCCTATAGATTCAATATGTGACTGACCGTATATATTCGTAAGATTACCGAATTATTAGATGATATCGCAGACCGGTTCCGAAATGCCCACCCTTATTTTTACGAGATGAACACCCGTCAAAGGGCGATTACTTTGTCACGATGGTTACGTTCGAACAATATGACGGGCTTGAATGACCCTACAGAGCAAACCTATCGCTATCTCCGTAACTGTCTAATCGGCAGAGCCCTTCAGGACGAGCATCACCCATCATTGCCAATCATCTCCGCCGCGATTTACTCCGCTGTAGCATCACGACTCGGATTGGAAGCGTATCCTTGTGCTCTACCCAGCCACGTCCACGCTACAGTTCTGTCGCGACCGGGCATGACGCTAGATGATGAACCCCTCGAAGAACCGTCGCAACATCAAGAGAATATGTTTCTGGATCCTTATACGGTGGACGACGAAGTTCCTCTGGATAGGATAATCGACTTTTTACACAGGCTTGGCATCCATACGGGTCATGACAACCTGCTCAACCCTACGTCTACGGATCTTATCGTGATGCGTACCGCGCAAAACATACGAGCGTCGTTTACCAGTTTCCGAACCAACGAGCGTCCCTTCGCTCAGATAATCCCCATGATCGAACTCAACCGCGGCGACTGGGCTCGGAATCTGCAGCCGGCCTTGTACAGCATGATCTGGGCGAGCATTATGATGGTCCCCGTGCTACCGGACAGCGACGAGATCCGCTGGGACTGGCAGCAAGACGTGCGCGACCTACTTTCAGCCTTTTACGAGCATTTCCCCGAGGACGCGTGGCTTGTGGAGAAGTACGTGTGTCCCATGTACGACACCTTCGCAGGTCCGACGCGTCGTCGAAATAACTGGGACCCCCCTTCTAAGAGCGTGCGGGACCAGATCAGGAGCATGAGACGGGCGGACGCATCCGTGCACCCCGCCCGCCGACGAAGCGACCTACCTAAGGGCACGGAGGTCAAGTATCGCGTCGGTCAGGTTTTCAGGCATAGACGTTACGAGTACTACGGGCTGATCTTAGGCTGGACCATCGAAGGGTCTGCGACTTGGGGCGATGACCCCTTGTCTCCGACTCAAAGACCGTGGTCCACGTATAGTCAGCCTTATTACCGGTGCATGTAAGTCTATTCTTTCTAGCGTGTTCTATCTAGACACCTTTGTTCTAACATACGTCTAGGTCCGGAACCGATGGATCGGACCGACATGCTATCGCCGAAGAGAACATCGAAATCGTGGATGTTCGTGGCGGTCCTGAGATGCTGCCGCCGGAGATCAAGGACTTGATGCCCATGGCGGGCAAGTTCTTCAAACGTTGGGATGGCGAGCGGGGCATCTTCGTGAGCAATGTCAGAGAGACATTCCCTGAAGATTAACCGATGGTTATTCTGTCACCTAAGGTACCTACCTAGGTAGGTGCCTAGGTATATACTACGTTTCGGTCAGCTGCGGCTGATGGAGTATATTTCTTCTCATCCTGGCTGTTCCCCGACCCTTATAAGGTTGGGACGTGGAACATGCGAGTACCCTTATGCATACAAGTTGTTTTAATATTGGTTTTTTTTTATTTTTTTATAAATATCGTTTTAAGCCCCCGACGATACCGCGCTCCAAGATAACCCCCCCCTACGGAATAGGATGTTTACTTCTCTCCGCTTTACTTTTACTAATATGTACCCATACTTCCTGTTTTCTTTTACCTCGGAATGAGCACCTCGTAGTCCGCTTTGCGTCGAGCGGAGCGCATATGCCGTTGCGCTACGCTGCGTTATAGGAGACGAGGGAATGAGTTGGGGATGGTGGGTCGTGTACGATAGGGAACGTAGTAGTGGTCTTCATCGTATGAATGAATGGATGAATGAATTAGTGAGCTTTTGCTACTTGATACCTTGTGCGTGATGCGTTTCCTATATGCTAGGTTGGTTAGAAGGTTAGGCCGGCGTGTGGCTTGGGTCTGACTTGAACTCGTCGGCGGCGAAGTATCGGGCTCGGCTGTTGGCTTTGGGGTACCTAGGTATGCTGTGCAGAGGGTTTAACCTTGACTGACCGTCTTGGGTAGGTGTATACCTAGGTACCTATATATCTAAATAACTTCCTAAATACCTACCTAGATTAGGTAAAACTTTCTTTGATGTGCTATACATAAAGAGAACGGGACACAGGTACCAACTATACGAAGTTTACAACCGAGAGAAAAGAAAAGACCAGATTAGGTAGGTTATGTTAGAATGTTTCGTCGGCGAGGGCTGTTTCTACGGCGATGGTAAATAATCCAAAACCATATCCGTAAAACACACGCATGAACAATGCACAGCCCATCAGACGCATAGTCTCTGGTATCATCATATGATCATCATTACTACCCATCTACATCTACACCTACATTTATATACCTATGCTATATTGATATGCAAACCGCAAACCTTCCGGGTCCCTCCCCTTCCCCTTTTTCTCCCCCACTCTCTCACCCCTTAGCACCGCGCATCGGCAAGTGGAAAGTAGTCACCTATTCTCTAACCACCTCTATCCTCTCGATAACATCGCCCCCGACGCGCGCCATCTCCGCCAGTATACCGTGCCGATTAACCTCGTACACCTGGCTCCCCCTATCGCTATCGACGCTACTCCGGCTCCCGCCGGACGGCATAAGCGAGCACGGCATATGCGCCGTGAACCCGCGCGGGTGTAACTGTGGGTTCCACAGGCAGCCTATTACGGTGTCGTCCGGGCCGCCGTGGAAGAATAGTAAGGGGCTCGAGTACATCGCCCTGAGCTGTCGGAGAAGGCTCTGGGCGGGGGGCTCGAGAAGTGGGAGTGCTCTCATGCCTGTTTCCCCGTTGAGGTTCTTGTATTGCGAGCGCCGTGATGCGTCGCCTCGGGTTATGCTCTTAAGTGCCTTCGAGGATAGATGCAGTAGGACGTCGTAGTCGCGCAACGGGGATTGGAAGAGACTTCGCATGCCGAGGTCGACGCCCTTTTCCTTGATAGCCTTGCACGCTGATCTCGCTAGGCTAGTCATTCGTGTAGCGACAACCTTGGTCGGACCGTCGTTTGTATATGCGACACCACTTACGTCGTGAGAGGTAGCTACGAAGAGGACTGTGCGGTTCATATTGGGATCAATCTTCCGCCATGCCTTTAATCGGGTACCGATTTCTAATCGTTGTGACGTGGAAAGGGAATCGGCCGAGTCGACGACAAGGGGCTCGTCACGCCAATCCCATCTTGATAACAATAAGAGCGTCCGAAGGAACCCTGTAATCGCGCTGGAGGGAGCTTGCCACGGATACGGCCTAAGGAATGCCTGTAGAACGAATAGCTCTATAACTTCTTCGCTGAAGTGGCATGAGAGCTTATGAGAGTTGAACCAATGCTTGGTGAGGCGTATCGAGGAAGATAATGCGGGGAATCTAGTGCAGAATGTGGAAATGGTTTGGTTGTGGAGTGGTAAATTGATGTACATTCGTTTGTATAAGGCGAGCAGTTCCGCAGCTTCGGTACGGACGTGGCGTTCTATTGTCTGATCCTTTGTTCGTCTGTCGAGCAGAGACTCCTCGAGGTCGCTGTATACGCGGAGTCTAAATGAGGCCCCATCTTCGTAGACTATGTCCAAGAATGCCAGATTTTCGTCGTCGCGCGCTGTATTTTCTAAGCCGATATGTGTCTTGACGTCCTCCTTGACTTCCTCTAGGGAGCTGGCAATCTTTAGCAAGAAAGCAACTTTGGCTCTTTGAATGGCCGCCAAATTCTCGGGCCATTTACCAGATACCTCGAAAGAGACCACGACCTCCATTGGCCGTAACAAGGGCTTCCTAAAGTTGAATTCCGGTGCAGACAACGACGTGCGCCGTAATTCCGTGCTGATAGGTGCCACTTGCTTTACGTGCAAGGGCAGATCTTCTAGATTGCGAATGTCTCGCTCAAGAGTCTCGAACGCTTGTCTAGCTTCGTCGAATGCCACCTTTTCTGAGGGCGCATACGATATGACACTGGGCATATCTCGTCCGTAAAACTCGAGATCGCCGTCGCTCACCTTGAGCCGGAACTTCAAGATGTATCGTATGATGGCTTCGCATATCCCAGGGAAGCCCAGGTAGTTATGTTCGGTCCAGTCGAGGCTCTCGACAATGTTCCCGTCGGGAAATTGCCAGAGATCCGCCTTCTCACCCCAGAACTCGCGGAATTTGGCAGACTCTTTCTTCTGCTCATATGGTGGACCATAATCACGAGCTTGAGATGCCTTCAGGGGATCTATGATAACTCCGACAAGGATACTTGTCTTTTTTGTTTTCGGTACGCTCGCCGAAACTGACCACGTCGCTGCCCCCGGTACGTCGATGTGGATTAATTGTGCTCGATCACCCAATGCCTTCTTTACTGTATTATATAATTTGGTACTGAAATCGTATACAAATCCTTTGCGATCAATTGATTCAATCCCTTCCTTCAAGGTGGGAAGCTTGGCGCTAAAAAGGAGGTCAAACGTTTGCAGAGGCTGGTCGGCTTTGACGATGAATAAGGCGTCAAACTGGTCGTGTGGGCTGTCGTTGATTGCAGATAGCGACCATTTGGCTTGCTCGGTTAGCATTGCTATAGACCAGGGTGTCATCTTGTACAGGACGTTCATTCCACGGGCAGCATCATGCAGGACTGGCATGGTTTGGCGGAGGGATTCCAAGTCCACAGACTCCTTGCCGATAATCAAGGCCTTCTTCTGCAAGTTTGCCGAAGCGATATACTGCAGGGTCGCCTTAAATAGCTGTGTGCTATGTAATGAGGGCGAAAGGACTGCCTCTCCTTTCCGACCGCCGCCCTGTAAGAGAAGAGCCATCAAGACTGCCCATTCGAAATGACCAAAGCCGCCATTGCTGATCTCGCCGTTAAATCCTCGCTGCTGGAGCCATATGCGCCCCAGGACGCATGCATCTTTAAACGCGGAGCAAGACTTCACGGTTTTATATAATAACCGCAAATAAGAGGGATATAGACCCTCGGCTTTTAGAGTCGCGTTGTAAAAAGGCGTAGGCACTTTCGTGTTTTCGCCCTCTTCGGACTTTGCCGGCCGTATGGCGTTGCTGATCGCAGTGAGTTTTCCTGCTGGGAAGTAATCTTCTGGGGCGCATGGGATTATGCGAACGGCCGGTATCGATTTTCGACGGGAGTTCGATTTCTCTGAACCGTCGTTCCTACTGGTGCTGTTTTTTGGTCGGGCAATTAATATCGGCAATAGCATGTTTCCATGCATATGATCGAATGCGAATTCGATAGTGCTACCCAACGCTTCGCGAAGACTGGCAGTAATGTAGGCCAAGTAGTACGCCCTTTTGTAGAAATATCTCATATTCAAGTAGTCTTTCTCTTGAAAGATGGAGGAAGGCATGACGACGATCATATCGACTGCTAGATCCGGTTGAGATTTTATATTCGTCTTTAGAATCCAGCTGCCAGCCACGTTGACCTCGGCCGGCTTCTCGAAGGAGAGCTTGTACGGAGCATCTTTGGCTGGTTGAGGATCGGGATAGGGAATGGTAATTCGGTTCGCCTTTTCGAAATTCGCCGTAGCTTCGCCAATCTAATTGAATGAAATATGAAGGTTAGACATGCACGATATTCGATATTCAATCGGACGGTCCCCAAGGCCCTAAGGCCCCAAGACCCTAAGGGATTGAACTCACGGGAAAGGGTTCGTGAGGTTCGGAAGCTTCAATGACATTTTTGAGCTGTCGCAAGATATCCTCGACGTCGGAAGATGCTTTGCTATAATCGAATTTCACCTCCTTTAATAATTCTTCGGTTTCCATTATGAATGCGCTCGCGCCTGAGGCACCCATTGTCGCTGTCGCTGTCGTTGAAGCCGTCGCACTCGCAGCTTCAAAAGTTGGCCCACCATCTGCGTGATCTAATTTGCGTCGTTTTGCTGTGCTTGGCTCCATTTTGAATCTGATGGGGTCCGAGAACCGAGAAGTTTAGAAAAACGCACGGATCTAATTATCGATGTCAACTTTCTCGTATTCCCTCCCTAGCCAATTTTTTCGCGATATTGATGGCACTGGCCCGTTTGATGTTCATGTTCCGAGGAAACTTCAAAAAAATTACTAGAATCGCAGTATCGATAAGAAACCCCCTTGTAGTGGCTTACGCGTTTGGGTGTGTGGCTGATCACATTGATAGGCTGATAGGCTTAGTGAAATGGATCTCCCTTGTACCTATCTCTTGCATGATCCTCCAACGTCATCTGCCGAATCGTTGTTGCATTGTTTTAGTTTATTTACATAATCCTTGGATAATAATTTGTTGCCGCTATTTTCCGAGCTGGAATACCTACACATCGTGGGATGGCCCAATTTTTCAGGTACTCCGCCCCAGGCACCATAGGTAGTATAATAATCACCCCCAGGCCCTCAAGGACGCATTTGCATTCGTAGATCTAACCCGTTTCCCCACACTCCGCTTTTGCCCTGCGAACTGCCGCTGATTACCTCCGGCGCATACAATCGCGGTCTCTAATTTACCCCATGGGAAGATACCTCTTTTGATTCATAACCAGCCGTAAGCGCATACGAAGATGGCTAGCCCGTGGATAATATCTAGTAAAACGTATGACTATTTCTTTTAGTATTGAACGGCTTCGTTGAGTCCATCGCTAGCCGAGCACTGCCGAGCGCGGAGACGGTATAACTACCAAGGGGCATGCTTTTTCGTCCGGAATATAATACTCTTTGATCTTTTTGATTCTTTTGTCTATAATATCTGCTGTATATGTCACGGGATAAATCATTAGCGAGCCTTGTGATTTTGTTATTGTATAGTTATACATTTGTTCTGAATTGTAATCTGACCTTGACGGTTGCTTATTCCTGCCGCGTAGACGATCGCTATAGCAATGCCCTCCGCAGCAGTGTGCATGAGAACGCTGAGAGCGTATTCTCGCTACGGTTCAAATGTATGTATCAGAATATGAATTATCAGAGCATCCTCAGCTAATTGGCCTTTTAGCATGCTAGAATATTTGCCAGGACGTTCTCGGCGACTTCTAGGCGCGCCGAGATTAACAAGGTGTACCCATCTGCCGCTGAAGCTTTAAGAGACATGAAACCAGAGTCAACATTACTATGTGGCGGTTTCGGTCTTTGTGGTGTACCCGACACTCTAATTAATGAGGTTTTAAAGAAACCTGAAATCACAGGCATAACGGCGGTTTCGAATAATGCCGGAACAGATTCTTCCGGGTTAGGGAAGCTTCTGAAGACGAAACAGATCAAAAAGATGATCGCCAGTTACATAGGCGAGAACAAAACTTTTGAACAAATGTATCTTACAGGTGAAGTTGAACTAGAGCTTACACCTCAAGGTACTTTGGCCGAACGATGTGCCGCTGGCGGCAAAGGTATCCCAGCCTTCTACACCCCGGCGGCTTTCGGCACCGTAGTGCAGACCGGTGAGCTACCCCTGAAGAACAAGAGCGACGGAACTCCCCACGTGTTTTCGTATCCGAAGGACGTGAAGGTATTCAACGGTAAATCGTATCTTCTGGAACACGCTATTGCTGGAGATTACGCTTTCGTCAAGGCTTATAAGGCGGACAAGCTTGGAAACTGCCAGTTCCGTCTTGCCGCCAACAATTTCAACGGTGCCATGGGCCGAAACGCCAAGATGACCATCGTGGAAGCCGAACATATTGTCGAGCCTGGTGAGATCCCACCTGAAGCAGTCCACTTACCAGGGATTTACGTCAAGAGGGTCATTCAAAGCACCGCAGAGAAAAACATTGAAAAGTTCACGTGGACGAAGGATGAGAACGACGCGGATGCCAAGAAAGTACTGGGCTCGGGTGACACGGCGGCTAAGAGGGAGAGGATTGTCCGCAGAGCAGCCAAAGAGTTTAAGAACGGCATGTACGCGAACCTGGGAATAGGCATGCCTATGCTTGCGCCGGGATTCGTGGGTCCCGAGGTTGAAGTACAACTCCAGTCCGAGAATGGTATTCTAGGTCTTGGACCGTATCCGAGGCCCGGCGAGGAGGATGCGGACCTCATAAACGCCGGAAAGGAGACTGTTACACTGAAGCCGGGAGCCGCTGTCTTCGGTAGCGAGGAGAGCTTCGGTATGATCCGAAGCGGTCGCATCAACCTGACAATCCTGGGAGCCATGCAAGTTAGTGCTACGGGTGACCTTGCCAATTGGATGCTGCCCGGAAAGGTCAAGGGCTTCGGTGGAGCGATGGACTTGGTCAGCAATCCGAGTGCGACGAAGGTCGTGGTCACGATGGAACACACGGACAAGAAGGGCAATCCGAAGATTGTCAAACAGTGTGCGTTCCCCTTGACTGGTCGGGCTTGCGTGTCTAGAATTATTACAGAGCTGGTAAGTAATCGATTCGCCTTTCTTTTCTTTTCCTTTTTTTGTACGGCCTTATTAACGTGATCCCCAGGGTGTTTTTGATGTCGACTTTGCGCATGGTCTTACATTGATTGAAATAGCAGACGGTGTGACGGTAGATGAGATAAAGAGTAAAACCGAGGCGCCATTCCACGTCGCAGAGGACCTCAAACCCATGTTGTAGATTAAGGATGCAGATCTAAATAATAAAAATCTACCTGTGCAAAATGGTTGTGTTGTATTTAACTACGTAGTCTAGGCCGCAAATGTTTTTGATTCTTTTTATTGTAGAAATGTAGAAATAGAAATAGAAATATAGAAATAGAAACGGGCTCGGGAGGTGGGGTGGGGGCCTGGTCCAGAGTCAGGTAGTCTAGGTACGTAGGTTAGGTGCTTAGGAGGTTGGGTAAGGGGGAGGAGGTACCTATAGCACACCGTACCACACCTCTAACCTCAAGAAGTTCATCCACCTGCAACCCCCTTTTTAGCCTTTGGAGAAAACAATAAACTGAATATCGTCGTCCAGTTCCTACTACAAAGTTGATGGAATATTGGGGCGATAGAATAAATCTTAGTTGCATTCAATCTCAACTCCTTCGCGGTCGCAGAACTGCGTTATCGTCGTTGCGCCGAGAAGTTCACTCGTATCACCATGCTTCCTCAACGTAGCAAATTTGGCAGAACGTACCGCTGGGATGATAAAGCTGCGATGGGGGTTTATCAATGGACGGTACCTATACCCAAACATGATAAGGATTCAACCGAATGGCATCGCCGTCCTCGGGCTCCGGATGTACCGACGTTGAATGAAGCAAAGTCCAGTCACCACGGACATGGAGCCCGTAATCTCGTTGACATGACAATCAAGGTTGTTACTGAAAACCTTGGCTGTCTCGTGGTGGGAGATTTGGACGATGTCCCTTTTCGAATCATACGTCGTGTTTGGGATTCCCTCCCAGACTGCCGGTAGGTTCTTGAGAATTCATGGTTTACTTATATCCACCCGCCCTGCAGCATTCGATGCTGATCACTCATATTTCAGATCCCCTTCGTTGCAATCGCACATAGTTCTTGCAAGATGTATCGCCGAGAAGCACGGGGGAGAGCAGTCAATACCGGGAGGTCTGTCTTACTTGGATTTTCCAGTGCGGCCCGAATATTCATTATCATTTTTAAATTATATCCAGCCCCTTATGACAAGCTCATTTGAATTTATCGTTCAACTTACTCTCGCCCGAGATCTGCATTTCTCTACCTCGGATTACCAGTCGCTGACACGACTCAAGAACCTGGGCGTCTTGGAAATAATACAATCACGTAGTTGCACAAGATTCCCACGTATAACCGACTCCGTCGTCAGAAATTGGTCTGAGGTGTCAAACCCCTTTCCCATTCTCCGAGTCCTGAGGATCTGGGGAGATCATTTTACTACATTTAGATCGTTACGCTACTTGCCCAAGTTCCCATCTCTAGCTGTCTACGATGTCGCTGGCAGAGCTATAGACTGGGATGATCACTGGGAAATTTCGGAACCTGAATGGCACTCAGACGCAAATGTTAGATCTAAAGAGCCAAACGGTTTTATGCTCAGACACTTTTTTAGGCGTTGGTCGACTTCCGGTTCCGACTTGGGTAATTTTATCCAGGACTCCCTTCTATATTCATCCCCTAGATCAAGTCATGAACCGGCCGGCATTCAGACCGACGTAGTCGACGCCGCAGAGAAGAATAGCACATGGCCCGAAGTGTCTAAAAAGTATGGACATCTCTTTAGTAAAATCAGCCTTCACACAATGTCGTATATGCTTTTTCGCCAGATTGGCCGGTTGCTGCGGGATAGGGACTTGGCTGCGCAGGGTATGAATGATATTAAAAAACTCGTCGAGGACGACTATCGTTCTCTTCCTACGCCTTACATCGCAGTGAACTTTTGCGAGTGCAAGCATACGCTTCAAAGGACGGGCTTTTATATTCCGGATGCGAAATGTCCCTGCCGGGATGATGCCGATGCTTTCGAGACACATTATACTTTTATACGAAAAATACGCAGCACGGGGGAACATGAGCAGCAGTCCAGTTCAAGTCACGCACCGTCGGGTAATGCTAATAAGCCGGCTTCTGGACCGAAGTTGCGAAAGAAACGGAAGGCATTCTGTTTGGAAGATTTATAGATTACGAATGTACGTTTAATAAGACGTGGACAGCACTAGATGAAGGCATACACAGGGCGCGTTAGAAGATACATAATAATACCATTAAATCTCCTTGGTTCAACTTCGAAGTCGTCTTTATATAGGTAGTTACGCACATGCACTGCTAATTACACATACCCCCTACCTACCTCAAGGACCAGCATACTCGATCGTCAACCCAACCCCAGTACAATTCCACCCGTCCACAACCGCCGTCCCATCCCCATCACTCGTGATATCTAGCCCCAAGCCGCACCCAACCCAATACTCCTTGGCCCCCTGGGCACAAACCAACGTCGAGGTCCCGTCGGCCGTAGAATTCGCGGCGGGCGGATTGCCGCTCACGCCGCACTCGAGAGGCGCGTACCACCCCTGGCGATCGTTGCGGATATCGGACAGGACGCGGGGCCGGACGAAGTAGACGGCGCTGCCGGAGACGTCAGGGCGGGCTTGGGCGATGGCGACGAGGGTTGCGTTGCTGGCGATTTCTGTGGGTGGGAGTTGTTCGGCGCTGGGGACGGAGCATAGGTGTTGCTGGGTAGGGGAGGAATTAAAACTAAGGGAGAAGCGGGAGGCGCGGGAGGGTGATGGGGTGAAGAGGATGCCTGTCCCGCTGATTTGTAGGTACCACCCGTCGAAGAGGCTGCCGGGTTGGGAGACGCGGATGGAGAAGGGGGGGCTGGGGGAGGAGCAGAGGGTGGATGGGGTTGGGGTTGGGGTGGTGGTGGTTGTGTTTGCGAAGCGAGGTGTGGATGCAGATGTTGAATTTAGAAAGCGTGGGGGGACGGTAGTGGTGGCGTTGGTGCCGTCTATAGCGGGCATAGCGCGTGTAGAGTTGAGGAATGGCGCCGAAATCGTAGCGTTAGATAGGGTTGCTAGGGTGACTGTTCCGTTGGCTACGGCGTGGGTAGAATTGAGAAACGGCGCTGAAGCAGTCGTGATATTCCGAAGGGTGTCAACTGTGCCCGCCGTGCCCGCCGTGTTGGTGTGGAAACCCGTTATGCTTGCTGCACTAGGACGAGTAACGGTACTAGTCGAGTTCGTATGTTTACCAGCACTAGTCGTAGTGTTTGAAAACGCCAGGGAGCTTATTGTGCGGTTGAGTTCGGTAGGACCAAGAGTAGCGAGTGAACCCAGTGTGCTTGACATTGTCATTGACACAGCACTAACATCGGTTTTGGTGTTCGATGCATTTTGAGTTATGGAGGGTCTTCTTAGTCTATGTTTATCTGGAGATGTTGTCGAGCCCTTTGATAATAACGAAGAGCTTGTCGTCAATGAGACACTCGACCTTCCAGTTATCCCCAGACTTGTCGTATCTAGAAGGGGTGCCGTTGAATTACCAAAGTTGCTACTTGTCGCGTTTCCGTGCGACGACGATCCGTTGACGTATCTTGTCACGTTGTGAAAAACAGCTATTGTCGTAGTAGTCGGTGTCGGTGCGGTTATTGTAACTAGGGTAACACCAAGACACGAGCACGCCGACTCGTACGCGGCCGACGAAGCACAAACGGCAGCGTATTTCGGTATTAAAGTAGCCTTTGCGGGCTTTGGATTGTTGTTGCTTATATCTCTACCCAGTAACACGTCAACTGCTTCATGCCGTTCGAGCCATCGTTTGGACGGCTCTGCAGAGTTGATTATGGTCTGCGTAGCTGTTGTAGTTGTAGTCCCAGTTGTAGTGACCACGATGGTGTTGGAGATAGTCCTATTCTTTATTTGTTAGTCCTGTTCCCCTCTTAGAAGTAATACCTAGCAACAGGAGTTACTGTGGTTTGCAGAAACGATACGCAATCCTTTTCTCCAAGCGACGGCGCCACCTCTTGGACAGCTAATTCACCGCGGTTAGCATTATACACACTACCTACTAATGCCCCAAACAACAGAAGCTCACCTTGAAGACAACTATCTACTGTACATTTTGCAGCTGCTTGAGTCGCCAACGCTACGGCGACAAAGACATCGAAGGTACGCATCTTCAAGCGTTATCCAGCGAGGCTATCGATCCATACCGGCATTATAGATATATATATATATATATATATAAAAGGCGTATAACGTCCGTAAACATCGCGACTCCCGCTAAGGCCGGCATGACAGCAGCTATCCTCTTCTTAAGCTAGTTCTAAGTTGTCAAGTCTTCCAAAACTTGGAAAACAGCGTCGCATTGGAAATTGGTCTTTTATGCGGAGCTTCCAAGGAAATGGCGGTCTTGCTAGTTTGCTCGGGACCAATGATGTGAAGTTCTACCCTTGAAAGCTGGGATTTATCCTGGTTGAAAGCTTGGACCCTTGCGACTTATATAGGTGATGCTATTGCGGACTCGATCTGTTGTGAGATCGGTCCTATCGTAGTGCTTGAATTTCTCATCTGAGTCGTCTAGCATCGTGAACCTCATCTTGAATGCTGCCTTGAGTGGTTTTAATATTCATTGGGAACGTGCAGGACAATTAGTTACGAGATGTAGTTAATGGTTTAAATTACTAGAACTACAAAAACTGGTGGCTTACAACGATTGTGATGGCTGATACTGGATTATAAGGCACAACAACAATATTGGATACGAATCTAAGATCCAACATGGAGAGAATCATAAACGCAGACTATTATTAGTTATAACTATACCAAAGTATCTACCTAACTTATATACAAACAAATGGATATATACAAGAAGGTGATCTATACAGAAAACTGACTGATCTCATCATCATCATCATATGTCCCGTATCTCCATATGACATTCCATCATCTTTTCTTTTTTCTTTTCCTTTTTTTTCTCAACTCTCATAACTCTCGTAGCACTTCACACATTAACGCATC
Source organism: Daldinia sp. FL1419 (assembly GCA_025201765.1). Classification (NCBI taxonomy): domain Eukaryota; kingdom Fungi; phylum Ascomycota; class Sordariomycetes; order Xylariales; family Hypoxylaceae; genus Daldinia; species Daldinia sp. FL1419. The sequence continues at coordinate 307,395 of MU623348.1, forward strand.
ACTTCCACCACATCTCCCTCCCCAAGCGATTCAACAATATTAAACTCCTCCCCCTGAACCCTACCTAAATCTTAGTCTTCCACCCCCTCCCCGTCCTCCTCATCCTCGCGAACCTCGCACCGCTCAACATCATCGCACCCACCAGCAGACTCGCCCCCGTAAACCCCTGCGCGCCCGCGTACCGTCCCCCCATGCTGCTAATAATCGCTCCCGCGATCGGATTCCCCGTCAGCACCGCGAAGCTCACGATCGTAAACGCCATCCCCATCCGCGTCCCCTGCTTCCGCAGGTCTGTTGTTAGGCTGCCCAGCCCCGCGGGAAACAGGCTCTGTATCGATCCGGCTACGATCCCGTACGCGACTGACCACCCGTATAATTGCGACGGCGTGTGTACCGCCATCCACGAAAGCATCGTTACGCCGCACCCTACGCACGCCGGGATCATGAGATTGAGCGGTCCAAAGCGATCCGCGAGATGGTTCGGTAGGAGCCGGCCTAGGATTCCCACGCCGTTTAGGATTAGTAGCAAATTCAACGAGTCCGTATAGCTCAGCGTGGGCGTGATTTCAGATCGGCTGAAGGCGGCTAAGTAGTAGAAGCCAAAGTACACGCCCCAGAAGTTGAAGAACATGCCGATAGCGTAGAGCGTGTACTCCGGCTCTCGGAACGCCGCCCACTCGACCAAGCTTCCCGTACGTCGGGGCGGTAAGCGCGACTTCATGCAAGCCACGGCGAAGATCAGCGTAGTCAACTGCACAAATCCGATAGCGCGGACGGCCCATCCGAAGCCGACGCTCGGAAGCAGCTGGCGCGCCATGGCCGGGAACACCAAGCCACCAGTAACGGAGCCGCTGGCGGCGAGGCCGATGGCGAGCGAGCGCTTCTTGCTAAAGTACGTCGAGACGGTAGAGATGAAGGGGCAAAATATGCACCCGCTACCGATGCCCATGCATATACCCTGCGACAGTATGAGTTGCCAATACTGTGTCGCGGCAGACGTGGTGAAGATGCCGAGGGTCATGAAGAAGATGCCGCATACGGATACGAGCCGGAAGAATCCGGCGTCGGTGAAGCGACCGGTGAAGGTGCCGATGAAGAATGTTAGAAACACCTGGATGGACCCGATCCACGATATGTCCGAGGGCGGGCGACCCAGCTGCGACACATAGTACGCTTGGAACACGCCGAAGGAGTTGATGAAACCCCACGTATTCATGATGGCGAAGTGACCGCAGAGGCCTGGACATGGTTAGGCGAGAATATTCTAAGGGGCTTGACGCTTGAGGGGTAGGTAATTCGAAGGCGACTTACAAGCAAGCCATGCGACTTTGCCACCGTCCGGCGGCGGTCCAGGGTTCCAACTAGACTTCGTCGACATCCTACTTAACACGCGACTTACAGCTCCGGCCATACCGTCGGCATCCGTATTGAGAATATCTGGCTCGGGTGGAATCTCCCAGTCCTCCGCCCCCTCGGCAGGACTATCAATATTCGTTTCCTCATCCTTTGTACTCTCCTCTGTACTCTGACCAGGACCTTCCGTCCCAGCAGGACCAGGAATCGCCTGCTTCTCGACGTCTACCGGAAGCTCTCCTTCGCTAGAGCTAGGCGACGAAGAAGACGGCATGATTGCGATCGGCTAATTGGCGTATCAATTCGTATCAATTCGTATCGACCAAAAAAAATAATAAAAAAATATGTTTCGTTGTAAAGTCTTTGTATGCTGAAGCTCATCTTAAGGCGAACAAATCTTATCAAATAGAACCCTTTGTTTGTTCACCCAATAGGTTTTGTACATAATTGATGACTCTCTCCGAGTCGCTAGCTACTCCGACATATAGGTAATAGACATATAGGTAATAGACATATAGGTAGTAGACATATAGGTAATATATCAGTAGCTCGCGATGAGTCAAGCGACGTCGAAACAAGACGCGCAGAACGGGCTAAACGCACTAAAATCTCGGTAGATCTACCAAACACGAGGAGGTCCTTGTAATCATTTCACCCAGGGACCGCCGGCTATCGGTCCTACACCGCTCGGATAGGGACCGGGTAGAGAAGCGAGTTCTCATACTAGTAACTACGGGCTTTTAAAGCGGAGATGGTAAAGACGTTGTGCGCATGTGGACGGCGTGGAATTTAATATTTTGACCAAGGTTAGTGCTCTCGCCCTTACGTCGGCAAAGGAGCGGCGGCGGAGAACGGGAGAGTCACCGAAATGGGACCCCCAATGTAAGTCTGATGCAGAAACCCGAGGTTTGCTTCTATGACAACTATATGACAACCTACACACATATGTACCTCTATATTTCCGCGGCGCGCCGACATATTTTCTTCCCAAACTCTTATAACAACATTTATAATCCCATTCTATGTTTCCACCTTTAATTTCACGTGTATCGCTTGCAATACGGCTGGCTTTCCGAATCTATTGCCATACCCAACCATCCTGGTAATCCCGTATGGAAATAGTTCTCAAGGCTATCTTGTATCGTAAATTATTCCCGAAACGTCAACATCAAACCCCGAACTGTCTATGTTCGGAAGCGTCTATATCACCTGCCCCGCACCAAATTTCCCTCCACTAAAAAACTACCGGTAATGGCTTAAGCCTGCTTAAACGGTAAGTCAATGGCTAGAGGCTCGACAACCATGAACATGACGTGGGTCTACGGCTCTATGCTGCTTCGTACTACGTAAACATTTACATATCATTATACGTCTGCTTTTCCGATGTCGCTAGCGACTCGGTTATACGCGTACCGAGGTATTATTTAGCTTACAGATACTTTTTTTCTGTTTGTCCTGTTCGAGCACATTATTATCCAAACCGAGACAAGGCATCGCATCACACTGCAAGAAGTAGGTAGCGCGTCAGCGCGTAAGGCGAGCGATCACAGATAAACATCGAGTGAGACCGAATAAGGAGCGACTTAGCACATGAGAATGCATTTGTTAGCCTCGTATCTAGGCGAATATGTCTAGTGACATTCCTCCCATCTAATGTAAATGATTAATTCATGATAGTACATGAGGACAAAGAGCCGACCAAAAATGCCATCAAGTTGGACTTCATCTCTCCCATCTCCTCTCACATACTTATTATCCCATAGAATGAGGCTATAACCTCACCTATAATCGGGTTCTGGTTACATATCAAGAAAACCTTCTGGCAAGCAGCAAACTGGGTCGAATGTTTCAAACGAGGCGGTCAGTTGTACCGTTGCACCGCAGCGATTCAACCACGGAACAAAGCAAAGTCCATCAGTCTGGATCTCGGTTTTCGGTTGCCAGAAACCCCGTCACGTTTGCGAACGGAATCGCGGACTTTCGATCGACAGACAGCCTTTTCGCACTGGTTATCAGACCATCCAAGGGCAAGATCGTCTGCCCACCAAACTTTGGCCTTCCCGTCCACCTTGACGGCGACTTGGACCGATGTCAAATTATCGAATCCTTTAAACACCACCGGAATGAGCTCGCAATGATCCGCGGTAGGACATGCTGAGACGTCAACCGTCAACCAGGCCACCTCCTTCTCCTGTTGAGATTGTTGGTCGAATCGTAAACCAGTGAAGTTAAAGACACAAGGAGAATCCTTAGTATCGCAGCCGAGGCTGAAACCATTGAGGTTGAATGAGAAGCAGGATGACGAGGCCTGTGGTCCGACACCAATTCTCGCTGTGTCTCGAGGCACACCGGGATCAGAGAGGTTCGAAATAGATGATGGTGTAAATTGGAGCATCAGATTTCCCGAAGATGGTATAAATGAAGTAGGGGGTGGGGGAAGAACGCCGAACCCCTGAGAGAAGTAGAATCGATGGTGTGGGCTCAACATTGGCATCGGGCTGACATCGTGAGGATTTACGCCAGATCCAACTCCGAGGGGTGGCAAATCATCGAACTAGGAAAAATGTTAGCTGTCATTCGGTGCCAATTAAGTGTAGGATATTCATCACTTACATTGAGCGTAAAATCTCCTACATCAGCTTTGTTTCCACAGGCAGTTGCCGAGGGAGCCTCACTTCCGGTAGTCGATCGAGGGGCTAGGCCGGGCGACCTCACAACCACTGTTGACAGTGTGGACGGACCAGGAAGTTCGAAGTCTTCACGGGCAGAAAAGGCATAGCCTCCAGCATTAGGAGTTAGGCTGGAACCTGCATTTGGGCCTACCGTTGCGACTTGGGCACACCATGAGAATGTTCTCGAGGACATCGTCAACGTAGTCATTGATATGCATTCGACAGAAGCGCCAGCGGGTAGCTCGGAAGCTGTTGCTGCGGCGGAAACAGGTGGTGGTAGACTGGGCATGGGCGAAATGGGCACCGCAGGGACGGACTCCGATTCGGTGCATGATGTTGAGGTGGCTACAGGAGAGTCAGCGCTGGATGCAGTTGTGTTCCACCCATTCGTTGGCACGATAGACCATGGGGTTCGTGAGGAGGTAAATGTACCAGTTGGTAGAGCTCCGGACCTACCGGTGCCAGAAGTCTCATCGCATGGGATGGAGCCGCTATGAGCAATAGGAGTCTCAGTTTCTGTGAACGAATGCTTTAGCGACCATTTATCTTTTATTCATCGAGGGCTCGAGGACGAAAAAAAAGGTTTTCTTACCTGTTGCCGATAACTCGGGAAGTGTCACAGTACGTGTTAGGACGCCTGGGATAGTTGATACCTCTGTGGTAGTCCCCGAAGGACCCTGTGCTGCACCGGTGTTCGAAATCCCTTGTCCTCCGGCCCCTGCGCCAGCACCGGCACCGGCTGAACCGCTAACTTGGGGTGTTGGATGGCTAGCCCCGTACCCCCCAGGAGGAACCGAATCTGTGAATGGAGAAGAACCAGAACCTTGACCGGCGCCAGGATTTACTCCAGATGCGCCAGATCCTGCGGATGGTTGTCCTGAAGGGCTTCCTCCGTAACCTCCTGGGTTTACAACAGTAACAGTAACCTCACCGGACCCGACAGGAGTGGCATATGTTACGGATGGCGCGTTTGAAAGACCTTGGCCTCCGGGTCCACCATTCGATCCTGCTGATGGAGCGGTCACGGTAACTGTAGGTAGAGTGCCACCTGCTCCATTACCTCCGTTGCCGCCACCAAATCCTCCAGAAGGGTTTCCAGGTCCAGCTGCAGAGGACTCCGGTGACGAGCCACTACCCCCGTTACCACTGCCCGATCCCTCTGATGGACTTCCAGGTGCCGTTACAGTAATAGTAGGCAGTTGCGAATTCCCTCCCCCGTTACCGCCGGGACCTCCGGATGGATTTGCGGGGACAGTGACAGTGACTGCTGTTGGCGAGCCAGCGCCTCCGTTATTTCCTCCGGGGCCGTTGTTGGGGCCGGTGATAGTGACGATATATGGGTACGAAACCGAGCCGGACACACCCGTAGTGCATGGTGTCGTGCCTTGGCCATTGGAGCCTCCGGGAAAACCGCCAGGACTACCTGCTGATGCACCTGGTGCTGTCACAGTGATGGTCTGGGGAGCACTCTGACCACCCGGAACACCTTGGCCACCGGGGCCGCCCTGTCCGCCTGGACCTCCTTGACCACCTGCCGAGCCGCTTGGAGATTCACCTGGCGCTGTTAGCATGACCTCCAAAAATAAAAAAAGGCAGTAATTCTTACCACCTGAGCCTCCGGATCCTACACCAGTGTTGCTTGGGGACTGTCCTGGCGCTGTCACGGTAATAGTATAAGGAACACTCTGGCCGCCGGGACCTCCAGCTCCACCCGCAGGGCTACCCAACGGTCCAGTAGGAACTGTGAAAGTAATGGTTTCTGGTGCACCTGGAGTAATACCGGTACCAGTAACTGTGATGACAAATGGAGTGGAGCCCTCTCCTGTACCTGGCGACACTCCAGGAGCCGTTAGCGTGATAGTATGGACGTTACTGCCACCTCCTGAGCCTCCTGGGCCTCCTGAGCCTCCAGGTCCACTAGCGGGATTAGTAGGAGACCCTCCGGGAGCAGTAATGGTGATTGTCTGGGGGATACCCTGTCCACCTGGTCCGCCTCCAGCACCACCGCCAGGAGCATTGCCAGTACCGGTAACTGTAACGACATTCGGGTTGGAAGAGCCGGGTCCGCTTCCTGTTAGGCATGGCGAAGTTTCAGAACCGCTGGGTAATCCGTTCGGAGCTGTTACTGTGATGGTCTGCGGAACACCCTGTCCACCTGCGCCACCAGAGCCTTCAGGCCCTCCGGAGCCTCCGGAACTACCGGGACCTCCAGGAACTCCAGAACCATTTCCAGAGCCACTTCCAGAACCGCTTCCAGTACCGCTTCCAGTACCACTTCCAGGGCTAGTCGGCGATACTACAGGCGCGGTGATAGTGAGCGTCTCGATAACACTTGGGCCACCGGAGACTCCAGGTAAGGTTAGCGTGATCGTTTCGATAGTGCTCTGGCTACCAGAGCCCCCAGGGCTTCCAGAGCCAGATCCGCCGGCAGGGTTGCTTGGTGATCCTCCTGGTGCAGTCAATGTGATAGTTGGGGGAATACCTTGACCGCCTGCGCCTCCAGGACTGCCAGACTCAGAAGGTTCAGACCAAATAGTTGTTTCGGAGGGAACTCCTTGACCGCCTGGGCCAGTTTCCGATCCCGAACCCCCACCATTGCCGGTAGATTCACAAGAGGTAGTAGTCGCAGCTGTCTGAGGGACCCCCTGACCATTCGGGCCACTTCCGGAACCAGAGCCAGAGCCAGAGCCAGAAGAACCTGACCCGGAGCCTGCACCAGAACCGGAGCCCGACCCAGAGCCTGATCCGGGGCCTGAACTCCCGGGACTTCCAGCTGTCTGTGAAGGAAAGACAACAACAATTGTCTCAGAACTTTCTGGGCCATTTGGTCCTCCTTGGCCGGCGCCACTTGGTGAGCCTCCAGGAGCTGTGATTGTGATGGTGGCGAATGGAGTATTTCCAACGCCTCCAGAAAGGGTCTCAGTGTAAGTGGCAGGAAATTGGCCTGGAGAAGAAGAGATACCGAAAGGGCCTGGGGGAATAGTTGAGACTCCAGGTAAGCCTCCCGTCGATTGTCCACCTGGCCCGCCTTGTCCACCTGGCCCACCTTGTCCACCAGCGCCACCCCCACCAGGGTTGGTGATAGTGTAAGTAATGGGAACACCCGAAACCGTGTTGCTAGGAGCAGGAGGTAGAGTGATAGTAAGGTAATCAGTAGACCAGGGGACAGTGCCAAACCATTCTGTAGAACAAGGAACAGTGATGGTTCTAGAAGGAGACCAAGCCACAGGCGAAGTAGAAGTTTGGAGGACATTAGTACCAGAATTCGAGCCGAAACCACCGGGGCCACCTTGACCAGGAACTGGAGTGAAAGTAGAAACAACAGTAGAGATGACAGTAGAGAAAACAGTGGGAAGATTGTACGGATTAACAGTCACAAAGATGGTATGGGCAGGACAAGTTCCAGCGCCATTACCACCTCCATTTTCGCCACCATTCCCGTTTCCACTTCCGCTTCCGCTTCCACCAGCCGAAGAAGGTCTCCAGGACTTGTTAGCATCATCAATCAACAGACATACCACTAGGTCAGGTAAGTATTCGAACAATCACTCACCCGTTGCCGTATCCCTGAGCCGTGGCCAATCCCACAAGCCCAGAGGCCCCTAGGGCCCCAAGAAGGGCGTTTCTTCGCATCTTTGACGTAGTCTGCAGTTCAGTATATGTTGACTAGGTTGGTAGAACTTGGTGATGGGTAAGAGGGGACAGTGGCTGATAGATTTACGATGAGATTGAGAAATTGAGAGAGGTTGAAGAAACAGAAGATGGAGAGATGGAGAGATTGGGAGACTGAAAGCTGGAGAGATAGGGGAGAATTAGAAGAGAAACTTGTGGGAGAAAATTTTGGCTTGAAACACTGCTTCTGTTGTGCCTTCCCGACTAACATGGGAGTCTCCCTCTTTACTAGAAGAGGGAGGGAAAGAGCTGGCGGCAGAGCGTCATAATGTGTGTCATAATGTGTCCTAACATGGCAGTCTCGACAACAGATGGTAAGTACGTTCGGTATACTCCCACTTAATGAATCTGTTGAGCTTTAGGTGTATACTTCACGTTGCGCTTGCTTTCATGCGAGGCACTCAACTGGTGAGAGTATGAAGTGCTCCACACGAGAAGGCTTCAACCACGATACAAGAAAAGGCAATATGAGAAAGTGACATTATCTCTTCTTTAGTATACATATCTTAGTTACAAGTTTCTCTTAAACGCCGGGGTTATTAAGCGAATAGGCACATAATTCATCAAAACTCACAACTTAGGTACCTAGCCATGAGGATAAGTCTATCGTGTACACGTACCAAATAGTCACTGACGATAGGGTGTGTAAGTTGTAATGTAGATGGGAAGGTGCTCCTGTCTCGATATGGCGGATACCCAAACTTTCAGTTGTCTGGTATGACTATGACGTGATTTCGTTGGCCGTAACTTCCAAGATGTCAATAAATCTGACGTAGTTTCCTTGATTAAACAGGATATCGTATCATCGTACTAGATGGACATGCTCAGGAGGCTCTTTCCCAAGGATTTGACTCTGAAAGCTTTAGTAATTGAAACAATAACAGATAGGCGCCCCCCAACGTAGACTGAAAAGAAGGTGCATGGTCTTAATATGATTGACGTAATCTGGTGGTAAATTCACCAGAGGTAAAACTATAGAACATGCTGTGTTTCGCTGGATTAAGTGTGTGCCTATTTCCCCTGTTAGAACTCAACACTATTATGAATCAATCTCGAGACTTCATATCTTAAATGAAGCACCTACCACCAAGAAGATCTGTAACCTAGAATGTTAGCTAGGAGCAGGTACACGTGCTTGTAAGTCGAGATTCATAGCGGCTGTGTATAACTATTGATAACTCATGTATCGATTAACTCCCTGATGGGGAGTGTGTTGGATTTAATGAAAGATACGGAAAATGAAGACTGGAAATATGTGACATACTTACGGAGCATACCAATAAAAACCATAGGAATGATTCATTCTTATATTTGAATAGCATCGTTTGTCTAGGTAGAATACTTTTATCAATACTTCCACGTGTGCATATTAGGTAGAAGTAACAGTTATATTCAGGGCTGAGCTTCGCTATGTTCGTCATCGCGAGCTACATTCAACTCCCGTGATACCCAAATCTTGATTCTCGAGATGTAAGGCTGGGGGTATAATTCCTCATAAATTCATTATTAGGTAAGACGCGAGCGTCGCACATAATCATACGGGGTTATCCACATAGGGCGGAGGAGGTTCTTCAGGGTTGTGTTCCTGTGAGTCCCTTTGCGGCGCGGTAGGTGAAGAGATAGATGCAGCAACGGGGGCAGATTGATTCGGCCCTCTTGCTTGTTGCTCGAGCTTGGCTGTCCAAAGCGCAGCCCCTGCAGCGGAAGTAAGAAGAAAAAAGAAAGATAGAACAGGTATGAGCCCAAGTACCATCGCTATGGTGCCGAACCACGTATAATCCCACATCCTGCTCCTAATCTCTTGCTTCTGTTCCTTCTTCGTCAAGCCCCTAAGCTCGAACCACCTATAATGCGCAAATGTTCCAAGCCGGGCGCCCGTAATGATAATAAAAGCCAGCGTGCCAACCTTTGGGATAAGATTGAGAGGTAAGAATACGATCAGCTCAACGATCTGAATTAAGCTCCACGGCTGGTAGACCGCGGAACTTGTGGGCTTGCCTAATTTCTTGACGGAGTTGGGCGCATCTGGGAACAGTAGTCGGTGCGGCGCAATGAGGGTCTCGAGATCTTTATCCAAGAGGGTTGCCTACAAAGCATTAGTATTAAATGCCGTCAGGTTATCTGCGGCAAGAATCTGCATGATTCTTCGTGGAGTAAGAAAACATACATCGAAGACATCTACGCGACATTCATCAACGAAGAAGCCCTCAAATAAGCCCTGGATGATAACTAGCCCCTCGCCTAGCACCAGGACCACAGCGCTGACCCACGCACCCCATCCGTGAAAGATGGCCAGGAATGCATACTGAGGTAAAAATGCAAACATAAAAAGGATCGTGTACACTAGGAACGAGATAATCGAGAGAGGGAGTAATCGGCCAAAGAAAAGAGGATAGTATGCTGGATGACGTAAGAAGTGATAGATGCCTCGAAGAGGATATGAGGCCGCGATTAACGCCCTCGAAATATAGGAAGCGAGCCTTGCCAGCGGTCGCATAGCGCGGGGAGAGCGATTTTGGGATTCCATTTCATTATAGTCTTAAGGTATTGAAAGATGAACAAATTGAAGAATGATCGGACTTTGCTTGGAGTTTGATGTTGTAACCTGTAAGCTGGCTGTATGCAATAAAGCGAATACTGACGACACTGCTGCGACGCATGCTGTAACATCCTTATCGATAGCGCCTGACGCGTACAGCGCACCATAGCAAACATAATCTAGCACCAATAACCCAACCCCTCAAGATTAGCAATCTACAATAACGTTCAATCATATGCTACCAGCAATTGGATTTAGAGGAAGTTTACTCTTTAGATTTCTTGTTACGAGAACCTTGTGTAATAGTATCTAAGCTCCGAGGTAGATACGTGCGACCAAATCCCTCAAACTCCTTTTGTCATTGCCTTGACGAATCCCACCACCGGCAAAATGAGTGAAAAGTCATTCACGTAAAACAAATCAAACTTCTCGACCTCCTTATGCATCTAGCCTTCACATTATCCCGCCTATGGCCACTGCCTAGCGCCATGAATCTTTCGTATCTTTGATAGGGTAACGCTAAAACTAGCATGCGCGCAAGCAAACGAGAAAAAAAGAGGGTAGCCCATCAATGGATTGCATGTTATATCCCCCTACGCCTCAATAGACTGAGGGTTTGCAAACACATTGTCCGGGTCTATAACCGCCTTCAATCGTTTCAATCTCTGGTACTGCTCCTCTCCATAGTAGAGCGTGTTTGCTTCATCTCTCCCGAAACTGGGGTCGGTATAGTTGGAGTACGCGCCGTAGCCCGGAAGGCGGGTCGTCATGGCTGCCGTCAATCTATGGATGAATTCGAGACCTTCTGCAGGGAGGACTTTTTCGTTGTCAACGTAGCCGTATAATTGGGTAACCCATAGAGCATTACGATGCGCAAATGCAGAGAAGCTCTCATCCTTAGCACTGATCTGGCTGTCGGCACCACCGTAAAGATCGATCATGATGAAATATTGGATAGGTGCAGTTGCACCTTCCTTGAAGAGAAGGGTAAAGAAATCCGTCAGCGATTCGGCGGTAAAACCCGGCTCGGGTACTACGACACTTTTGGCGAAAAAATTGGCTTGTTCCGAGTAATCGTTCGGGACGTCTATGTCTCGGCCTTGGTTGAGTAGCTTGAGAGAGGTTGCCCAATCCACCTGTTTGATTTCGATAGTTGGAAACTCGGGAACACCCTTTAGCAATGCTGGTAAGACCCTTAGCACAAATTCGTCAAGAGGTCCTAAGTAGGTGCCCGCCACTGCGAAATAGTCTGATGCCACAGTTACACTGAGTCCCAACCGGCGGTCGACAATAGACCCATCGTGAACGAATGCTTGGATGTGCTGGAAGGCTTTGACAGCGCTTTCAACGCTCTTTGTCGCGTCACTAATCTTCACGTCCCAGTGTATTACAGAATCAGGCGCGGGAATTGTGTTAAGCCGGAATGCTATCGCAATGCCAAAAGAGTCAGCTGCACCTCGCATCGCCTTGAGTAGGAGATTGATTATTAGCAAATTTGGCCTGTTTGGTGAGCTTATGAAATAATCGTGTGGACACTTACATAAAATAGATCAGGATTGTGATTTTCTTTGGCAACTACCAATTGCCCATTGGCTAATACCACCCAGATCTTCGAGATACGATCCATGGCGAGACCCCAAGCACGAGAGAAGAATCCGTAGCCACCATGTGTGAAGTGCCCGCCAACTCCAACACCTGCACAGGTACCGTGAGGGAGGGCGCGCTTCCAGCCTGTACGCTGGTTGATGGCTCGAGCTAATGCGCCCAGTCGTATGCCACTCCCGACGACAAAACAACCCTGGTTTCCCATTGCGGCGATAGTTCGAAATTGCGATTCTCTGAGGTCTATTACTATAGCTCCATCGACTCCTCCATTGCTGTAGGAGGCGTAAGAGTGTCCGCCGGATCGAGCTTGCACCTTGAATCCATGTCTGCCTGCAAAAGTCACCGCGTCGCTAATATGATCAGCTGTGGTTGGAACGACAACAACGGCCGGGGTGACCGGAAGGCGTAGGTTGTAAGTTGATGAATACTTGGCCCAGTCAGGGTCCACTGGTGTCTTGAAAGGGATCCCCTTATCTGTTAGCCGCTCTATAAGAGAAGCGATGGCGGTGGATGTCATTTTGTTACTACCGTTAACTATCGAATCTTAGCGATAACGAGGTGAAATATGACGAGTTATGGTAATTAGAATCGATTGAGAAGCCTTCAATCTTTCTCGAAGTTTTTTCACGGAAGGTTCCTGCTTCAAAGTTCGCGCGAATCGAAACAGTCCTACTTCAAGTATCTGGCAACGATGCGTGGTTCGCAGCGAAGGATACGACCGGCGTTTTAGTAGATTGGGAACAACTGGTACAATTTCTGGTAAAATACTACTAGAGATACGAGTAAAATACCCAGCAAGCATGCGATTAGAGAAGGATGTGACACTTTTAGGTAGACCTCCTGATATCTTAGGTAAGTACTTGCACACATACCTGGGTACAAACAAATCATAGGTATCAACCCGGCTACTAAGTACTAAACCAAGTGACTAACAAACAATACCGATACATTAGTGCCTTCCAATGTAAACTCATACTAAAGAAATTCACCAGATAATGGATAGTACGACCGGTAATCGTAGGTCCTGTGCCTAACGGATCACTTTTACTAGAACCAGTGAGGTATCTTTTTGATAACGCGTATCTACTTACCTAGGTACCTACCTAGGTATGTATGTAAGTCAGGCTTACACCACTACTTACAGGGTAGATCAATTAGTTTAGTACCTACGCAAATCAAACGCGTCGCATCTTCCAGTAACCTTCTATTTAGTATGAGTTAAATCGGTACGTCATCTTTCGCTAAATGCCCATAGATATCGTGTTCAAATTTACCCCTATCTGAGAATTTAGCTGTCAGGAGATAAGTGGGGACTAGTCAGGAAAAGGAGTATGTCTCCACTATTGTATACATCTATAATGGACACGCAGCACCCTCGCTGTTAGTTAGAAGCACGTCAAGCGATATTAACCTAATGTACCTAGGTGCCTAGGGAGGTACCTATACGGCTATTTTACGGCAGCTCCATTGCTGCTTCTCAACGTTCGCTCTGAAGCCTGAAGAATACTCTAACGGTTTACGTAACTAGGTAGTGTCTATTGAATGATTAGGTAGATGGCGAAGAGAGTTCAGATGGATTTTAACAAAAGCTGGAGTTTAAGCATCTATAATGATATTGGACGGAATGTATCTATTAAAAGAAGAAACGACTCCATAGAAAGAATTTGAGGAAAATGTAAAAATTTAACAAGGAGTGGTCAAAGTGGCAAACCAAACGCTATTGGAATGCAAATGATAACAATATTTGTATCGTGGCGCGACATTTTCTGGCAACTTTATCCTCCTAATATATCGTCTCTGGTCTTATGGGGTTTAATGCAAACCCTTGTTCGTCAGTATTACTACCATGCACCGTACTCTGGTCACTACTCCGATCACTACTGCTCTGCCTTATACTCTGTTTCCTACTCTGCTGACTTCTCCTCTCGGCATTCTGCCTAATACCACCTTTCCTTAAGTGCTTGAGTGATGGCTTGAGTAGCTTAAATATTCCCTTCATCCATTGATATAAGAGCTTGCTTGACACTCTAATGGTGAAGAGGATGGAGATAAGCAGGAATGCCCACCGATATTTCCATCGAGCTACTCCGTTTCCGCCGTCCTCCTTCACAAATTCAAGAACGTTGCTTCCTGTTATTGTCTGTAAATACATCGTCGTTAGCGTCGTGGCTTAGAACATGGACGTCTATAAAAGAGAGTAGAGACTCACTGCTATTACAGTTATGGGAAGAAATCCCACGGTAACTGTCAGGGAATAAGTGGGCATAGAGGAGATACAGGGGTATATTCGTCAATCGCTTTTGATGCAGCCCACGAGCACTGATACATATTAGACATGTGATTCCTAGTATATTGGTGACATCGTTGTATTGTTGTAAAAGCTAAGATGGAGGCTATCTAGGTGGATAGGTCGGTACCTATTTATATGTGTGGGCTTAGGGTTAGGTTGCCTAGTTGCCTGGTTGCCTAGCTGTAGGGATCCACAGACATATCCCAATACGACATCATTCTATCTCGAGTAAAACGAATTGCTGAGAGTTCAAATGTCTGAGTATACTTCAGGTAGTGCAACTCGGCTCGTAAATGATTAAACCAGTGGACCTTATGAAACATCGAGAAGGTAGGGCCGGTGAAGATATCACGGCGACGGTCGCTGAATTCTCGCATCTTCCTTTCCTCTCTAATATATACAGTGCGGAGTATATACACCCTAATCAGAAGATATCATGAGAAATGTAGGGATGGAGTTACAATTTGTCGACCAGCCCTTGGGCAGCATCGTCTATATTCACCCCCCAGGTTTTGGCGGTGCACTGGCGCTCGGTTAGCATAGGACTTAGGCTAGAAATATATGTTGTCCTTTGGGTGGTTTCCTGGCTGAAGCTGGCTATGATTCGTTTATATGAAAATGCTTACCTGAAGGTATAAGACACCGTCCTCTACCTCACACTCACAGTATGAGTTATATTTAAGTGTGTCCACAATTCGGAACGCTATCTCCCCCTTTTCCACAGCCTCGTGGAAACCTTCACGTAGGAGTTCGTCCTCGTCGAATTTCTGGTACTTAAGCTGGTTGATGAGACCTTCCCAGTAGAGCCGTGTAAACGAACCAATGAGCCCGTCCCAGTCCGCTCGAAAGTCGGCCTTGTTCGCCTCGCTTGCTTCTCGCAACTTCGTAAAGACGTCTTCGAAGTTGGGGCTGAGTTTGATATCGGGTTTTGCCAAGATGTTTGCGATCTGAGCTCGTATCTCCTCAGCCCTGGGTTCATACTCCTTGCTTATGTCAGAACGAGCTGCAAAGCTTAAGGCCGTCGTGTTATCCGATACAGGGGCTGGAGCCTCGTTGAGGGCTTTGAGAAGGACGTCGCGGTCAAGTGCGGAGTCAATATTGACTCCTAGATTGCCTGGTGCGAACAAGATGCGCAACTTGCCCTCGTGGACATCTACGCCACAATATGCGAAGCGGCTGGTGTCGTCCAAGTCAATGGTAATAACATGAGCGTGGCAAATAGTATTAAGCTCCTTTAGGCTATCTTCTCCAAGATTTTCTCTAAATTCCTTAAGCCTATATATCGCGCCGTTGATATATCTAAAGATTAAAGTAAGTATGACATTTGATGGAATATCTCCCTCGAATACTTACTCTGCGATGCAACTACCTAGCGACTCCTTTGCATAGCTCTCAGTAGCATAGGCGTATAACTGGTTTGGGTTTACATCGACGGTCCAAGGCCTTGTCAGCGTATCTGAGAGCTTTTGCTCAAGATCTGATTTCTTGTTGTCCCATTCGTCGCGAACTGAATCAGTCAGCTTTGACAAGGGGATCATGACATGTCGACTTACTGTTTTTGCGGAGGGCAAGAGGGAGTTTCTCTACAGGTGGTAGCTTAGACATGTTGACTAATATTGGGTATTGAGTGAGCTTTTAGATAGCTGAGAAGGGAAAGTGATAATTCGTGTTGTCTACCTTAGTTATTGGAAAATCATAGAATCGGTTGGGACACCAAGCGTCTTAAATAGGTAGGTAACTATATCGATATCTCCATATTCTCTTCTTCATCGTCGTAGCCTATTGCTAACCCATTTTCAACCGGGCTACTGCTCGATTAAAGGGGCTGCCTTGGACTAACGACTACAGCGCTTACACTAGTATTGACTTGTACACCTCGGCAATACCTACAAGAGCCGATGAATTCAGCCCTAAAGCATCCGAATGAATAGTTTGCCTCCGATACGGAAATGAGACCACGCGTTTACCATCTTTAGCTGTTTCGCTAAGTCGACTATTGACTCTTACGGCCCGTCGCTGCTCAGCCGCAGGTGTTTATGCGCTAGAGCCGTCTATAGAGTGGATATCCCGAGGACGAAAACGAGTGACAAACGATGTGGTGTTTTCATTTAGAACAAAGACCCCTAAAGTATGACTGCTTGTATTTGTGATAGGATGAACCCGTTAGTAGATACGTATCGAGTAGAGCGTATTTAGGTGTGTTCCAGGTGCGTGAACGTTGAAGCAGGGTCATCAGAGGTATGAAGGTCGGTTAAATCGAAATTATGCTACATACAGGTAACCTTAGTAGATCGCGCGTCTATTTTCAGCTCGGCTTGGCAAAATGTTGAAAAGGTGGGGTTTATAGGCAGAAGTGGGGTGAACCCGGAACAGAAATATGGGGGCCAATTCCATATGAAGAAAAATAAAGAATATGGTTGGTCTTTAGTTTTGGTAACGCGTGTTACTTTACAAACGCCTTGTGAGAATGCCCTAACCTAGCCGCTACCCTTTTTTAGCCTCTTATGTACATCAAACGAGAGGCCACCCCATGGGTGGTATGGTACAAGAGCCCGAACTGTTCAATATAATAGAAAGATACGTATTTTCGCAAATGCTTTAAAGTGGAGACCCTTCAAAATAAAGAAGGATACACCCAATCAAAACGCTGCGAAATTGCGCACAGATGAACTTCCTCTCTCAGAAATAGGGTCAGACACAATATCCCTCACAGAGTTCAGGCAACGAAAAGTACCAATCCTAAAAAGATGATACTGTCGAGCCCCTTTATAAATTAGCAATGTAGGAAGGTGGAGGCTGCTTTTTATCAATAAACCATCGAAACCCGTACCCGAAAAGCATGAGATCACATGAAACCCCCAATTCTACCGGGAATATTTACTGGGTTTAGGTACCTTAGATAGAGTGCTTGCTACACGGAAACACTCATTAAACTGCCATGGAATTATCACGGCTGTAAGCGAATCATGAATTCTATATCTAAGCAAAAATTTTACATCACCCAAGATAGGTACTAATAATTCGAAGGCCGCTGAAAATCCGGGTTGGCATCCGTGACCACTGGGATAACACCGACTGTTCTCTCCAGAAGGAACGCGCCGCCTTGAAGGAAACGCTTGGAATTGACGTAAAACTAGAGGTCAATTGGGATACTCTGCTCATGGACTTAGGTGCTGAATACTCGGATAAATCTACATTTGTTCCTTCAGTCGCAGCTTGTGTTCAGTCGTTTTTAGAGGGGCTGAGGGAGATATTAGACGCCGAGCAGAATCCAGAATGGGCCGATACCCTGCTTGAGAATGCCAACGGTGTCCTAAGACTCATCATTGGTGTGAGTACCCAAAATCATAGGGGTTGAATAATGATTTCGTTGCTGAGAAAACCCGATATCAGATCTCTAAGAAAGACGAATTTTTAGTAGTTCTTTGGTCCACGGAATGTTCGGGGTTCCAAGTTAACCTCACAAGGGAGGCAATACCTTCTTTGCTCAGGGTGCGGCGAGCATCCGTTGCTCAGCTCCTTCACTGTTTTGATGAGTCGCAGCCTTCCCTGAACGATTGGGCAGACGTTTCTATAGAAGCAGCAAAAGAATGCTTAGCGATTAGGGATGAAGACCAGTCGTTTGACTTATTACCAGACATCAACACGCTTCCCTGTCCAGATGACTTGCTTCTCAAACCACCATACCACCTCACCGTCTATGGTGGGGGTAAGACCACGGTCGAGGTCCAATGTAGTCATAGTCCGACTTTAGAACTTCTTGCAGAATACCTCAAGAAATGGTGCAAGATCAACCATCAAGATACACGACATGTAAGTACTACTCTCTAAAGAGTGGAAGGATCTACGCGACGTCTAACGAACAACGAATATGTACAGCCTCGCGCAGTGGAGATCGAGTTACACCAGTCATCTTTCGGGTTCGGTCTCACGTATGACCGTCTCACGATGTCCGTCCAGAGTCGTAACCCGAATTTTCTCGTGTCGCCTATGATTGTGTTGCCATTTATCGAAAGCATACTAGGCTACAAGAGTGTCTCAGCTGATGGTTCTTCCTGGATCTTTAGAAGGGATAAGGAGTTGAGAAGATCTGGGCGGTAAATGATATATGATAGTAAAATCACTTACGGACCTCCCACCAATCATCCCCAGCAACAGGGCAGCCTATCGTCTTCTCACCTCGAACCAACCCATGGTCCCAGCGACGTAGTCGTCGCTCCATTCAGCAATACTCCGCATTACGAGCCCCAGAAGCGCGCTGATTTATCTACCGGCGTATGAGCAGAAGACTGTCATGACGACACAGAAAATACAGATGGATAAACAGTGACGGGTTAAGCAGTAGATGCGAGGCAAACTAGATTCACATTGTACATACGAAACGAATGGCCTAGGTAATTGTTACAGCCATATCACCAACGAGACATCATTGAATAGATATTCGAATCTTCGTACTTTCTATTGCCTAGTTACCTATGATTAAAACTTCGCGAAATTTCTAGGACAGTGGCTTTCCAACTCTCCGTAAGGTCTTTCCTTCGGTCACGCGGTGCCACCTCGGTGATAGTACGTAGAAAGTCGGCTACCTTCTGCATGCTCTCTTGCAGCGGCGTAGAGTAGGCTGCATCCTACAAAATGCTAACACCTCTCTCTTCACAGCGACTCTCGAAGCGACCCAGGAGTCTGTTTTTCGTCGGCCGAACGGTTGTCGTCGTGGGCATTCCGCAGAAACGTCCGACGAGGACTCCACTGGGTAAAAGGAACGACACCGGAGAACTCCCAATTAAGTACGGCGGTAATAGTACCGGAGAAGACGTCGTAGAGTATGTTGGCGAAGTGTAGGCCCTTGTGTGCTAGCCTAAGCTTGACGTTGTTCAGCTCATCAGCATGGCTCGGCAGGGCTTGCACAAATTTCATGACCAATCAGATTATCTATCGTGCTATTAAATGCGAGCAGCTTAGGGATTAAGATGTTCGTATTTCTGGATATCTAGGTCATTACAGCGACCTCATTATTAGTCTTAATGGCCAGCAAATGGTTGCCAGAGACGCGAAGGGCCAGCTTAGCATCCGTTGTCTTGCTATTAGCGGGGATGGTAATGAGGTAGATAGCGTGGTACTGAGAAGTGGCTACTGCTCGGATAATATTTATCGGCCGGGGCAAGCCTAACGATTCTAGGAGCCGGTGCATTGGGTCATCGGAGATGTTTTGCGGGAGGTGGTCGGTTAGAGTAGCTACGACGACTCCCCAGCACTTTACTTGAATATGTGAAAGTAGTATACATAGATTTAGGTGAGTTCATAAAAAGTAATTCATATTCAGATATGCCTAGGTATAGATCCAATAACTTGCAGCCGTATGCAGTCCCTCAAAAGCCCACCCCCTTTAAACTACATACCTACCCTCCAAAGACGAGATTATTCTAACGATATATTAAAGGCCACCCTTTCAATGTTGACGAACTGATACATGTACCGTAATATCGTCGTTGCCGCGGAATCTTTGCGATATAAACAATTCCTCTCCGTTCGATAAAGGAATTTGTATACTACCAGCAAATCTTCCTGCTAGTTCAGGATTGGATATATTCTTTAAGTTCCAGACTCGAAGGACGGAAGTCAAAAACTTCTTATCCACAGCATGTGGGACTGATTCGTGGAAGACAAGGCGCCAGTCGTATTTGTTAATCTTCCCGATTAAGAATATGTGATTAATATCCCTTGTTCGCTGAGGTATTGTAAGTGCCACGGCAGCCGGGAACTTGAGGAGAGGGTTGTCCCAAACTTTCCATTGATCTATGATGCGGATAAGCCGTACGTTATTTTCTGTCGTGATGGGAAGTGTTACCACGAAAGATTGCGAGCAACACAGCGCTTCTATTTCTGAAGGATTTTGGGAACATTGCAGAGAAATACATATCCTAGTTTGATTACTTGTTGCAACAGGTGTATCATGGGTCTCAAGATAGACTTCTCTCCAGTTGTAGTTACCATGACTCTCAATATCCTCGAACTCGGCCTGTCCGACATAAATCAACCGGGGCTCTCTGCGGTGGGCGACCTTACCTATTGGTCTCCGGATAGATATGAAAATGAGGAGGGGGCCATAGACCTCGTGGTCATACCAGCATCTTGTCCAAGCTAAGAAATATCCGGTATCAACTGTATCCTGACAAAGGAGCGTAGCTTGAAGTCCTCGGCTTGTGAGAGCCATAGTCGCATGGCTATTATCCTGCCACATCGAAACTATTTCTTTTTGAGGCTCTGTCTGATTGCGGAGTTTTCGTGCATCCATCTCAAAATACTTATCGTCATGTCTTCGGTGAAGTTCCAACTCCGATCTGGGACCAAGCATAATCTTGCGACCAAAATCAGCCGGACTATTGGCTAAAAATATATTCCAGTTCGAGCCGCCGTATAGTAGGAGAGTGTAGTCCTCATATTGACATATTATTTCCCTTTGAAGCCTTTTAAAGGCTTTAGCTCCTTCGCCGTATAGCAGCGGCATGTTAATATCAAATATACCCATTAAACAATAGGCCATGTCTTCCTCTCTCTTTGTGAGTCTTTTTGCAGCCCACGACATTTTCACAGCCACAGAAACGTCAGATAGGGGCGTATGCCCAAGGAGCACGTCTGTATCGATGCCTGTAATCTCAGCCAACATCTCTCTAAGGGCCACCTTCGTTCCTAGATTTGCCCAATTTCGATTGTAGAACTCAACATGTCTTGGTGCTATGAGCTCCTGTAGCGTCCAACCGCGATAAAACCATCTGCTACTTCTAAGCTGGCTCGTGAATTGACGCCTCACGACTGCAATATAAGACTCTAGGCTAGGGTTTACGCCTTCTCCCGGCGATGTAGAGCCTATAATGCTATCGAATGATTCGTTTCCGCACAAGGTAACATTATATCTCTCCATGTTCATATATCGAATATCCGATAGATAGGCATAGCATATATCGCTCTCGGCATACCATCTATACATGGAATTAATAGCTACTTGCTGCTTAGCCCGCGCATACCACAAAGGAGTAGTTGTGGATTTTGGTTATTAAAATTTAGGTCTTACCCTCAGATAACTCGGCACTGCTAGTTTGATCTATGCAGCATGTATCAATCCATACCCATTCGTATCCATCTTGCCTTGCTTGCTGGCAGCAATCAATGACTTTGGTATAACCTTGCCTCAGAGGAGCGAATCCATTTCTGATATCGTGAAGTGAAACCTCGTCTTCTTGCCATGTATGAGATAGGATAGCATATCTAGGACGCTGCTGAGTGAATTCTGCTACTTGTAACGTGTTTGTATTTAAGAGTCTCATCTTTAGGAAGCGAATTTTACTCCGTTAGTTCGCTGGATAAGAATCTCCTTCGAGTAGAACGTAATTTGAAATAAGGCAACCCTAGGTGGATCGAGGAAAAGAATTATCCCAGGTGCTCCTCCATGGAATAGGGATCGGGGCTGGACCCTGAGGCTGTGAATAAGGCCAGACCTGGTATTATAGGAGATCGTACGATTATCTTACGACTGATTACTACTGGCTATCTTGCTATATATTTTATTATCCATTATTTCCATTTGGAATTATTGATTAGAAGTTTAACCTGTGATACCTGAAATCGGTGAGCACGTCTGGTTAATAACCTGTCGAATAATCTATGCGAAAACATTTCATGCCGATCCTAGAATTGGTCTTAGAAAAATGAAGAGAACATGTCGGAATGTATTGAATCTAGATATGGCAGTGAGTCCAACATGCCAAGTTGAGTCGGATAAGTGTATGTATTTGACATGATCAGGTTAAGACAAATAATTCGTAAGTAAATAGATCCGAAAAAGAAAAAAAAAGGGAAGAAAAGAAAAGATTTTTACTTAGGCCCAGTCGAATCAGTGTCGAGTCGAATAAAGCTTTTATTTAACTTGTTGGACTCGCTAAGATATGGTGACTTATCCCGAAGGCTTTCCCATGTAGATACGATATACTAGTACGAGTGGTGGGTAAGAATATAGCAATCCCTGGCCACCCAACCTGCTACGCGCCTTTTATATCCCTAACCTATACCATGGCAGTACTATGATAGTGAAGAGACTAAAAGTAAAATACCCATGAATAAATAATTTAAGGAAGTTTGTGCTCCATCACAGACATACATAGTTACTCTAGTTTGGTTTATGTATTTACGGAGTGCTGTATCTGTACCTAGACGACAAGAACTCAATGCTGACATTAACCAGGCGAATCATTCTGTCTGCAGGTAATCCGTGGGCGGGTATGGAGGCCTATATGTACGACTTTGCCAAAATCAAATTTTTGAGGCGACTAAACCTGATTTAGGAAAGCGTAGCCTTGATTTTATTGGCCAATACTTTAAATTTAATGATCAGTACTTGTGTTTTATATGGTTTAAATAAGTATATCCTTAATAATCATTCAATAAAGCATAGGTATTCATTAATAAAATGGATAACATATTGTCAAAATGAGGTATCGTACATGAGGGCATTCGCACTTATCCTGGGGGGGGGGGGGGGGGGGGGGGGGGGGGGGGGGGGGGGGGGGGGGCCGCCGCGGCCGGGGGGGGGCGCGGGGAGGGGAGCGA
>MU623348.1:330139-498126 GCA_025201765.1 Daldinia sp. FL1419
TTAAAAATTTTGTTTTTTTAATTTTGGGATTGCCCAATTTACCAACCCCCCCCCCCCCCCCCCCCCAAAACCAACCAACTAAACAACAACAACCAAAACACAATTATACGAACATGTACGATACCGCTATTTGAAGCTATAGATACGTGTCTTGAATTATGGTATTATGGTATCTTGAATTATGGTATCTTGAATTATGGTATCTTGAATTATGGTATCTTGAATTATGGTATCTTGAATTAGGATTAAGTAAATACGTACAAATGTATATGCCCTCACGTGCGAATACCCTCACGAATAGCGTGCGAATAGCCTCATGAATAGAATTGCAAACACCACGATACGAGATGCCTTAGATACCTAAGTACGTATGATCTATCATAGCTATTCAACCCATACCTAGCTATTCAAATCATGCCATTCAAACCATGCCTATTCAAACCGTACCTATTCAAATCATACCTATTCAAACCAAATCATACCAAATAAGAATAATACCACGTCAAAATGAAAATATGCTATGTAAAATCCTCTTTATATGCATAAATACACTCAAATAATGCATATGTATCCTATATTTTAGGTTTAGTACCCAAAAAAGATGGCTCGTGCACACCTCAAACATAATATTACCCTTTCCAGCCCAAAACCCTGATTTTGGCAAAGTGTCACATATGGGCCTCCGTAGAAGATATTAATATTCTGGTCTAGCCATGGCTGATGGCTATGATCGCATAAGGGGTAATTTCCCGACTTTTTTTTTTTTTTCAGCTAGCATTGACTCCATTCTAAGGCGCAGCGCGATTCATAGAAAAAAATGACCGCGCCTATTTCATCTTGCTTATCGTCCGCGTAGGAATAGTCGGTAGTCACTCGTTTAAAACGACTACCTATTTTAGCTGAATATCTAGGTAACTAATATCAGCCTTATTCAAACATCTGACATTCTTTTATAATCATTAAAATGGCAAGGGTCGCGTCTAGTTCCCTAGTCTGGCTCCTGCTAGCTGCTCACGGTGTGCTTGCGGGTTTGACAGTTGATGTCGAAAATACAGGTTGGTACCCCTGATGAGCAAAGTAAATATTTTTGACTTACATGAGCTATTAGACTCGGTCAAGGCGGCGGCTGCCCTCGTAGCGGAGGATCTTATGAGTCTCTACCATGGTGACGAGCCGGGTAACATTCCTGGCCTTCTGCCTGGTGTCGAGGACGGAGATGTCGGTTGGTGGACTGGAGGAGTCATGTGGGACACTCTTCTGGACTACAAAAGCCGCTCCGGAGATTCCAAGTATGACGGAAGCATTGAGCGCGGCATCCAATGGCAGGTGGGATCGGGCAATAATTTCCTCCCTGCGAATTGGTCCGTCCAATTAGCCAACTCGGATCAAGGAATATGGGCTTTTTCTGCTCTCGCCGCCAACGAAACTGACTTACAGTTGGAGGGCAACTCCACGCAGTGGCTAACGCTAGCTAACAATGTTTTCAAAAATCTGGACAGCGAGGATAGGCGGGTTGAGAATGGTAGCTGCGCTGGGGCCTTGAGGTGGCAGATATACCCGTTCAACGCCGGCTACGACTACATCGACTGTTCGTAACCCCTCTGGATTAATAATCCTTCCACGCTACCCTCTACTGTTTGAATGCCGTCACTAACTTGACCCTAGCCTCTTCAAACATTGTCTTTATGAATCTAGCCGCTCAGCTAGCGCGTCTAACCGGTAACCAAAGCTATGCGGACGCAGCTGCTTCTTCGTACGACTTACTTGCGCGCCTCGGTTTTGTCACCAAGAAGTTTGATGTCTACGACGGAGCACATGCTGAGGACTGCAAGGATATCAACAAGGTGCAATTCTCGTGGAATGCCGGGTATCTCGTAGAGGCTTCCGCATATATGTACAACATAGTAAGTCATTTTCATCTCTTTCCTACTTGCATATAGTATTGGATATTCGTGGTAGATATGCATATATCGTTCTTGTTCACTAACAAGATGCAGAGTGGAAACGATACCTGGAGAGAGCGTGTAGACGGTCTTGTCGACCGAACTCTTGAGCTCTTTTTCCCGGACGGCGTCGTAATGGAAATCGCATGCGAGAAGAAGGAGGTTTGTAACTCGGATATGTACTTCATGAAGGGAATACTACTTAGGGCGCTCGCGACGACTATGCAAGTTGCGCCGCACACTGCTGACAGAATCCTACCAATTCTTAAGTCGAGCGCTAAAAAGGCTGCAGCCGAGTGCACGGGCGGTAACAACGATCGGTTCTGTGGGTACTCTTGGACAACTGGCAAATTCGATGGCAACATGGGCGTTGCTCAGCAGTTGAACGCATTGAGCGCGTTGACAAGTATCCTACCGGCGGGAGAAAAGGGCTCCAAGAACAATACTGGCGGTGGCAATGGAAGCGGCAGCGGCAACGGCAACGGTAGTGGAAACGGGAATGGGGATTCACAGGGGAATGATCCTGATAATGACACCCAAGGTAATGCGGGAGCGAGAGCTAGCGTAGGCCTCTCCCTCTTGGGATCGTTGCTACTCGCAAGTCTTCTATTGTAAGATACTAAAGTGTACTTGTTGAATTGATTCCTTAGAAGGCAATATATATATATATACCATGTAGAATATATGATATATTCTATTCGAGGGCTTCTGCATATAATAATTATCAGGTGTAATTCAGTTAAATTTCGACGCGAAACCATCTTTTCGGACCTCTTCATTTTTTGTTTTCCTCGAATGAATCTCTTGTGGTTACCCCTTTTCGTTCTTGGAGCCCGTCGGACGGTGCTCGGGACTTGTTACCGGAACGCGCCGTCAATGTACCGGCAGAGTGATTCATGTTCCGCTTTCTCGCGGTCTTGTTGGGGCCGCCCCTCGCCGCAAATGCAGACGAGAGAGTCGGATGTCATCCTACAGCCACACGGCGGGTTTAATATAATCTCACAACACATGCTGGGTATATTTGGTAGTTGTAATGATGGAAAGGATAACGTAGGCAGAGTTTTGTCTTTTATATGCTAATGATGGCTTATAGGGCGTGTTAGGTAGTTCAAGAGGTTAATGTACATAGGTATTTGCATGTAAGATCGTGAAGAATTACATGCCTTTGGTGACTCAAGCATGAAACAAAGACACATTAATTGCAGCCTATAAGACTACGTGATAAAGGGCGTTTTGAATAATGGTTGCTAAAGAAAAATTATCATGAGTTCTATATTTTCCCACAACCGTTAAGCTTTATGTATGATAGTCTCAATGATGCAAATGAATTGCCGGCCCTTTCTATGTTATTGTTGTTCCTTTTTCTGTACTAACCTAGGCGGTTTAATTCATTCTAATCTATGAATCTAACTGACAGCTATTATTAGCCATATCTCTCAAGTGCGTGTATGGCCTACAACCTGAGTCTGGCCCCTAGTGTCTTAATATGCGAAGTATTGAACACCCTTTATGTCAATTTCCTTTCTATCTATCCATGCCATTGTTTTTGAATTTTGCCGGAGTATCGCTCTGGGAGCATTGACTCCCAATAGCTCAAACGGAATGAAAGATTTTACTGGGTTTGTTTGCTAAATCTGCTCTATGGCTCTCTGGGGTTACGTTTAGAGTCTAACCAGAAAGTATGGTGCTAGTTAGTAAAGTGCTAAGTAGACTCAGAGTTCATGATTGCATATTGGTGAGACAAATATGGTGAGATTGACTTTGGGCTTCGTCAACTTTGTGGCCTCATGTAGGCTAGTGGCTTGATACTGTAGACTGCACAAAGCAAAATGTTCTTTGTGAGAATGTTTGAAAAACGCAGTGTCAGCACATATTCTTGGTCTTTCTTCCATGAGCGACCCAACGCTTTAGGCGTCTTTGACCATAGACGAGTTATCCCAGTTTTATTCCGAGTTGTCAAGAAAAGATAAAATACGAGTTAATATCTACATCAAAATTTTGACGTCAAGATATTACCACTGCTAAAGCAATCTAAGATAAACATGTGCAAGAGACACGACCTTTTCTATATGTGCGGATGCCGGTATATCGAAGCAGATACCGGCGAATGGAAATACGAAACAGAGCAATGCGAAAAAGGTAGGAAGAGGCAGAAGTCCTGCGTGAAACTCGAAATAGCGCTGCCGATCTTCGTCAAAGACACATACTGCGATGACCCGCACTGCCCAGCTTACGACTCGGCAAGCCAATGAAATAAACATGTCGCACAAATTCAATCAGTCATTTCAGCTTTCATGTTCGGCGCATCCGTCAGTCTGCAATGGCGTACTGTTCTTGATGCGACATCGATTCGAATCAGTGTGGCTGATTCTCAAGTGCGGGTCGACGAACCGAAATTGGTGATATCCAGCGTTGGATGCCTCTTTTCGTGCGGACAAACACCGACGGGTTATCATGTATTAATACCTGGGAGGCTTCGGATTTAAGGCACAAGTCTAATGGTAATGGGAGTTATTGGTGGATAATGAAGTTATCTTGGAAGGGTTAGGTACCTCTTAATGATGGTAAAATCCATTTTTGCCCAGATGAATATAATACTTTAATTTTTCAACCGCAAAAGTTGTCATGCAGATATGCCGGTACTTGATGCCTTAAACTAACTAACCTACCAATTAAAATAAAAGTTGAAAATAGTTGTGAGATGACCTCGGTCGTACGAGACGCCTCGGCTTTCACTAGAGGTAAGTAAGGGGTGGCTAGGTCTTGTGGGATCAAACGTCAACCTGTACATAGACTGCCTCTTTTTCCTTTTTCCTTTTTTTTTCATACCCAACTTCAAGGTGGTACGCCTAAAGAGTCTTGATGTTGCGTGTGTAATACGCGTATTCGAGTTTGATAGGTCGGTTCATGCTGGCCAAACGTCAGAATTGGCCAACCGTTGGCGCCAGCTATCACCACGGAAACGTGTTAACCCCTGTCCATGAAAACATGCGTGGACATGGGCCTAGCAGCCTAGCAGCCTAGCAGCCTAGCCAACCTGCCGAGCCCAACTATCAGCCCTATATGCCAGCCCGTATTAATCTTGCTCTCTCCTTCGTATGGTTGTTGCAGCATATACGGATCCGTACGTAGCCTGCTAGTTATGTTGCTTAGTCCTAGGATATCATGCAGCTATACATGGGCCCCCGGTAAGCCGTACGAAGAATTTTATGAAGCTCTTGGCCTTTAGCGAAGGATAAGGACGACAACGCAGCATAGTACCCACAGGGAATATGTGATGAGAAAAATGGATACTCGACTTGCATACATGGGGCAAAACGCGGGTAGAACACCGCCCCATAGGCTGGGCACCAGCACAGAGCTGGGTCTTTGGTCTGTCCATATAACATTCGGAGAGCCGCCTTTCTTGGCTTCGACCATTCCTGTCTTCTGTGATCGTGGGAGACGGGAGACGGGAGACGATCGTCCTTTAGCTTAGGAAGGATCTGAAGAAACGTGTTGCATTCCAAGATGTCCCATCACGATCTCGACTACGCCAGCCATCGGCTGCAGTTAGTGGGTTCTCGGGTGGTGGAGTCAGAGGACGCCGGCCACCGAGTTATTCCTACGCAGCATCAGCACCACCATCACCATCACCATCACCATGTTCACTCGCGCGATGATATAGAGGAGTCGAGTTCTGAAAGGGGGAGGAACCATACACCGAAATTTCTTAAAGTAAGCTTTCTTGGACCATCCGTTTTTACTGCCTGGCATAGGACTAACGAAAAGAAAAAATCCTAGACACACTCGGCTACAAATTTTGAGGTTTGTTTGGGCCCGTGCTCACGTTAGCTTCCATCCCAGTATTGACAGTTGACTTAGCTGTTCTACGACTTGTGGTTTGTAGCCAATCTGAGCGTCTTTACGAGTGTAAGTTTCCGCCTGTACATCATTATGTCGCCGTATTAATTTATTGGTATAGAAACATGATATTTCAGATATATCGAAGTTCTCGTCTTTTATCGGATATATCGTGTAAGTCACCCAGCTTAGCTAACTCCCCGTCTTCACGTCAGAACCTCGTCTCACACATCATACAGTCTCTTATGGACAACATGGCTACTGACTACTCTCTACGATGTACGGTTCACGGCCGACAGTGTATGGGAACGTTGCTGCAAGGCTATTCACCTGGGCGTCATGATAGGATTTGCCGAAATTGGTGCCGCATTCGATCCGAATGACCAAATTGTGTCGGTGTTTAGAGCGATGTCGCTGTTTCTTGCCGTATCTCGTTTCGTCCTTGCTTTTCAGTACGGAATGGTTGCGTTCCAGATTCGCAATTATGCCCATGGTAAACGCGCCATGTTCATCACCGCTCTCCTTCATTTCATGGCTGCTGCGATATACTTCGGCGTGTCATTTAGGTACAACTTAGGAAAGACGAGCCGGGTCTTCCTCGTTTGGTATATTGGCGGTGGCGTCGAGATGGCTCTACACTTACGTATCTCCCAGTTGTCACATGTCTTGACATTCCTCGGAACCCATCTGGGAGAGCGTTTGAATCTCCTAACCCTAGTCATCCTCGGAGAAGGTGGGCTTCACCCATCCCTCAATGGGAGCTACGCTAATACACACCCCAGGTTGCATCATTTTGGCCAAGAGTATTACTCTCTTGGTGAAAGATACTTATCTCAAGGATTCTAGTTTCTCGATGTGGAGTACGTATCGTTGTTCTGATTACCTTCAACTCCGTAACTAACACGGCAAGGTTCAACTCTCATCGGCCTCGTTGCTGCTGGTACTGCTCTGATATACATCATTTTTCAACTCTATTTCGATTGGATGCACGATGAGCACTCAATGTCTAGACGGCATCAGGTCTTATGGTAAGCAGCTCGCTGTCATGATCTAATCTCGTACGCGGCTTATTCTAATATACGATTTTACAGGACTGCGGTCCATTTACCCTTCCACATCGCTCTCACGCTTCTTGTCGAAGGTGCAAATCAATTCATAGTTTGGGCTCGTATCCTCGAAACTTCTAATGCGGCCGTCGCGAAAGTAGTCAGCCTTCAGACCCAGTTTGTGGATATGACGTCCGAAGAGGTCTCCGAAAAGCTTTCGAGCTTGATTAAACCATTTCTCAAGAAATACCCGCCAGCTGACATCCTCGAGACGATGGATTCTGTTAACGAAACTCTGGAACACATCGCCGATATTCCCAACTCATTCTGGAAAGAAGATTCCCACCCTGATAATTCGACGCTGAATCATTACCGGAACGATTTAATAGAGCTGACGAACACAATGCTGAATGCTGTCTATAATGCTTTTGAGATTGATCCACCCGAAGAGGAAGAGAATGGTCCTAAGCCCGAGTATTGGCAGTCCGAAGCAGCAACCGCGGTCGCCAAAAGGTTTAGACTGGTCGTAAGTTTATGTTTCACTAATATGATTCCTATCTACGCCTAACTAACGTGATGAATATTAGTATATATATGCTTTCGCATGCGCAGGAATTGTCCTACTTATTCTAACCATCATGCACATCATCTCCAAGCGAAGAGGATGGACACCCTTTAATATTTTCAGGACTCTTGCTTGCATATCCATTTCTATCGTTTTAGCACTTCTTACTCTAATAGTGGCCGATCAGAATGCTGTGTTTAAAGGAGATAGGCGCACGGCGTTCTACGGGAGCTCCTGGATGTTACCGACCATTACAATCAGCTACTTCGTCGCGCTCGTATTAACTCATCTACCACACCCATCCGGGTTCTGCATGGGAAGCTTCGGAAAGGGGACGTATAAGGCTGTTCGGGTTCCAAGGGATCCTAAAGGGATGCACACGCCACCACCCGCACCGCGGAACAACCACCATCTTATGGACTACGAAGATGGTCGATTCGAATCATCGTCGACCGAATATGATGTAATAACCCCTCCCCTTCCACGATATGATGAGCATAGAGCGAGGGAAGCACGAAGGCAAAGACGTAGCCAAGACAGACGAAGTCACGATGCAGGCCCTCGCGGGCAACGACGCGGATATGAGTAATGTTAACTGACTGGGCTACGGATAATGATAATGGTTGGACACAAGTCAAATGTTGGCAAGAGGTATATATGGATTATATAACCAATGGATAAATTGCCCTGATATGATGGATGGATTTTAGCAAATGGCAAGGAGTTTTGGTGTCCAAATGCGGCGTTATGGATTTAAAAGGGAGCGAGGGCTGGATTGCGACGGGTTTATCTTGTCCCGTGTCATCGACCATCCAGGCGCTGTATATATCAACCCAAAATAAGTATTGCGGTCACGTAAATACAAATCCGATACTGACATTTAACTACATGACGAAACGACCCTCTCGCGAAATTATTGTTGTTGCAATGCTAGAAGGATAAGTAGGAAGCCTCTTTGTGCCAGATGTCTTGAGGGTTTAGGGATCTAGCGATCTCTTCCAGCGAGATAAATAATAACTATTTCAACCGTCTCGCCCCGGACCCCGCCGTCAATATCCCTCAGACATATCCCCCTACAGAGAATGGACTAACTGAGTCAGTCATAGATGTTCAAAATATAGAGAACTCGTTATGTGGTCTTCTTCCCAAGGTATACCGCAATGAGAAGACCCCCAGAATAAGGCGCCGTTGTCATCTTAAATCCGTTAACCGGATCTTCCAAGTAGCTGATTAACTCCTTGTATCCATCCGCAGCTATAATGGTATTATCAGCAACAACCATCGCGCCGACCTTCAATCGTGGGTGCACAAGGACCAGTGTTGGTAGCGCCAAGGGAGTCCAGACTTCAACGTGTAAACGATAGAACATAGCTATATCGTGAAGTGACAAAGCAACTTACTGTCTAGCAATAGGAAGTCAACTCGATCAGGCAAATTCGTCTTGAGCGTCTCACGAAGATCGCCTTCCCTTAGTTCAATTCGCTTTTCAATCTCGTCTCCAGCGGCTTTCCAATGCTCCCGAGCTCTCGCAGCCTTGGTCGGTTCATTCTCCGTCGCGATCACCTTCCCGTCCGAACCCCGCAGTTTGGCATTCTGTCCCACAGCCAGGGATAGATATATGGTGCTTAATCCAAAAGATGTCCCTGCCTCAACGACGAAGCATGCCTGAGTGGATCGAAGGAGGAGATATACTAGTGCGCACTTGTCGGGATCGAGCGCTACGAACTTATCCAAAGCCCCGGTTGTCGGCCCATTCCCACCTAAAAAGGGGTCCTCGGAAAGGGCCTTCGTATGCAAGTCGCGAAGGACTTGGAGGACTTGGGGGCTGGCCTCTATAGACGACAGAGTCGTTTCGATCTCGGGGAAGTTAGGCATTATCGACAATGGATTGATTCTGCTTTGAGGATGTAGTACTCTAGGAGAACTGGGGATGTTTACCCTATTTATATTCAGATTTAGCTCTCTCATCTATGACATACCTAGGCAAGGATATTCCACATCGCGGACACTAGAGGCTCGGTAATAAGTCTCGGCAGACCATGGGATAATTATTTGAGTGACTCATATTAGCTTTCCTGCTTCGGCCACCGTCAATATACCATCCGTTCACTCCCCAAGATGAGCAGCATAGGAATGAAAAAGGCAACCGTCTGCGAGGAGATCACTTCGGGCCTTTCGGTTAGTTTTATAGGACTTCAACGTGCCACTTAGTTTCATTGCATATGGTCATCCAGCAGTCACTACCAATCAACTACTCCAACTCCGAGGAGATGCAAGATCGTGAAAGGCAACATCTAGGCCATGGCGAATAGGGATGACGACTTCGTTCCGATGGCGGCCGGAGTCTTTCAATCGAAAACGAGCATACATCAGCCATAGGACGCGACTGTTCCGCAGCGCTAAATCGTCTCTGTAGGTAGTTCTAATAAAACCAGTAACAAATAGATTCTCCAAATTCATTATATAACCTATCTATCCTACTATAATAGTACAAAATTTACTCGTGAATTACTTTTAGGCGCTAGTAATAGGCAACCTTTTGATATTTACGGGTATACCGAGGTGGACAAGGAAACGCATACTTAGACTGTCGGGTATTGTAACCAAAATTACGAGTGTAAACGGAGCCTCTAAGCGCCTGTCTTCTGCGAGACTTCTGATACGGGTTCCACTGGCGAACAAGACGATCCTCCGATGTAGGGTCGAGATATTCCACTTCGTCTACCACAGGTGCGTAGTTAGCATTGCTCTCCATTATAGCATCCATATGATCAGGTGGTGTATAGTCGACGTCGTCCACTCCCATATCTTCGATCTCCCACCCTTCATCTAGCATAGTTAATTCTTTAAAGAGCTTGTAGTCTGCGTTTGCTCGGCGGAAATATGTCTCTGCGGACGATTCCTCTGTCCATTCGAAAAGCTCAAGGACTCTCTCGTCGCCGTCGGTGACATGCCCGTCACAATGCCTCTGAAAGCTAGTCGTGAACGTTGTCGGGAACCCTCTCCCATCCACGAGTACGTTGGCGTGACCGTGGAGAACACATGCATCCTCGCTCGTGCCTAGCCTCAATGTTAGATGTGGATCAGCATCTACAACAAGGTACTCCGTCGGTCTACCGGCCTCGTCCCACTTCGTAGCCACCCTTTCACCATTATCGTAAACATATTTCTTATCGTGAACAGGGCAAATTATCCATACCACGGTACATCCGCACCTTACAGCTACTGCCTTTGCCATGTCAGTATTAGCATCAATCGCACGGTATAGGTCTGCTTCGTCTTCGAACTCGGGGATCCTTAGTTCGCCCCGCTGCTGGTCTGTTAGGTGAGCAGCCCAGATTACCAAGGGATTCTCAAGGGTTCCTTCGCCGTCCCTAGGATATTCATTAAGGTCACCTGGCTTCCTCCGTAGCCTCGGTGCGCATCCTTGTGGAAGGTCCATGCCTGGCTCCCATTTTCGTCCAATAGCCTTGTCGAATATCATTTTAAACCGTTTTTTTTCTTGTTATAATATACACAATTTATTTATTAACATTACAATCTAACAGGAGCTTCTTGGGGCATATATTGCTCACGTATATATATCGATAGGAATAAAGGAGAATAAAGACAGTAAGGTTTGAGGGTAGTACTATAATCTGTTTGTCACAAGTGACTACCTACTCATAATCTCCATTGTCTAATTGTTTTGTGGTCTTATTGTGAAATGCTATTCATAGGTAGTATCCATTCTTATATCTTTATAGAACTACCCCTCAGTGAAACCGTTAGTTGTAGCTTTAATACTCAGAATCAACTCCGCTCTAGAGCCTCTAGCTGTAGAATCAATATATATATATATAAACTAATAGAGTACTAAGTATCGAGTATATTTACTATAATACCGACTTCATTGATCGGGGTCAGGAAATTAGAGACTGTCGAGTCAGAATGGGATTGTGGACTAGTTGAGAATGTAAAAAGGTAGTCTGTCGTTTGAAGTGGTTGTTTCTAAAGTTAGACTCCCTGAGATAACATATGGAATAAAGAACAATGCCTGCCATGCCCAATGAAATTAACCTTCCCAAGAGCGGGCATTATGCGTGCCCCGATACTATCCTAAGACATTTCGAACAAAGAAAAGTTGAATGTATGTATATATGTAACCCCGGTTAATGACCCGTTTTATCATCATTAACGCAACTACGTAGCTGTCTTCCTATACACAGACCACAACGTGTCACTCACCACTCTCTTTGTATTCAGGAATCATGGAACCCTCCAAGCGTTTATATCAACGCGCTGTAGAAGATACCGGGGAAGTAGAAGACAGAGAGAGATACAGACCAGGCGGATACCACCCAATTCATTTCAATGATAGCCTGGGACCCCACGAACGATTCGTTGTCATTCATAAACTGGGATGGGGCGCGAATTGTACAGTGTGGCTATGCTTTGATAAAGAGTCCTGCTACTATAGATCCGTGAAAGTTATGACCGCCGAGACGTCAGTGGAAGGCTGTCCAGAGCTCCATATTATGGAAGTCCTGAGTGATGTCAGTCGTCGGGAGCTTGAAGAAAATCATGTTATCATACCCCGCGAATACTTTTGGCTCGAAGGACCTAATGGCCGTCATCTTTGCCTCGTTTCGGACCTCCTTGGCCCAAGCTTATTTAGGAACTCACCTCTTGGTACCGGAATCCATACTCCGGAACTTTTAACCGACTTATCATTTCAAATTGCTAAGGGACTGCAGTACCTTCATGGAAAAGGGGTTTGTCACGGAGGTAAGTACGCATCCCTGGGAACCGTTATATCGGCAAAAGATACTAACACAATAAGACCTAAGGCCAAGCAACGTATTTATGCAGTTGCATCAATATAGTTTGATGGAATTACGCGATAGTCAGGTATATAGATATCTTGGGCCTCGACTATGTGAGACTCTCCAACCGTTGCCCGGAACGAATCCTTCGCCTCACGGACCTAGGTACTTAGCATTACCCGCGACTTTGGAAAAATTAGAAACGAAATGTCGAACCAACCGAGTGGCGCTTATCGAATTCAGCCATAGTTTCCGGGACTCGAGCTCAATAAAACCGTTCCGGTGGCATAGACAGTATGCTGGGCCAGAACTTTTATTTACGAAAACCCCAAGTGGGTTTCCTCAGGATATCTGGGCGCTGGCTTGTACTATATACGAGGTGAAGCTGAAGACACAGCTCTTTAGCGAGTATCAAGATTATAGTTCCCTCATACGCCAAATGGAATTATGGTTCGGACCTCTACCGGTGGAATATCGACAGATCGCGAGCAATCGTCTAAATAGGGATAAAAAACGTCGCCCTGGACCCTCCGATGAGAACCCATCTACAAGTAGCGCAACATTACTATCCGAGGATAGACTAAATGATCCTCACCAGCTACTTTCGCTGTCTCCGGACGAAGAGAAGCGCGCGAGAAGTTTATACATGGAAGAAGTTAGTTGGCCGGGTCCCCTACAGGCATCACTGGGCAGAGAAAGAAGGTATTATGTCCACGAGGAGAGCGATGCAGGGTATACTTCATCGGAGGACACCGAGTTTAGTTCTATAGGTTTGGGCGCTATAGGCCAAGGCTCGTCATTTTCAGATGACGGCTCTCAGGAAGATGTAAACGTCCAATCAGAATCAGAATCAGGCATCCAGGGGACCGAGAACCAAGATGGATATATCTCAGAGCATTCGGATGAGGAAAATGAGGAAGGATTGGGTTATTCGCCGTCGCGAAGGCCTACTACTCTTGAGGATTTGATAGACGTGTTCCAAGACGACGAAGACGCTTCGGAGATAGAGTCCCTGGTCGAAGTGAAAGGGTCATTGGGCCACGATGCTGATGGTACTGGGGAGGCTCGAGCTAGTATTGTATCGAGTCCCTCCCCATCCTTGAGTGGTAGTGACGATAGCGAACCCAGCCAAGGAAGAGAAACAAAACGTAAACGTACGAGCGAGGACACAATTGAGGGGAAACGTGAGTTGGTAGAGAGGGTGGTTCGCATGCCCAAGGAGGAAGTATTGCTCCTATCAGATCTTCTATTACGCATGTT
This sequence comes from Daldinia sp. FL1419, assembly GCA_025201765.1. Classification (NCBI taxonomy): domain Eukaryota; kingdom Fungi; phylum Ascomycota; class Sordariomycetes; order Xylariales; family Hypoxylaceae; genus Daldinia; species Daldinia sp. FL1419. Next base: position 343,602 of record MU623348.1, read on the forward strand.
TAAACACGATCCGAAGGAACGCATCGACATCGACGCTGTCGTCAATCATGAGTACTGGGGTGATAGAAGAAATCGTAAGCCTGTCGAGCAGGAAGAATACCTCAGCGAAGAGGACCCAGATCCCATATCCTCAAGGACTCGCAGTCGGGCTCCCAAACCTCGAGAACAGGCGGACTCGGGTTCTCCCTAGACTATCGGGCCGTTCGGGTATCATTGAGCAAACTTTCTAGACCCTCATATCTGCTCCAGGTGGGTATCGCTCGAGAAAGCGTTGGTCTTAGGAGACAACTGGCGTCGCTCCTTTTAGGTCTGGGGCTCTTGCTGGAGCTGATAATTGGTTTAGGCCGAGAAGCAGTACAAAGATAACAGAATACATATGAGATGAACCTAGGAAAAGACCTCAGAACGAGTGAATTTTACTGAATGCATACCTAACACCGTTGTTACAGAAAATGCGCAGAGTGAACCCATGATAAGAGTACGTTTTTCGAATAATATTTCCCAGCAGGGGATCCTAGCCCTAGGCAACGTGCACGATTTTACCGCGTAATCGTAATGCTCGAGACCGGATGATGTTGACGTAGGAATCTATCGGTCTGTGGCACAGACAGAAAAAAAAAAGGGTATTCGGGCATTCATGCAATTTATTCTCGTACGACACCGGTATACGAGACTATTGGTGCCAAGATGACTATCGCAGAGCATTATTTTTAAGACATTGCCTGGGACCTGGGTGAGTACCGGTAGAGCTGTCGCGTCATCTTATAAACGACTTTTATAGCGAGAAGAAGTAAGTCTGTCTATGCCTGGTGGCTGCTCTAGGCGTTCCAAGAGTCCTAATAAGAGTCCTACATTGAATAAGAATTAGAACTAAGCGCGCTGCGTTGCTGAAGTACCTACAGGAGGCTACCGGGTTATCGTTGTGTTAGGTAGGTGTTTTTTCTTTTTTTTCAAGTCAGGCCGAATAACGGTAGCAAACATAATAAAAACGAGTTTGCCAAAAGTCCTCGATTGTAACGTAATACCAACCTACCCAGGGCTTGAAGTCTTGAGCTAACATGGAAGCTTTGTCTTTCAACATGTCAAGTCGCCATCGCCATCGCCGTTAGCCTGCGGCTGCGGCTTTACGAAGGATACGAGGAGAAGACGCTATCGAACATGAAAGCCGAAAAAGTATTTACGGCAACTGATAATAAAGAGGTCACACGTGGTGAATTTTATTAATAGAACTCAACGACAAGGATCAATCTTGGCATTTCGCAAGCCACGTCGACGGGACAACTGCAAACGCCCAACTGAGGGGATATATCCGCACAGCCACGTAGAATACGTAGAATCCGGGGACCTTTATACTGGGCCTGAGCTCGAGTCCCACTCGGCCTGCTCGACCATCGTTATCGTGACCATTAAGAAGGGTCCGTTGGTAAGCCGACATCTTGGCCCCATCTCCCCGGTGTCTTTGTTCATCTTATTGTCTCTTGCTAACCCCATTATCTAGGTAGTGACTAGGTAGTTGTAGTGTGCAAACTCGCACCAACTCGCGCTCAGCCGCGTTAGTGCGGTCAGCAAGCCAAGCTCCGATCATGGCTCCTTCGGCATCCCAGCCTTGTAGTAGCTTATTTGCTGCGGGGGGCCAACATGACGAACCGTGTTGATCTTGTTGATCTTGGTCAATATAAAATCTCTGATCGGCTGTCACTTCGGAATCATTTGCTATCCCCATCATCACCAACCTCTTCTGCATCCTTGATCATATACTCGCCGTCTATAATTAATATCATCACCTCCTCACCTTCGAAGCACGTTACTTTCATCTTATACTCGGCTTTAATATCGCTTCGCCTAATCTACAATATCCAAGATGCCCTCATTTGCTAAGACTGCCGCTTCTTTGGCCTGCCTCGTGGCGGCCGCAATGGCGACTCCCGTCTTGAAGCGCGGCGAAACACACCCGGTTGCCACCACTACCGTCGCCTCTCCTAGCACCAGCACTACTTCTACTCCTAGCTACAGCACTTACCCGGCGGCCTGCAAGAACGGTACTAAGGGCAGCCTCTGGCAGCCATCTATGTACAACGTCTTCCCGGAGGACCCAGACCACTCCGAGCCGTCTGTCTCCTACATCGACGTCCGCGCAGAAGAGAACGGGCGACCGAAGGACCAAGTAATCGTCTTCCGGGGTATCCCAGCTGGGGCCAAGTCGTGCGCAATCAACTGGGACCAAGCCGCCGAATCCGAGCGCAACTTCACCGTCTACGACAGCGGCTACGTTTCTCTGCTACAACTCGACGGCTTCCCCTACGGCGTCCCCGTGACCTGGAACAGCGTCGCGGCTTTCGAGCCCGACGGCAAGAACGCCACGCACGCGGATTTCACCTACTGGGACAAGCAATCCAAGGACGCCTTCCCTCACTTGATCGGCCCGGTGGACTGCGGCGAGGAGATCTACGTCCGCCTGGCTATCGACACCCTGAGCGGCTACGGCCGCGTCTTCATGGACCAGGACAAGAAGAACGGCTTCCACATCGACTATACCTGCTAAACGACACAACACATCACGGCACGACATGGTATGGCATGACTTACACTACACGACATGATCACGGAAACATCAGAAATTAGGATTGGCGGTATCTGCATTACCTCGGGCTTGGGGGCTTGGGGAAAAGAAAAACACTCCTTTACGACTATTATGCATTAGCGTTGGCGTTTTTTTACATTTTATTTTCCCTCCTAAAAAGATGGATCATGGGACTGGGCGTCTTTCACTGCATACTAAAGATACGAATCACGCTCCTTCACTACGATTTCGGGAGACTGCATTTATGTTTAATTCTATAATTTGTTAATACTTTACAAGTCGAACATATAATTATAATTACTTACACTAGATTTATAATTCTTTCTCTCGCATCAGTCGTCTTGAGTGTGTTTTCTGCTATTCGAACATGATAATATGATCAATCTAATACTTAGCAGAGAGAATGGTACCTAACTCACCAATAATTCGGAACTAGAGCCAGACCGCTTCGACATGAGAAATGCGGTCTACGCTCCGATGATCTTCAAGCGTGATGGCTCAAGCTCGATGGTTCGAGCTTGAATAGGGGGTCGGAGAGATGCCGTCCCCCCGCAAAGCTCCGTTAGTATCCACTTGGTGCACGTCCTAGAGTCGCTTTGACTTTCATGATTGATAACTAACTAACTAGGTTAACCTAGTTAGTTATTATTAATGGATAGGGATAGTATATCCTCGTTGCTTCATATTGTCTATTTTCATAACCAGAATTCCATGCATATATCATAACGGTACAATCTAAGGTCAACTAGTTAATAGTATGTGCGTTTTATGTTTCACGTATCCAACTGCTTCTCTGTTTCCTGGTTGCTCCGTCGCCGCAAATCTTCCAGCCATCCTTTCTTTTCAACCTTCAGACTCTTGTGTGTCCATATTATCGTGATAAATGTCCAGATGATCGTAAAAGCTAGTGGGGCTCCCCAACCTACGAACTCCATGTTAGTGAGGGTTAAATGAGGAGTTAGGGGATTATCGCAATTTACCTATGCCGTATGCGATCTCTTGGGGGATAGTCCACACGACAACCAAGGAACCGATTCCGACCAGCATGGACCCGACTCCCCAAAACCAATTCAGACCTCTGATCAGCGCTCGGAAACGTTTACTGACTTTATATCTCCGCAATATCCTCTGTCTATATGTTTTCCCCGCGCCACCATCGACGGCCACAACATCTTCTATAAATGTCAACAGCACAGGTGGCATCCGTGCGCCCTTCGGCGTCGAGCTGACCTTGCACGTGGTGGACATGTGTCTGACGTCCATCAATCCCGTCGTTAGGGCCAGCGAGCCCACTTCGATAAAGAATAAAGGTAACGGCATAGCTAACGGGCGGACTAAGGGCTCATGGGGTATAGACGCGCCAATTAATATTCCCGTCATGACCGTATATCCTATAGATAGCGTCATGTGCGTGAAGTCGAAGCGCCAGCGCTTGCCGTCTAGCGGCCGGAACTTGTCGTCTTTCAAGATCAGTCGCCATGACCGGTGAGCAAACTCGAGACCCGAGACGAGGCCGAAGAATGAGGTGATGATTGCGAAAACTAATTTGATATGTAAGCCTTACGACCCACGTCTCATTCGTGGATGTGGTGGATGGAGATAAAGAAGATGCCGCGAGTAAAATAAGAGGAGAGACTTACGAATGCCGTGTCTTAGTGTCGTATCGTACCATAGCGGATAGAATAGGACAATCGGCAAGATGCTTCCTTCGAGGACCAAAAGCCCTCCGACCAGGAACAGCTTCTTTTTGTGCTCTAGGAGTTTATAGTTCAACCGCGGCAGGCCGGGAAGCTCCTCGCTCGGATCCTTGCTCGGAGTGGCAGACGATGCGGATGAATGCGGAGGCGGGTCTAAATCAACGTTCCCATTTTCCAAATCATTACTCGCCATATCGCGACTCATCAGTATCTCCAAAATAATTCTGGAGAAAGCGACAACAGCGAGAGGTTTTGTTTAGGTTTATTCTGTGCGGCAGGCGAACTGTCGAATCCGACACAATTATTTGATCATTCGCTAGTAACTAAATAAGAGTCCCAATTCTACGGGAAGTAGTTGATCCCATTTCTAGAGAATTTTTGCACGTAGCACCCGAAGATTTTTGATGGGGTTGGGGGTGTAGGCATTGTAATATCGATCGATCTCGAATAGAAAAACAAAACGATACGAAGACTGACGAAAGCCCAGAGGATGGCGATGACGTTGTTCATTTTCTGAGCCTTCCGGCAGGGATATTTCTCTTAGGACCTTTTAGTCCTAGCACATATACTCCGAACGGTATATCTAATCCCTGCAATATAGCATATATGCATCAATAGGGGGCTTACGCTTGGGTATCGAACAAAGCTGTTAGTTATATCACGAGTAACTATTCTTTATTTATTCTAATTTTATGAACTAAGAACTTACCTATTCTCGCCTGGCTTTGTATAGTATTCTATGGATACGTATCCGGTGAAAGGTACACTTAACACGAATTAGAACGAGGACTGAAAGAGAGACAAATGTATTCGTATGCATCAAAAGCATCTTCGATCTTAGCTTGCTGATGTACCTCAGTATCGCACGAGTAGTGCTAGCCTTAAAACTCTAGCGATGCTCCACTCTTAGAGCTACGGGATGACGTAGTCGGACCCTTAGGATTCGACCCGTTGAGACGGAATTCAAGATAATCTTGTCTTGGATCTGACATTACATGCCTTCATGATTTCATGCTTAAGATTTACCGCCCCTCAAACGGGCAATTCAATATGTCGCACAAATAATTGGTTTCTAAAATTTTTTTTTTTTCAATAATAATAATATAGATATTAATGTCTTAGATAATAGCAGCCCATAGGTAATCGCTTTGTACAATGTTGGATGACGATGCATTACGATAGGGTATCTAGGTAGTTTGATAGTGTTAGGTTCCGTTCCGAGATGGCGGCTATAATACCCCAAACTATCGGCTTCTTAGTGGCTTGTAAAAATAGATGGTGCATAGGCAGTGTCTCAAGTCTAGTCGTGTCTATTAGTCTGTGCTACTCCCGTCTTTAGGTATAGGATGCAGTAGTGGAGGTAGTTTCAAGGAGAGACCGAGGATTGAATGATGCGTTTGGTCTTCTTCAAAAATGTTCTTAAGCCTGCGGCAGCATTCTCCATATAGCCGCTCAGATTTCTGTGGAGGTTTTACTGGATTTGGCCCTTTATCCCATCCATGTGCTACGCCAGGTATCATGGTGTAGTAGACGTTCTTCGAGATAGGCGGCTTCTGCAATCGTTGAGCGAGAGCCTCGCCTTCGTGTAGCAGCATGTCCCATTCGCACGTATAAAATATCACATTCGGCGGCAAACCATCGATCAACATTTCATCCGATGCTTTCGAAGGTGATAGGCATGGATGGGCAAGATCTAATTCGGGAGGGAAGAGATACGATGCATCAAAAAGATTTGTCAAGGCTGGCGGAAGAGTAGCTTCGGGACGGAGTGCAGACACCCGGCGCTCGGCGCGAGTAAGTGTATAGTCGGTGATAGGATACCAAGTTACAACAGCGACAATGCGATACTCGGGAAGTTCCACGGTTTTTCGATGCTCGTATAGGCGGATCGGCGCCGTCAGTGCGATATTCCCACCCGCAGAAAATCCAGATGTTGCTATCCTACTGCTGTCGAGCCGAAGTTTTGCTGCATTATTAATGATGTATAGTATCGCATCCGCCCCGTCGTCAACAGCAGTAGGAAATGGAAATTCCGGTGCTAAACGATAATCGACCGAGACAAAAACTGCGTGACATTTCTCGAGTACGAAACGAGCGAATCTTGCGTCGTCTGATGCGTTACCCAGTGTAAATCCTCCGCCATGAAAGTTTACAACGACTGGCCACTTGTCGCTTTTGGGATCCTTATTATAACCTTCGGGTACATAAAATTGTAGATTGAATTGGCCTTTCGTAATTGACAAGGTGGAAGAGATGGTTTTCACAAAGTCTGGACTTGGCGGTCGTGGAGGAGCGAGAAAGTGTAAGCCCATTCCAATGCATTGTAAAGACCTCCACCAGCCCGCAGTAACCCGGAGAGAGAAGCGTGATGGCGGTGCACCTGTCTTGTCCTTTGCTTTGTGAGGCTTTTGATTGGGTGGTAGTCTGTCTTCCGGTAATTTCTCACCCGGATTACTCGTCGTGGGAACCGGGATTCCTTCGACAGTTTGCATGTTGGAGGTAATAAGACGGGCTGTTGTAAGAAAAGCCTCTGAAAGATACCTCTACTTATCCTTCCAAAGCTTCGTTACCAAATTATGCTTTGTATGAATTGTTTTGATAGAAATCGGATAGTCGTGTGTGGGTAACAGAGCGATGCGCTGTATCGTTAGTGTTGTTACCCGCCGATGAAACATCAGAAATATTAAAAAGTGTACGCATCAGATTTGATGCGATATCAAATTTGAATTTCATGGTAGGAAGAATCAGCTCCCAATTATCTAAAACGACTTGTCGGGATTTGCATTAACAAGACAAGATGGGCGGCGCATAGCGCAAACAGGATAGGTAATCCATAATAGGATAGCCGTTATTTCGAGAATGCACCGTCCCGCCGGTATGACGTTAGTCTATCTATTTGTGGCTTGAGCTTCCCACTGCCCGGTACCTAAACCTTAGGCCTTACCCCGGACTTCTCCAATGAGAAGTAAGAGGTATTTAGTGAAGTACTAATACGTATTAGTAAATTCGGGCTCATACGTGGACATATATCCAGGTGTTTTATCGTGGTATTGCTGTTTGCCATCGGAAATTGCTTTGATGAGATTCCGAGAAATACAAGAGTTGGAATGAGATCGAATTGTCAAATCCGAATGTCTGGTGTCATGATGTCATGATTCTCGCTAGCCCATATAAAACTCGTGAACTTAAATCATTAATGGTACCTTCGTTGGCGCTAACCCCTGCGTTAATGCGCCTATCCGCGCCCGAGAAAAAGAAAATTGGCCAGATAGGGATAGATACAAGCGGCAAAACGAACTCTGATTGGTTGGAGATACCCATGCCGACCCGGTCTATTTCCTCCGAGTGGAGACTCCGAGGTAGTGATTTCGTCACAGATACAGATCCGTACATCGCGAGAGGTCTAATTGTTAGGAATTTCCTATATTTTCAGTCAGGTAACCATCCACTTGTGCACAGCGGAAAAAGTATTCCCGTGTCATGTTCGTACCTTGATTCACATGTTCCGTACATGCCGAATTCCAGCCAGCCAACCAGCCAACCAGCCAGTCCAGTAAAACCCAGAAGAATCTACGAGTAACCCATTATTAACCCATACCCTATGCTAGAAATCGGAGGCAATAGATCTTCTTTATCGACCAGGTTTCTGCCAAGGTTTTTTTTATAAACCTGCCACCAAGTCCACTACATTTAAAGTAACATACTCGACAGTCTTTTCAGAAGGCTAGCAATTACTGTGTACCACAGACCTCATCTACCTAATTTTCCCCTCTTCTCAAAGCGCCGTCCTCCAAGGAGCGCTTCATATATACTAGAGAAGTCTAATTCCATATCTAGACAATAGGGAATTTCCTGCAGATATACCCAGAAACAATAACAATATGCCTTCGATTAGGCTGAAGAAGCCTCTTCTCCTGCTCAACAGGGTTGTTGGGCATACGACGGCTAAAAATCATATCACTAAAATCCACCTCGGCGACACAGAGGCGTTAGACGAAGATGCGGATAAGAAGCATTTAAGAGCCTTATACGAGAAACGAGCCAAGAAGGAGCTACAAGAAGAGAACCGCAGATCCCTACAGGCGAAGCGCAAGGAAGAAGAGTTTGCAGCACTATCTAGTGAACCACCAGAGTTAAGATCGAGCTATGGCACACTTACCGAAGAGAGCATGCCACCTTCTTTCCTATTGGAACATCTATCGACCGACCACATCGGACAGAAAATAAGTTTTAACGCTCGGCTTCACCATGTGCGATCTGTAAGTGCCAAGTTGGCATTCATACTGCTACGCCAACAGGTAGATACTGTACAAGGTGTTTTACAAGCTCGTGAGGGAGTTGTATCTGAGAAGTTCGTACGATGGGCCGAGCATCTCAACGCCGAGTCCATAGTACACGTTCAGGGCACTGTACGCGCACCACCGGAGCAGATAAAAACATGCAGTATACATAATCTAGAAATACTCATCGACAGTATGCACGTCTTGGTGCCGGTGGAGGAGCCTATACCCATCGACGTGTACAACATGGAACAGGTGGAAGAAGACGAGACTAGTCACGAGAAGCAGCTAGCCGCCTCTAACCGGGTGCGTGTTGCTAACCGATTAGTCTTCCTCCGAACCCCCGTCATGCAGAGTGTCTTCCGCATCCGATCGGGTATTTGCAACCTGTTCCGGTCATCTTTGGAAGAGCAAGGCTTCATCGAGATTCAAACACCCAAGCTCCAACCGGCCGCTACCGAGTCTGGTGCAGAAGTTTTTAGGGTTAACTATTTCGGAAGAACCGCATTCTTGGCGCAGAGTCCTCAATTAGCGAAGCAGACGGCAATCTCTGCTGATTTTGGCCGTGTCTTCGAGATTGGACCCGTCTTCAGAGCTGAAGACAGCAACACTCACCGACACCTAACAGAGTACACCGGCTTAGACTTGGAAATGGCAATCCATAAGGACTATCACGAAGCCATGGATGTCATTGATGAAGTGTTGAAGAGCATTTTCAAGGGTGTTTATTCACGATACCGCAAGGAACTAGATAATATCAAGACAAGATTTCCTCACGAGGATTTAGTCTGGCTGGACCAAACGCCTCGCCTCACTTTTAAGGAAGGAGTTCAATTACTAAACTCATCAGGGTGGACGGACGACGACGGCAAGCCGGCTTCTGAGGACGAAGATCTTGGAACTCGAGCGGAAATCCGACTTGGTCAACTGGTTAAAGAGAAGTACGGCACCGATTACTTCATCCTCGACAAATTCCCAGTGTCGGCACGGCCGTTCTATACTCATCTAGATCCAAACGACGAAACAGTTACCAACTCTTTCGACATATTCCTTCGTGGGCAAGAAATTACAACAGGAGGGCAGAGAATCAATAATCCAAGGATATTAGCTGAGAGAATGAAGAAAGCAGGAGTAGACCCGGAAGGAATGGAAGAGTATATGCAGGCCTTCGAATGGGGTGCGCCGCCACACGCAGGATGTGGTATTGGTCTTGAACGTATAATATTCTTGCTTCTAAATCTTGGCGACGTCCGAAACGCCACCTTATTCCCCAGAGACCCGAAATCTCTCCCCGCGAAGAAACATGACCACAATGGCAAGGTTCCATTCCCCGAGGCTGACACTATCCGCTACGCGTTCGAAGGAGAGCATGACCACGTTCACCTACCGGATCTGGACAAGCTTATCGTCAATTATGGTGACGCTACAAATACATCCTGGCTAGACGAAAGGTACAAGGTCTGGCGAGACACAGATACCGGAGCGGCAGTCGGATACGCCGAAGAGAACGGGTACGCGATGATTATGGGTAACCCTCTCTGCGATCCTCGTCAATATCCTATCGTCATCAGCTCTTTCCTCAAATTCTTGAAAAAGAGCGAGGATCTGCGACCCATCTGGATCCTGGTCTCCGCACAGGTCGAGGAGATCCTCGGCGCCAAGCTCGGATGGCGAACACTAACATGTGTGGCCGAAGAGCGCGTGGACATCGATAATGCGGGCAAGGTCGCCAAGAAGGAGCGCCAGGCCCAGAAAGCCGAGATCAAGATCCACGAGACTGCGCTTGGTCAATCGGTTCCTGAGGAGGTGAGGCGAAAGTGCGACAAGCGAATCCAAGACTGGAAGGAGAGCCGGAAGGGCCGCAAGCAGGTCCACATTACCGAAGTCCAGCCCTGGATATCGATGCCGCACCGGCGCTACGTGTGGGCCGAAGACAAGACCGGGGAGATCGTCGGTCTCGTTATTTTGCACCGTCTTTCGCCCGAGCACGGATACCAAATCAAATTTGCGCTGGATTTCCCCGGCTCGCCGTCTGGCAGTATCGAGGCGCTTATTTCCCACGCTATCCAAAGCTTGACTGCTTCAGGGGTTAGCAGCGTGACATTTGGTGCCGGTGCGATGGATGAGCTTTCCATCGGTAGCAACTTAAACGGCATCAAGGCTAAGCTACTCAGCCGCACATACAAGACAGTCGCTCAGCAGCTTCGATTAGTAGCCAAGAGCGAGTTCAGGGAGAAATTCGGCGTCAAGCACGATCCTGTTTACATCTGCTACCCGTTCATGGGCCTGGGAGTTTCCGGCGCCAGGACGCTGATTAAGTTCTTTGAAGACGAGATGTAATGACGACCGCTAGTTTTGTTTTGCGATAGACTACCTACCTAGGTATTTATGTAATTTCATTTGTTGGCTTTTTTGGTTCGTTGTTACGATATGACACGGCCCGGCGGAAGTCATTTTTCAATTCGATACCAGGGTAGATGATCTGGACGCATTTGATGAGCTTTTTTTTCTTCTCAATACTTTATGATGATTAGATACCCATTGTGGATAATATATATTGGGCGGGTTAATGGTAGAGAAGAATTATAATGAAATTCTCTGGCTTATTCGGTTTGAGGCTTGTTGTGATTGTGACAATTGTTCTGACGAGGACCAAGTCGGCTCACGATCTTTTGGCAGTATGTTCGTAGTGAGGTACGTAGGTTAGCATACTCCTAACCCAGTGGAGATTCAAAAGTCAACTTATAAAACAAATCTTAAGTTCCCTTCTGCGTCCCCATTTCCTTGTGTGAAGTTGCGGTGGCAGCGCGCTTCAATCTCGTATAAGTGGTGCTCAAGTTTAGCCTGCACCGGAGCCAGGGGTCCGCCCAATGCATGCGACTTTCACCCCGGCCGTCCTGCCCAATCCTGACAGCGGCACCGTCCTAACATGCCATGGTGCCGGGCTAATCCCCAAGATGGACCGGAAAAATTACACGCGACAGGACGGCTGCTCGGTGCGTCGGGTTGAGAACTTTAACTCTTTGGTATCTCCTTCTATTGTGAATGTTTCCTAAGAAACCTCCTTCGTAGTCTCTAATTTGAAGATATTCACCACGAGCTATGGGTATTCTTCAACTCTTAGCTACGGCCTGCCTGGTAACTCTCATTCCAAGCGCTTCGGGGCTTCTAGCATTTCCTGGGGCTGAAGGATTTGGTCGGTATGCGGTTGGTGGTAGGACGGGGTCTGTTTACCATGTGACGAACTTGGAGTGAGTATAGTCGCGCATACCCGTAAAACCAGTGTTCTCATAAAGTTCTCTAGTGACTCAGGCGAGGGGTCCTTCCGAGATGCTGTGTCCAAGTCGAATCGCATTGTCGTTTTCGACGTTGGTGGAACCATCAAAATCACCAAGCGGGTTGTGGTCTCGAAGAATATCTACATCGCCGGTCAGACAGCTCTGGGTAACGTATGTCTTAGACTATTCAACCGCTAAGTGTATTCTAAATTACGTGCTAATACTTGAACAAGGGCATCACGGTTTATGGCAATGGCTTGTCGTTCTCCAACGCCAACGACGCCATTGTGCGATATATCCGATTCCGCATGGGTAAAAGTGGTGATTCCGGTAAAGGTATTTTTATAGCTAAATCCTAATAAGTCAGCTTTAAATCATATACTAAAACTTATTAACGGATGGTATCACTATTTCCGATGGAAGTAACATGATTTTCGACCATGTGTCAGTTACCTGGGGCCGGGATGAAACTTTCTCTATCAACGGAGCCGTGCATAATGTTACGGTGCAGAACACGATCATCGGCCAAGGTCTGCAAACCCATTCATGTGGAGGGCTGATGCAGTCAGACTACGGTATTAGCCTCTTTAGGAATCTGTACATTGATAACAAGACGAGAAACCCTAAGGTCAAAGGTATGAACGACTTCCAGAACAACGTAAGTATTCTGTTGGACGCTTGGTAGATATACGGTTTGCTAAATCGTTTGTTAGGTAATTTATAATTGGGGAGGAGGTGGTGCCTATATCGCTGGCGACAGTGAAGGCCAGAGCCATGCCAACATCATCAACAACTACTTCATCTCCGGGCCTAGCACGAGCGTATCCGCCTTCACGAGGGGTAACGCCAACTTCCACGGCTGTAAGTGTATCGGTTAACGAGATGTCTCTGAGTAGGTGCTGACCTTGCGAGATGTATCGGAGAACTATTACGACAGCGACAAGGACGGCAAGCTCAACGGGTCTCCCCTATGCGTCCAAACCAGCTGTTACAGCGACATGGATATTCAAAAGACGCGTTTCGATTACCCCGGCCCAGGAAATCTACTGTCAGCACCTGACGCCTTGACCTACGTGCTCAGCAACGTCGGCGCTAATTTCCCAGGCCGGGACGAAATCGACAAGGGCCTCATAGCAGAAGTGCAAAGCTACGGCAAGAAAGGCGAACTGATCAGCTCCGAGAACTCGGGATCTTTAGATAACTCGAAGGGGAAAGCACCAACAGATACGGACGGAGACGGGATCCCGGACGAGTGGGAGAGTGCGCATGGGTTGAATCCCCGGGATGCTAGCGATGCTATGAAGATTAGTGGTTCGGGATATGCGAATATTGAAGTGTACCTTAATTCTCTAGTTCCCACTTCATAAGGGGCCGGAGTATCGAAATCGTTAATAAAAAGTAGTACGTTGCATAGTTCTGTTATTAATTCTTATTTGAAGAATCATAGGAAAACTCCTTCTCATGAATCTTAGATTAAATAAGTCTGAAGGGTACATAGGTACATCTCTTCAGATCCCCCCCACACACAAACTAACCCCACCCTAGGCGTGCCCATTATGCGCATAATAGATCTATTATGCGTTATTATGTATACTGCGCCTATTATGTACATAATGCAGCACGCATAATGCAATTATTAAGTAATACCCCTTTAGAAATTTTACTATTAAAAATACGTAATATTTTAAAATAAAAATAAAATAAAATAAAATTGAAAAAATATTAAATCAATTTTAAATGTTTAAATCTAATAACTTAATTTAAAGTTATTAATTAAAATAATTTTTTATAATAGTAAAATCCTATTATAATATTTCAATACCTACCTAAATGTTGAAGCCTACCCCTTTTAGTACTAGTGCACCGGATAATCGGGGGGTATAAATCCGTTATGCGCATAATACATCTATTATGCGTTATTATAAGTTATTATACGTTATTATACGCTAAGCGCATAATGAAATTCGCATCCCTACCCCACCCTGCACTAGGATCCCACCATCCCTGATTGGGCAAAGAAAATCCTTTCCCACGCACAGTAAACTTTAGTATATAGGGCCTAATAAAATTCCTCGATTTCACCAGCAAATCCCTCGGGAGGAAGCCCACTTTCTCCCGTAGTAATTGCAAGACACCCGCCCTTGGTGGTGTAGTTGGTTATCGCGTTCGGCTGTAATTGAGTAAATTGTTACCGAAATGTCGCCGGTTCGATTCCGGCCCGAGGGATCTTTCTTTTTGTGTTTTTTTAGCCCTAGTTATTCCATGTGTTACTTTATGACTTACTTGTATTTTATTTTTTTCTGGTATGTATGCCCATTCCACATTATTGCCTTGAAGATACCTATCATAATTCCTTTTAAGTTTACAAGTTCTAGCACTGACGAGGCTATTCACGCTTTCGTTCGATAACCCCCAATTCCCTCTCGACATCCTAATTACACCTAAGATGCCATATCATGTCTTAGTCCCTTTTTAATTCGTCGCCTTCTAAGGATCTTCGACCATTCCGTCTAATGTAGATCCGTTAAGCTTTACCACCTTACCTACCTAGGTAACAGGTATATAAGCAGAGCCACTTTCGTAGAAGTGATGTCTTAAAGCTCTGCTATATCCGAGGCTACTGAGACGATGGCGAACCGGGATTTCGTGGGATAATGGTAATTATTTAAAAGTCCTACGGCCTTTTATAAAACATTACTGCTAATATACATGTATCACCCGACACCCCACCCGTCGAATAACGTCACGATACGAAGGCATGAAAGAGGTTGTGTAGCGTTCGATGGTTGTGAATGATTAGATAAGAAGTCAGGAAAGGGGAATAAAAAAGGGAAAAAAATAAAGCTAAGGGTTCAGTTTTGGAGAAAATAAATTTAGGTTGTCATACAATAATCATCGAGAGAGCCCAAGCACAACCATAGAAATATTTCTTGAACGACGATGTATCCTTCCGAGCCCGCTATTCTCGCCGCTCTCTCATCATACCGCGCACACATCAGTAGCCATAACCATCGTGCCTTCGAGGTTATCATTCCAGATATTACGGCAGCCGATCCTGACGACCCGGACCTTTTCGAATCAGACGAGGAGATGGAAGAGGCTCGCCTGGATTTCACTTCGCAGTTAGTTGGCGATCACCACGGCACGCACCCGCCAATCACTCGTCCGTCGGACGTGCTGACGCACTGGGAGGCCCTAGCACCGCAGCTCGGCCTCGATGGAGTCACGGTAAATTACGACACTGCCTGGCGCGACGGGATGAGAGATGTCTACAAGCGGGGAGTGATACGAGGCCTCAACGAGCGGTGCTCTGGTACCGTCACTATGTGGGAATTCCCCAGCGACCTAGCTGTCGTTCTGCAGCATGTGGACAGCCTCGTGGGTCCTGGCTGGTATAAATATCGCGAGCAGCACGAGAGCGTTGTTTTCTTCGAGGGTCTGGTTTGCGATGGCGGGCCAGGTGGTAATTTCCTGGAAGACCTTGTTTCGAGACGGGTCAGGACGGCTAGTGAGATCATCAATCGGACGGTGGGACTCGGGGAGGAGTACGAAATCGCTGGGGGTTGGGCATGTGGCGAGAAAGGGAATGAGGCGACTTCCTACGTTGTGTACAGCCGACCGCGAGATGTGGATGATGAGCGGGGTTGGTCGTGGCGCTACGTCGCTTGTCTTGGTCAGTTTGGCACGCACGTGTTTGAGAATGTGGTCAAGCTGCTCGAGTGGTACAAATCTTACGGAGAGCCCCGGGAGGCGGACTGGGGTGTCTCTGCGGGAGAAGTGTTTCAGGCGTGAAATCCACATGGCTCTAAGTCATATTCCAACTTATTTACATGTCTCTAACTGTAACAAACAGGCTGTCTATTCATGGAGCAACATCACTCGTAATCCATATAGAGCAAGCATTAATTGTACATCACCCCCGTGGGGTCGAGCGACTCCCAGAATTCTATACACTAGGACATGTGTCCAACAATTAAGGGCCGGAAAGACAGAGCTACGGCCTCCAGGTAAACCGTGTCCTGTTCGCTGTCTCACTAGCAAGAGCAAGCTATGACTTCCGAGGAACGATACCAATATTAGCCGTTCGACCCAGGTTTCCCATCTTTCTTGAACTCTTGAAAAGGTGAGCGGCGACGGTGAGAGCTCCAACTGCTCGCTGTAGCGGCTCTGCCATCTATAAAGAGACACATGGGCGCGAAGGATGCTGCATCCTCTCTGGAAAACGTTTATTAGAGATTGAACAGTTGGCGCGAGCCTTCCTCGCCAGAAAGCGGAATATGTAGTGCTAGGATGTTCGAGTCTGCCTTCAATAACCCAAAAGGTCGAAGCTCGCTTGCTGACAAGACGTGTGCATGAAGTCTCACACGCTTCTTTCGCCTCAGCGTACACTGAATCATTGCGACGGGCATTGTCTTGATCTAGCCTAGTTGATCGGAACGTTGTGGCCAAGTAACAGTCTCTATGTGGATTGTACAAGCGAAAGCCATCATCCCTCGTCGGATCATAGTCAAGTGCCCAAACCGTAGCCGCCGACTTGTCGGTGTGGAGGCCAACGGGGAACCGATGGAACGGCTCTTGCTCATCAGCCTGTCCGTTCTGTTCTTCGACATCGAGAAAGGCCGCTGTGCCCAGGTACACGTGGTCTATGCGGCTGCGCAGATAGACCAGAGCCTTCGGCCAGAGATGGCTTTGCACGAAAGAACGCTGCTCCTCGTCCAAATCCTCATCTCCAGGTGCATCAGGCTGTTCGAAGGCCCAGGGGTAACGTCTGCCGATCGGATCTGAGAAGTAGGTTGCCATTGGCAGGTCACCTGTCTCTCCCATGTGTGGTGAGACAGTGTCGTAATTGGCGCCACCCCATAGAAACCCCGCGTTAGGTACGTACAGGGAAAGGGGTAAGAAGGGAATCAGGGCATACTTTGGGATATGCTTGGAGTACCGTGCTAGGTCTAGAGCTTCCAGACTGACAGGTTCCTGGGGGCTTAGAGAACGACGAGTAGAAGCGTCCAAAAAGTACAGGTTATGGTTCCTTCCAGCCGATGTCTCAGAGAAAGGAGTTAGGAGGCCGTAAACTGCAACCAACATCAGCAGAGGCAAGCTAACAGCACGGAAGACGGCGAGCATCATCTTCCACGTCAGCTGCCGCCAGCTGTAAGATATTTTCGGTGAAGAGAGCGAGTATAAGTCCTGTGCCGTAACGGCAACGTAGCTGAGAATCCAGTCGACGGCGTTACAGCCTAGCATACCTGCAAGAACGACAAGGGTTTGGCGTGCCCAGATGAGTCGAAATCCACTTTTACCCCTGAAGTTAAAGAGTGACAGTAGGAGAAGGCATGTGGCTACGGCCGCCGAGGCCTCAAGCGAGTGTGCTTCCTCCGTGCACATGCTCCTAAGTCGTTTCCAAGCATCGAGGAAGAGTAGTGCACACGATGCAATTGGTTCAACCCGCCAGCAATATCTAAGATGCCGATTGGGTGTTTGATGTAGTACTATAGATATTGACATAAGCCGGGCGGCTACGACAGTGGGGCACAGCGCCAGATCAGGAACGACCACTATGAAGAGGTATGATAGTGGAGGAAAGAGGTCCAACGTAAGCTGCCCCTTAGCTAAAAGCTCAGAGTTGTCCCGATGTCGTCTTTCGACTTCCTCAATAGTTTTGCTGCTTGAGGTAGTTATCAGAAAGACAAAGAAGCAAGACGCTAGAACTTGTAAGAATTGCCGTACGCAGCCTCGCACAAGTGTGCGGTAGTCTTTGGGCAACATCGTGAGGTCGTCGTTGAAGTTCTGATGGATGTCTTGGGCTGCTGTCTAACGGCGGGATATTTGAGGTCTGAAGAAAGACGGTACACCTCTTCAGAGATTTTCGAGCGTTTTGGCACAGTGGCTGTGTCTCAGTCGCATACATGTATGTAAATGAACTTCGTATGTCATCTCACGAAGATATATTGCTAGTTGCCATGTTGTCATACATATCCATTGGCCGTTTGGTCTGCTTATGACCTTACGACTTTGTTGGTGACTGCCAAGACTTTGTTGCAGGTTCGAACGACCGTCTAGAGACACCAAAAGGGTGTGCTCATCTATTCAAAGTAACTCATCTTGGATTTTTTATCAAGGGAGAATGGTGCTGTGCAACTACACGGTGAGTGATGAGTAGAGGTAAGGTCACACAGATGTGAACTGCATGTCAGCTGCGATTATTCCTGGGCAATGTTGATAATATGCTCCGATGAGAAATAGGAGGCTGAGTCGGGACGAGCAAGCTCTAATCAAGATATAAGGGCTCTTACTATAGCGATAGTTAGACGTAACCAAGACGAAACCTATGAGGGAATAGAAACGAGTCAATGCTTGAATTAAGCACCATGGATTGTGTCCTACGGCTTTTTGTGTGCTTTTGGCTTTGCTCCTACAGTCTCGCACTTCCCGAGTTTCCGGGTGTCCTAGCCTACTTACCCCGTGCCTATGACCTCGTCGAGAGAGGCGACTGCACGACCGAGACCGTCGTTTCCGGCGATGGATGTGCATCTCTCGCCGAACGTTGTGGCATTTCAGGGGCTGACTTTACAAAATACAACCCAGACCCAAACCTCTGCTCAACTTTGCAGATTGGACAACGTGTCTGCTGTGTAGGTAACTCGCGTAAAACAGCATCGCATCTCAAGAGTTAACTTTATCAATTAGTCTTCAGGAACTCTTCCTGACATCCGGCCACAGCCGGAGCCCAACGGGACTTGCGCCTCGTATACTGTACAAGGAGGCGATACTTGTTCCAGCATAGCAGCAGCCAACGGCCTTAACGCATCACAAGTTGAAAACTTCAACAAAGTCAAAACATGGGGCTTTGACAGTTGTGCTAACCTGGGTCTCGGGGTTAGAATATGTTTGAGCGACGGCGACGCGCCGTTGCCCGCTCCCCAAAAGGGCGCTATCTGTGGCCCTACAGTCCCTGGCACTGAACAGCCACCAACCGGAACCAATATCAGCGATCTAAATCCCTGCCCTCTCAATGCCTGCTGTAACATTTGGGGCCAATGTGGCATTACAGGTGAATTCTGTGTGCCAACTAAGGGCGAGTTTGGTAACGTCGGCACGGGGCCACCGGGTTCTAATGGCTGTGCGTCGAGTTGTGGTCGCGAGATCACTAACAACGACGAAGCGCCGGATTCCTTTATATCAGTTGGATATTATGAATCCTGGAATATGGACCGACCCTGTTTGACTATGAAAGCCAAGTCGATTGCCGGCCTGAAATACACACATGTGCACTGGGGCTTTGGAAAAATCGCGGCAGACATGAGTGTCACTATTAACGACACATACAAGCAGTGGGAAGACTTCAAAAGTCTGAGTGCCTCGGGAATCAAGGTGATTATATCTTTTGGCGGCTGGGGAGACTCAACTGACCCTGCCACATACGACATTCTTCGGACGGCAGTGAGTCCGGATGGCCGGGGAAACTTTACCGATAACGTAGCCGGCTTTGCTAATGATGAAGGGTTGGATGGAATTGATATTGATTGGGAATATCCAGGGGTAAGCTAATAACTTCTCTCAACTACCTACCTTCATTTCTTGTGCTCGCCTTGTATATCGCTCATCTCGATGAATACCTACCTAGGCACCCGATATTCCAGGCATCCCCCCTGGACAGAAGGAAGATGGCGAAAACTACCTCGCTACGTTAAAAATGCTCAGAAGTAAGCTAGACAAGAGCAAAAGCCTTTCCATCGCAGCACCCGCTTCTTATTGGTACTTAAGGCCTTTTCCTATTGCCAACATGTCCGAGTCTCTCGACTACATCGTCTACATGACTTATGACTTGCATGGCCAATGGGATGCTGGTAATCAATATGCACAGGAGGGCTGCGCAGGAGGGAATTGCCTAAGAAGCCATGGTAGTTTATCTCAACCTCTGTCCTAGGCTACACGACTAACAGGCTTGAACCAGTCAACCTCACTGAAACCATGGATTCACTCTCCATGATTACAAAAGCCGGCGTTTCTACCAAGAAGCTGGTTGTAGGCGTGACAAGCTACGCACGCTCCTTCAAGATGGCAGACCCAAATTGCTCGGGACCAATGTGCACATTTCTAGGCTCGAACACTAGCTCTCAGGCTGAGCCTGGTGAATGTACACTTACCGCGGGTTACATCTCCAACGCAGAGATTGATAGTATCATAAGTAAGAAACCAGAGAGCAAGACTTGGCACGATAACGAAGTCGACGCGGATTTTATTGTCTATGACTGTGAGTAAAACACTTAAACTTATATGCAGCGTTTTGTTGACGGATATCGGGTACTAGCAACTGAGTGGGCTTCATATATGACCGACAAGACCAAACAGTCCCGTAGAGATCTCTGGAAAAGCCTCAACTTTGCTGGGACCATCGACTGGGCGCTTGATTTGCAACAGTTTTCCGAAGATGACGGCTGTCCAGAAGGAACGTGCGATTCGCCAGGCACGCTCTATGTAGGCCCCGAGATTTTTACAGACCAGAATCCAACCATCGAATGTAACCCACCATGTCAGCTTATCCTGCCCCCCTTTATTCTTCCAGAGCCAACCACAATCACATTTCCGACTATGACTACATCTCTTGAAGTTGCATGGACCGAAACGACTGTCGTTACTGAGGATAATGAAGAGACTACACATTCTTCCATCTCAAGAATCGTGCAGACTACGACAATAAGTATTCCTCACTTAATTACCACTGCCATTGACTTCTGGAATAAACCTCTTGAAAACGGAAGTAACTCTACACTCATCTGGTTAACGTGGAGTCTTTCACCGCCGCCATTCGTTATAACAGACGACCCCAACCCGGAAAACAAACCAGGTGTTACACACTCTAAGGTAACAAGAACCATTTACCCGCCGCCGTGGCCTTACTCGGTTTCAACCTCCGGCTCGCAAACTACATCCACCGCACCGGTTATCACACATGGCTCCTCAACGCTTCACGAATCAGTTGCTGTCAAAACTCAGACGGGAGAACCCGGTCCAAAATGCACCTCAAACTGTGGGCACAGGTGCAAAGTGTTTTGTAATGCCCCGTGTCTACCTGGTTTCTGTCTCCCAGGAGGAGGTGACCCTTCACATAACGACTTCCAGGACCCTGCGGACCCCAATCCTCCTCCCGGTCCGCCCCCCGGCTCAAACCCAAACCCAGCAGGCGGCGGCAGCGATGTTTGCCAGCCCAAAGTCAGTACAGACACAGGACTATGCTCTAATGGCAACTTTCCCGTCTGGGATCCTTCATCCATGTCGGTTCGTTGCGATCTTTCTGGTGAGGATGCCGACGCCCAGAAGACGGAATGCCAAAAAGGGGTCGACAATGACTTGGAGAAGTCTAAGGAAAATGCCGATCAGTCGTCTCAGTGTTGTTCGGATACCGCAGCCTTCGCTGCAGCAGATCTTGAAAGCAACATAAAGGCCCCGTCAGCAGGTTCATGCCCGGTACCGAGAAACTATCGGCAGAATCCTCCGGTGGACGGCGTAGCACACGCGACCTTCATATGTGACTATGATAAATGGCCCAACGTCTGCGCTAACGCGCGGTCTGCCATTTTGATACGCGGTAAGACAGCCATTCTAACGTACTCGGCCGGAGGCGGCGTCCACGCAAACGAGCTATGGTACCACAGCAAGGCGCGAAGCAACACTTACGGCTGGACGCTCGACGGCTGCGACGTCGAAGAATACCCGTTTGCCTCCGGCGACCCGATCCGTGACCCGAATCCAAGACCTGGTTCCAACGCAAGGAACTGGAGGAGATGGAGCGAGGAGCGCGTTCTCCGTCTGATTCCAGCAGATGAGAACCGCGAACACGGAAACGCTTTAGCCGCGTTCTACCGCGATGCCGGTGGCGGGAACACGCAAAACGCCGACGGCCTTATCTATTCCATGAAGTTCGAGAATCACCCTACTGGCCTTAGCGACGGCGATTTCTACCTCGGCAGCGACGTATCACATAACTTGTGCGCCGCTCCATACGGCAACGCCTTTATTCTCGTCAACGGCGCTGCCAACATGGCCGCTGGAGAGAGGTCCTACGATCCGTGGTGGGACAGTAGACTTATCCGCAAGACCGTCAGTTACTTCCTCAACGCAGCCAAGACGGCCACAAGCAGCGTGGTGACGGACACCGTTAGCCTATACTGCCAGTACCCGTCACCAGGTCGACAGGTCTACAATGATGCGACGCAACAGTGGGAAGTGGCAAACGCGGCTAATGCGCGAAACAGGAAGCAAGGAAATAATTATTACAAGTGCGATAATTACCCAGGATACACAGGACCAGACGGGCTCCCGCCGACCAAACGTCGTCGTGCGACAGACGCGGGACTCGAGGAGGAGCTACCTCTACAGTTTATCAATATCAGCAGCACGAGCTTAGACGCATCCGAGGGCATCGGCCTTGCCGCCAACGCATCTCAAGCCGTGAGTTCCAACCTCGAAAAGAAAGGCCTCCGTTTCCCCAGAGCGATCGCTTCGGGAAGCGGTAGTTTTCTAGACCCGAGTGCTTGGCTTTACCTATGCGACGCCTCGGAAGATGACGTCGACACCTGCGCAAGCTCCTACTCTTGCGGGACAGATCCGTCCGGCGATGGCGTTGACGATGACGGCGGCTGGGGTGACTCGCCTTCGCCCTCGTCTACAACTAGTTTCCCTAACCCATCCACGACTTCCTCCTCCAATCCATCCACCACTGTTTCCACCTCGCACACAAGCACCTCCTCTTCCCCGCCCGCGACGACTTCACAGCCAGCCTGTAACTACTGGCAGGCTATATTCATGTTTGTAAGTACCTACCCGTTCCCCCAGCCCGTTACGCCGAACGCGACCCTAACCAATTCCTACCGCGCAGAACGACGCGTGCTCGTTCGAAAGCGACGAGGTATTTGGCACGGGAACCCGGTCCTGCTGGAAGGAGCCGCAAGACTCGTCGACCGATAAGCCGACGTGCTTGTGGGGCACGGCCGTCTGTCCGGACCTAAAAATCTGCGCGTACGCCAACGACGACTGTACTGGGGATTCCGTCTCGGCGGATGGGAACAATGCGGGCCCGTTTTCGTTGTCCGGTCGCAAGGTGATAAAATCGGCCCAGGTCGTGAAGGGCAGCGATAGTTGTTAGGTTAGCTGGGGTGTTGGGCTTTTGGTTATTGTTAGGTCTGCCTGGTTCGCTGGGTTCGGTTATCAATGGCGGCGCTATGATGGGATTCTGTCTTTATTAATTGAAGCCGAAAGACGTTTAACAAACCTCTCAAAGATTATCGTCGACTACCTAGCCCGAGTTCTGTAGCGATCTACCCTTAATCTCTCAACAGTACGTTATGTATAAAATCTTTCACTTCGCGCCGGGGACATAGGCGACCAGGAGCATGACTTGGGCGGAAAGACTGCAATTCCGACAATTCAACGGAAATATCAAAAACATTATTGTGAGATGCTTACTATTTATACGCTCCCACACACAGATATATAGACAATCCATATATACCCGGGTTAAGGAGCCAGATCTATGTGTATTAGCATAATTACAACTCGTAGTTATATGTAACATACCCAACGTACCTTGCCAGAAGCCCAACCCCAAAAGCAGAAACGGATTTAACGAGATTAATTTTTAAGCAGATTATATAACAAATATACAACTTTTGTTTCCCTTCAGACGTCCTGATCCCCCTATCAATTTGGTATCTGTCCCATTATCATTATAAAGAAAACTGCCCAGAGCCCGCATCCTTAAGTATACCCAATTCGTGTTTATCATAGCAGGCTACCTATAGAATACATCGGAGTATATGTTTGGTATAGCCTTGTGGTCGTTCGCCTTACTTCCTGCCCTCGGTACTCGGGCTCATCGGACCGTGATCTACCGTTTGGCCATTCTCTCGATCTGACTTGGCCGTAGGGGGGTTTCCGATACCCTTGAAGGTATCTTTGATTCTTTGGCGCATCGATTGCTTCTTCTTAGCTCCGCCGGGGCTCGTTTCTTTATCGTAAGAGTATGTGGTTGACTCCGAGTAGGTAGAGGCAGATGAAGGCTTGACGTCCGACGACGGTTGGGATTGGGATAGGGTCTTTGGAGATTGGCAATGGGCCGATCGTCTCTTCTGGTCTTGATGATGCGGCCAGATGAGCTCTGGGTTCGTCATTGCTAGAGACATCGAGACGGCCGCCGCCGTAGTTCGGCAACAATCTTGGCACATTGTGTTGTAAGGAGGCGAAGTCTCTTATAATAGGTAGTTTTTGTTGTGGAAGCAATGGGAGGATAGTTGGAGTTGGCGTTTTGTAAAATATTTATTTGATAGCTAGGTATGAATTTGTACCTTGATGATATCAAGATGGTGTTGATGCAAGTGGATATGATGTAAATAGGCAATTAATTCCTCAACCTAAGATGGAAGGCATCGATCGTCTTTATAACTACCTACATAGGAGAGATTCTACATCTGGTAGTATGCCGACATGACTAAAGGGTAGGCAGTGACCGTAACCGGAACAGGGGCCTGTGACGCAGCTTAGACTCGAGTTGTCAACGTAGGCGGACTACACCGAAGCTACGCGAATGGCTCATTTTTACCTGGTTGGTTCCAAGCAGTTCATCTTGGGCGGTTCTTGGTAACACAAGGAAGCAGGTGAGAAATGATTATACGTCCACCGCAAGTAAGCCTCCATTAGGCAGTCACAGTTGCAAATTCAGAGTATGACTCACGAGCTTATGGCGGTGCACACTGTATTTGGTGATGTCCTTGCATCTAGCCATGTTAGCAACCCCAGGCTAACTATAGTCTGTAGGAGTTAGGTAGTGTCATAGCTAGCCGTATGATCGATCGAGCAAACAATAACTGAGACTATTTCCCTCGGCTGTGTTGACGCGTCTAATTACTAACCGTAGGCCGCTATGTAGCTACCTATTTTTGTCAATGCAAATCTAGTTGAATGGTCGTCCGATCTAGTATCCATAGCTGCCTTATAACCCCGCCTAACTATGCCTTACGCCTTACGCCTTGCGAGATTGGATTCAACATTTATCTATTGAAAGGTTAACAAACCGAGATATACACGCGTCCCCCGCCAACCAAAAGGCATGTTAGAGCGAGAACATGCCGGATTAGGAAAGGCAGGGCAGGGGGGTAAGCTACGGAGCTAGGTATCCCCTAATGTCCCCTCCAAAACAAAAAAAAAGCCTGCTTGGAAATTGGGGGTCGTATTCTCTTCCCACCGGGTGACTCACGCTATATGTAGTGCAGAGAAATAATGCAACAAAAAGAATGCAGAGTAACTTCGGCCTTTACGCCGCGCTATACCCCGGCCCGCTGCCGGCATCCACCGAGAATTGAATTGAAACGGGCCCCGAGGAGACCGTCTCTTAACTATTTGTATCACTAGTCCAATCCCGTGAAAGCGTTTCGTCTGGAATTTCCTCTTTTCGTCCTAGCTACTTCAGCCCCTTATACTTTTTAATGCGGCTTTCCATTTACGGTGAATTTCCACGACTTGACTCACGGACATTCGTTGTACAAAATTATCAGGTAAGGCTTTTTTGTAAGCGTATGATGACAGATCAAAGACATGTAATCAACACATGACATAAGCCTAAACACCACTCTATAGTTAATTATTAAAAGAGCGTTACGAATCCTTATTTCTCTAGTGTGCTTGCCTCTAATACCCCCATCCTCTAAGATAGTAACCCTATAGTCTTTAAACTAGAAACTATAACTCATACTAACTACCTAGTTATAGTTAGTGAGTTATTAATAATATAACCTAGTAACTACAATGTCACTATCTGGCGCCCTTCCTTGGTGCCCCAGTAGCATCTTGAAGCTATACCCGTTAGGCAACTCAACGTCTTGGCAATTCGTCATTAGGCTCATCTGTTCACTGCCTCGAGCTCATAGACTTGCTAATGCTAACCCATTGAGATATCGACGAAAGTCCTTTTGCCAAGACTGATATACCACATTTAATAATATTCTATCCAAAACGTTGAAATCCGTTTATCAATCGAGTCTTGAATTAACTACAGCAAGCCTCGGTAGTGATCAACTAAACGCAATTCCGTCGATAAGTCTACATCAAACATAGGATAATCAGGCAAACAGTATAAAGGGCTTACAGAAATAACCTTAAGAATCCTCCAATAGCTTCATGATAATGATGATGATGATGAAATCTTTCATGTCTTATTATGTGCTATATATTTGTCTGTTTGCGAAGCTATCTTATTAGGCAGGCATATACTGCAGAGATGTCTCCATCCGTATCAGTTTCACCTCAAGTCTTCCGGCTTCCAGGCTCCATCGTTCAATTTCTCGGTCCGTGATATAACTTGGACAAGGTTTGAAGAAGATGAATATGTATGAATTGATAATGTCCTCTCGAGAGGGAGGCTCGAGAAAGAATGCAACATTTAGGCCGCAGCCAGCCGTGCCTGGGTTCGATCACTAGATCAAGAGTGATGGGTAGTAGGTGTGCTGCATTTGGAAAATATCCTCTGACAACTGCGGACATATTTTTCATGCAAGAAGACACAATCGTTGTGGAAAAGCTCAGTTCGGCCAATTCTATGGTACCAGGATGACCACGCCACCATTCGGAATACTGTCTAGGTACCTAGGTTATCCGCCGAAGAGGCCGGGGGAGATTGATTCCGACGAGGCAGGGCGGTTACCCGTTGCTTTCGCACCCGCTGCTGCGAAATCAATTGCTGCCCTTTCCTCTCTTTGATAATCTGGTATCGTAGGTCGGTGACTCGTTATACTGGTTTTATTTTAACGTGAAGCGTATCTGTTCCCTGGGTTTTCTTGAATCCCATCCACCTTTCACTTCGTGAATGTTGAATCCTGCAGTCACAGTGGCCGATTTCCCTGCTGATGTACTGACGAATTGCTTCCGGAATATCGTTTCGTATCAAACTCTTAGCGATTTGGTGCTACTGTATCATAAACTGCAATACAGCCGGGATCTTTTATAGTTGAAAAGGCCTTTAGGTCAATATAGTGGCACATGCCCACTTAACGCCGGGATGGGGATGGTGTTTTGGGGACTCAAACATCGCTCCCATATCCTTAAAGCCTTTCACCATCTTACAAGACTCTTTGGGTTTATAAAAGATTAGGCAGGATACCCTCGTGGTTTATACTGTTTAAATAGAAACCATGGCACTAATTTATTTCAATTGCCGGCTTATTTTGCGTGGTAACCTCTGTTTGATCGCCACTAGATTCGCCTGTGTTCGAGCTCATCGTATTGTGTGCTATGTACGATAGACATTAGATGGTCTAGTACACCCACCTTGTCAACTTTCGTTGGCATTTGCTCAGCCTCGACTTTGAGTTATGTTGGTCGCTCTCTTCTGTCTGAAGCACGACTCCGTGAGGAGGTTGCTATTGGGGAACTCCCGTATCACATATTCGATCTTCGTCACCTATTCGATCTTCGTGGCGGACATATATGGGGGATGCTCCCTAGCATGATTACTCTACGTTCTTTTTGGCATAGCTTGAGCGTTAAGCTTGTCGCCTTAGGATATCTATGAGGGAGGCAGCTCGTACGAACTGATTTCACTTGGTGTATACCTCAAAGAGCACCGGAGGGGTTTAACAACTACCTAGCATCTCCGGTAATAATATGAGGCTCTTTGCGTTGTAGGAGGGTTCCAGTAGCGATGTATAACCTTTATTAAGTGGCATACCGAGACCGAACATAATCCGCATCTTATTCTTTATCGTCTTTATCCTTATTTTGTCGCCCCTTGTCTTGTTCTTGGCATTCTTTGACCTACTCCGAATTCCGAACTTCATTCCTTTTCTCGCCTTGATCGTCGGGCCTGTCTTTAGACTCGACGACCAACCCCTTGACGGCCGCATGCAGTGCCTTGATACTGTTATCCGAGGAATCGTACAGTTCGTTAAACTGAAGGATCAACTCGGATTGGAGGCTAGGCAGGGCGTCTTCATGGCCGAACTCAAATCTAGTAAGCTCAGCCAGTCCGATCCTGCTGATTGAAGTCGCCATATCTTGCCATTCGTCGTTTCCAATAAAGTGAGCCCAGGCATACCATGACCCATGCCGCAGAACGTATTCCTCAAAGACGGTAATACGCTCCCAGAAGGTAGGATCCGAGTCGATCCAGTCCTTGCGGGATTTGGTGAAGGCCGATGCCATGACATGGACCAGATAGTATATCATGGTCAGGTCCTGTTTGCACAGGCCACGAATATACTCACGCTGTACAGGGCGGGCAACATAGTTGGTATATGGGTCGTTCATTCGGAACCCCTCCAAGAGTTGACGATCCTCCCACCAGCTTACGAATCGTCGTTCGTACCATTTAGCCCCACGTACTTCGTGTGGTAGGTTTGCTGCAATGTCTGCTATGGAATCGCAATGTGAGAATGCACGTTCCAGGAGCTCACGCAGAAAGTCCTGTTGAGCGTGGGTGAGTTCCCCCAGGCCCGGTGGGCACTTTATATTGAAGTGGGGAGAAGCCGTGAGAACTTCTGCGATTCTGGATCTACGCCGCTCTAGCTCTAAAACCATGGCAAAGTTCCCATGTTTTAGAGGACGTCGTAAGTAGACCTCTGAAGTGAGCACATTGCCAGTGGGCGGAACAGGGAAGGTCGCTATGCGTGACAATGACAACGAATGTTCGTATGTCTTGATAAGGGAATTATTCTCCTGTTAGGGAATAGTTAGTTAGTTGATTAAGCATATCTTATTTGGCCAAATGTTTCTTCGATACGGTCGTAAAGTATCTCACTTACCTTATTTGTCTCGCCGAGGGCGAGCATAGACTTGATGTCCAAGTTTTGCGCGATCTCAAGGATTAGGTCTCGCGAGAAGACAGCCATATCTGGATGGCGAACAATTTATGTCTTAAGTAGAAGTATTTATTCGGATTGGTTATTGCAATGAAAGTGTTCTAAAGAGTAGAGTTAGTGGAAACTGTAAGAGCAGACTGATAGTAGATACTAATTACCTAGGTACCCGAAGGGTCAAAGTAATATGCCGTATGGTTATAGGAAGGAATACTAAGAGTTGATAGATACTCAGAAATATTTGAACTTCCTAAAGTCATGGCTTGAATAGGTATTTATAATGATGATGAAGGAGTTTTTGGAAATGCGAGTGGGAAAGTGTAGGTATTTATATTTGTATGGTACCATTGCAACTCATTGAATATTTTGGATCAAGTTAGGTAGGTACCCCCAGGAAAGATAAAACCTACCTACCTAGGCAAATATAACAGTTTAAATAGCATCTTGTATACCTTGAGTACCTCGAGAACTGCCCAGGTGAGTAATCTGAGCGTCTTTTTTTAGTACCTAAACACCTTGATGGGCAAAATTCATCTTTTTTCAATTCACTTTTTTTAATGTACCTGACCTTATCTGACGTACCTGACTTCCTTCTAAACTAATGGGATAGCCATCAAGGTTTATTTTCATTCAATCTTATGCGCGTTGTCCTATCCATCTGGCGCAAAGACTTCAACTCCAAGAAAAGTTACAACTTGAAATCACCCGCGATTTACGAGAACTAACCAAACACTGTGTACGTACTGTGCTTGTACCCTGCATGCTGAGTCATACAGGTTCTCGTATCAAGTAGGTACCAGTCTCAGGCACAGTGCAGTGATTTTAAATCCACAGCCAAATCCTCATAAATCCACAACCAATCCACCTTCCACGTGAGTTGGTGGCCCGACCACAACACACTTAATTTGTAAGGGATTTAGTCCAACCCCTAACTAAATCAGAATTTTGCCCGGTCGCATTTTCAAATAGCCTTTTAGCCATGCATCTATTTAATTATTATAATAATACAAATTCCAATCGTGTGCATTTAATTGGTTAGATTAATTAGGCCTTGTTGCCGTGAGTGCTGGCGTTGAGGGTATCGTGTACGATTGTGGTGGTGGTGCAGGTGGTGGCGTTGGTGTTGATAAGTTGATTTTGTTGCCTTTAATGCTTGAAAAAATGCGACCGGGCAGTTTTCTGTTTTTTCCGTTTTTAGTTGGGGGATGGACTAAAACCCCTTACAAATTAGGTGCATTATGGTTGGGCCACCAACTCACGTGGAAGGTGGATTGGTTGTGGATTTATGAGGATTTGGCTGTGGATTTAAAATCACTGGGCACAGTGCATACCTTTAGGAGCTACTAACCCATGAGGCTGATAGGCATTGATAAGTCAACTTTTTGTAACTTCCATAGTTAAGCGTACTTGCATACATGGAATGCACACGAGGAAGTATTCTTTTTATCAATGTTTGTCCTTGAAACTTCAATCATATTTAATATTGCATCGTACCTCTAATAAATGTTTACATTAAAAGCATTAGGGAGCTTTTTATTTAACGCGTATTCATAGCCACACCGAGCCTCGAAATTTTGGTGATTATTTTAACCGTAATAATCTACAGATTTCCCACGAAACTCTGTTTGGCGTTGCTTCAACGCACTGGTCTCGCTATAGAGTCTGTGTAACGAATGTCTTCTAAGCTGAAAGATAATTTGTCTAATTTTTGGTTCATTAAATTAAATAGGTACCGATTCAGCAGAAATTTGTTTAAGCCACTAGAAAATAACGACCGGGGTGGACGACGCAGTTCCAACACGTAAATAGAACGGATAGATATCGCCTAATAGATCATCTTATATGTTGAGGTTACCCGCATGGGTGTAGTAAAACCCCAATTTAGATATTGTGATTATTAGAATATAGTGTAACACTCCGCCTATAATTATTGGTTGATATCTGTTCGGTAGGTGTTTATAGTAAAAGGATATTTCATTTCGAGGGTAGGATGTCAACGAAGGTTTCGATATGCTTGAAAATTAATAACCATTTCTTTTTTAAACAAAAACGATATCTAATATTCGCCTGCGCGTACCCAATTGTCACGGGTCTAGCCTTATTGTCCGCTTTATGGTATGACGAAGTCACACAAGTCCTTCTGACCCTCGGGAGTCAATGCAGCATGCCGAACATAGCAGGGGTAAACAAGCAATAAATAGATCTAAGATCCAAGACTATACCATATACGTCGGTAGCTACCTACTAGTGATTCCATCATGCTATCGAATGGAATAGTATAAAGGGTCGGGGGTTGTATTTAACAAGAGATGGATGAAGAAGGACTGGTACAGGGGGAACTTTACCCCAGATCTGCATTGTTGGTATTACGCGGTAATATGCCGAGAAGACCTTCGCCCACTGCACCTTTGGGTACGTATCTGCAGATGTGGATTACGTGTAGGTGGACTAGCCCCTTTCTTCTCACAGATGAATCTAAGCTCATAACGGAAATTGTGCTAGGATCATGATAAAACGCTAAGCTGTTTTGAGTAGTTAGCTTAAGAATTGATCCCGAATTTTCTTTTTCTTTTTCCTTTTTTCTTTTGCTTCTTTAAATCACGAAAATGCCGATCTAACCAGGATCGCGGGGTCTAGACATGGGAACTCTTACGCATACAGCTAGGCACAGCTAGGTATATCAAATACAGGGGGTTATTACAGGGGAAGCATTCGAGAGTCCAGACCCGCCCGAGGCATGTTTAAGGTCGAACCAAAGCCAAAAAGACCACTTAGGTAAACTTCGTCATTCCTTGCTTGCAGTTTGCAGCATCTCCATCTCACGTTCTCATGTTTCAAAGGTTACAAAACTACTTGAGTCCATTCATTGACTTTCAATCCACCGTTTCATTCATACATAGCCCATCATTGGCATCGTTGGCGTACGCAGCCATATACTCGTTACTTTGGCTCTCAATTAATCCCCAACCTGTCAATCTTGCCAATTAAAATATCACTCGGGTCGTCGCTTTTCGTTTTTAGGTCTCTGTTTTCTCTTTACGATTGGACTAATTTAGTTAACGTGTTGCGCCGAGGGTCGCATTTAGCCGCCTCCATTTGAGAAAAACTTCTGTCGACATCCAGTCTTTACCAGATCTCCATTTTTCAGCCTTGTCAATCTTCAGAAACTCCCTGTTTTCAACTCGCAAATCATTTCAAAAGTCCCCTCTAAACGCCCTCCAATTCCTACCGTTTTGCGCCTGTTCCGCCAATTTCTCGTTCAAGTCCAGTCGATCGACGTTTTGGTACAGGTACCGCCGGCGACACTACTCATTCGATAAAGAGGCATGTTTGCGCCGACTGTCCGATAGACCTTTATAACACATCGCAGCAAACAGAACGATTCGATTCCTTTCGTTCGAGCATTTTCAGTTTGCATATAGTTCTCGATTTGAAAAGAAAAAAAAGAAAAAAAAAAGAAATAATAGAATCGATTGAATCTCGCAAATTAACCTTATATTCATCAAGACAAAATGCCTTCGGCTAGGAGAGTACGCCTCCTAATGATGGTGGTGCTAGCTGCCGTCATCACCACATTGTTTTTCACATCCCAAATGCGATCGGCAATTCCTCATGACAACCGAACAGTACACGACTTCTTTGGCAAGACGATGAATGGTCTAGGCCCCCAGAAAGGTTCTGGGCAAGTTGTGATGAGCGGCAAAGGAACAACCGTTGATTCAACCGTAAAAGACAAGGATGGAGATGGATCTGTCGACGAGGATGACGAACAGTTGGCAAAGGAGATGGCTGATCGGTTACGTGCTGCCGAGCAAAAGGCCAAGGACTTGGCTAATGCTAAGGCACCGTTAAAACCAGATTCACCGAGTGACGTTGTCGGCGTTGGAAGCTCGGCCGGAGGCCAAAAGAAAGGCAGCTCGAAGGGGAGTTCGAAAGATATAGACGAGGATAACGAAGAGTCAGAAGAGGATCGCAAAGTTGAAGCAACTCTAAATAGTTTACTGAAAAAATCGCCTGGTAAGATCAATGTGCTGCCCCCCGCTCCTATCTCATTACTAACACTCGCTTAGTCGTTATCTTCTCCAAGACATTCTGTCCATATTCCAAACGAGCAAAGGGCATCCTTCTCGAGAAATATTCCATCGACCCCGCACCTTATGTCGTCGAGCTCGACGAGCATCCCCTAGGCAAGCAACTACAGGCAAAATTAGGTCTTAAGACGGGACGTAAGACTGTGCCCAATATCATGATCAATGGCAAGAGTGTTGGAGGCAGTGACGAGATTGCCGAGCTAGACTCGAGGAAGACCCTCATAGATAAGTTTAAGTCTATGGGGGGGAAACAATTATCCATGAAGGAACGGTTCGTTGGGAACGCCAAAGAGAAACAGGAGTAATGGCAGTCACACCCGGATACTCAAATGAGTGTTTCTTCTCGGGATATCTTGGGAGGCACGTGAATACGGATCGCGGTAATACGGACAAACCGTTGTCATCTGCATGTATGGCGTTGGGGTCTCTTTCTACGAATTGCTATTGTGTTGGGCATTTGGGTCTGGCACGGTATAAAGCCAAGGCTTGGTCTCGGATCTTGCGTTCTAGGCCCGCAACTCTAGGACATTTTCCAGTGTATAGTAATGTGCCAAAGCACATACATCTTATGCCTGTATGAGCTTTGAAGGTACGTATCCGGACAGTTATCTTTTGGTAACCTTCAGAGGTTCGGCTATAGGGCGGTCTTCATAAAAACTAGTAAGCCAATGGTAAAGGGATATTCCGCTTGCGAAGAATATTAGTTGGAGATTAATGGCAGGTAATGATACAAAAGATAAAACACAATTCCCGTTCCATTGCGACCCGATATACGGAATATTAGCGAACCGGTTACGACAGCTGCTTTAAATCCGTAATCAAGAGCCCCTTCGGTTGTAAATAGATTCTAAATAGAGTCAATAACCATATTATAAGCATGACAGAATACGAGCCGAAAAAGAATATAAGCCCGGTAGAAATCAAGTGATTGGATACTCCTAGGCTGAAGATGGCTCCACGCTCGACTAGCACACATCCACCCCCTGAGTAGCATCCTATTAATTTCCTATTTTGGCGACAATTCTGCTGTCTACGCCAATTCCTTTTCTCTTGGTTACGATAACTGCGGAAAGGAGGACTCCGCCATGCCTTATCTCGGTTCATTCCAGTCCTACATCCCAAACAAGAGACCATGGTGTGAAAATGGTGCAAGGCTATATTTCAAAGTCTATAGCGACTCCACATGCCTCAATCTAACTACAATGAATGAGCCTGGACCTTCTGATGATGAGAAGACGCAGCCTCCTTGCATAGCACCGGAAGGATTCGAGGGAATGGCTATTATTTGCGATGCATTTGATGGTGTTGAGGGTACGGATGATGAACAACAGCTACGAAGACATTAGCAAACTGCCCTATATCTACTATCCTAAAGATAACTTCTACGTCGAGTAACACACCAATATTTCAAACTTTATATGTATAAATATCTTCAGTTTCAACCAGCACGGCATCTTCTAATACCCCAATTACTATCCCCGGTTCTCGATACAACATCTGATTCAACAAAAGCTGCTACAAGCTCCTCCAGCATTTCCAGTAGGACATCAGCAACACGAACACGGCAAAAGGGCCAGCAAGCAAAGGGTTGAGAACATATTTCACATAGTCTATGTCAGTTCTTGGAGCAGTTATGTAGATAGATGTTGGAGTTCATATATGAGACCATCAGTCTTTCCTACTCCATCTGAAGCAAATCTCCTAGCTTGATTCAGAATCAACAGTCCGATCAATAGTCCCCCAAAGTCAGCCTTCCAAGAATCAAAATCAGAATCCGTCCGTAATGTGTGCGTATCTTCTTGCTAGGGTGGGATAGCAATCTTTGTTTGTTTGCAGTTATTCCCAACTCCTGGACCTCCCTCGATCTCCTTACAAGTCGTGATTTGAAAACGATAGGATTTAGAGGGAGCATTTCCAGAAATATCAATACAAGACGGTGCAGAGCGAGAGACCTCGGTACAATCTTGCTGACATCCGCAACTATCGTCTGGCGAATGCACCAAATAAGTGCCGACAAAATCAGATCCGTGAAACTTGATCGATTTCCGAGGACCTTCTCCCTTCAAACAGTGGGAGTCGTTCACGTCGACGGAGATGCCGCAATTTTCCGTACACGCAGTATCGTCGCAGAATTGCGCCCAAATCTTCCCAGTAGCAAACTGCACGTTCACGGTCCCGGTAAGGAAGACTGCGGCTTTGACGATAGAAGTAAGGCGAACCATTTCGTCAACGATGACAATTATATAGGATTTTCTGCATCGAGAATTTATCGTATACATGGATAAACTCTAAGGCAAGAAGTCTTCTGAGTTCCGTTCCAACCCATTATCTATATATCTGAACTTACGTGTCTTAATGTACCACTGTTACAATCAAAGTTCGTATCACATAAACTAGCCCTGTAAATTTTCTCAAACTTCATGTTGTGTTATTTGTTTTTAAACCTTTTAATAGTTTTATTTAAATTGAGACACCACATAGTATCCATACGTAGACATGTAGCCACACAAGGACAACTAACGACGTTGCTTTCTCAAGACTACTGTCGAATTTCGAAAAGACTCTTAGAGGATGAATCTTAGAGCCACGTGACGAAGTCATATGGGTCCATCTCACAGATAAGTTAGTAATTCCCGAAGTTCGGTGTACGATTGATGCTCCTGATTGTTCGTGTAGGGTGAAACGCTGACAAATCGTAATATAACTAAATAGATATGAAAGCAAACATTCTTTAATTCAACACCGTTCTTATACCCCTTACCTAAGTAGGTACCTAGATATGAACCCGAGAAAACATCACTGTCAAGTACTCCTGCGTTGATAAGGACAAGCTCTCTCGAGGTGTTAGGTATTACGGCCAATAAAGTAAGTACTCCTAAGGGAATCCAGGTGAGAAAGACAAACCACTGATCAGTCTCTATCTTTACGGAATAATTACTTAAAATCTGTCACACCACCTAATATGGAAGTCTGTACTGCTATTCAGCTCGCAATTACATAACGTAAATACCTAGGTTATGTAGGTACGTAAGCTTTTATCTACGACATAAGTAAACGAAGAATACGGACAAGAATTGGCTCCGACTAGGTAGGGTTCTACGCCCCTAGGTCACGCTGGGTACGTTAGAAAAGCATGGTATTAGTTAAAAAAAGGTAACCTTAAGGCATCCTAAGCACATTTAGAATGGTGGAAGTGTTGTAACAATAAGACCACCTATCTATAATATCTGAGGATTAACAGTATACTAATTCGGGTTTTCCACTTTCTTCAGCTAATGTCATATAGGTATGGTACCTATGTAGTTCGTCGATTCGCATTTTGACTATTCTCGTAGACTAAAATATACATGAGATAATTCGCCCAATTTACCCGTTAAGCTAGATGTATAGTCTAATAGAATAAGTGTTCCTCATATCTAGACGCAGGTTGATCACAGCGCGTTTTAGGATGGAAGCGGCGGGCGTAGTATCATACACAAGATAAGGAAAGATGAATAATAAGTGTGATGTATTTTTGAAGAAATTGTAAAAGCATGTGGGTAGCTCCCCAAGAGTGTTTGGTACCTTCTAGGGCAAAGCACTTTCTATTCTTTGTACTAGCTATCTACATCACGCCTACCTATGCCTTCTAATGTCATTGCTTAAAGTTGGTGATCTGAAATCAGTGGGCATATTTTCCAACAAAAAAGGGAAACCCTAAGAAAAATAAAAATAAAAAATGGAGGGGGAACCAAAAAATCTATTGGACATAATCACTAAATCCGCAAGAGATGTGGCAGGAAATGCTAAACCGCCTATCAGCACTGAGTAGTTTCCTAATTAGGAAATAAAGAGGCAGTTGCCTCGAGATCAAAAGATCAAATAATGGTGGTGAAGTAATGGGAAGTTACATGTGGGTAGGTAGGTAGGTAGGTACCTTATACACACGTAGTTCCTCCCAAGGTACGTATACCTTTTGGTAGGTA
This sequence comes from Daldinia sp. FL1419, assembly GCA_025201765.1. Lineage (NCBI taxonomy): Eukaryota > Fungi > Ascomycota > Sordariomycetes > Xylariales > Hypoxylaceae > Daldinia > Daldinia sp. FL1419. The sequence continues at coordinate 380,338 of MU623348.1, forward strand.
GATGTGTAAATTTCAGCTTTCAGGAAAGAGCCTCCAGAAGCTACCACAGTTTGCATCAGTCAGTTATCACCATAACTAGGTAGGTACCAACCATGTGAGCACTTACCATAATTCGTACTTTCCTCCATGATTTTTATTTCTTTATTTTTTTTTCTTTTTAGTTACTGATTCAACTTTTTCCTACGGAAATTAAATAAATATTCGTACCTTCCTCCATCATTTTACCTCTACCTACTGATTTGATTTTGCCTACCGCCCTACCCTTTTCTATATAAACATTACCAGTCTCTACCATCTTTCCATCCTCCTCTCTCTTACCATCATCATCCTTTAAATTTTTTTTCAACCCACAATCCTTAGCTTTCAACCTCCATCCTCCATCCTCCGTCCTCTTTCTACGATCTATCTTTTGTCGTATATCATCTATCCATCCTACACCCTCTAGGTACCACACCAGCATACTACCTACCATACAAGAATCTTCATCCCTATTAAACAACAATGAATTACATCAAGGTAAACACTCTTTCTTGACTTTAATCTAATTTTTATCCACAATACCTATCCGTACTACCTAGCACATGCGCATAACCTCATCATTTAAAATTATTCCCTTTTTTGCACTCACTATCCCATATCACTATTACCCTACACGATCCTACCATACTTTCTATCTTGCTCTCGGGCCAAGCTCGTTCGCACGCTTCAAATGTTTATCAATCCCTCAGTTCTTACATATTCGTTTATGTTCCACTTTTCCAGCGCTAATATTTTCCAATCGCCTTAGAACGACCTGACGAGATACCTCCTCCTTCCAAGAAACCCTACTTTCGCCTTCCTTCGCCTTACTAACCTTAATATTCGTACGCGAGGGTCCTGTTTCTCTCAAGAAAAACTGTGAGCGGGAGCAGATGTGCCTGTAAACTCTCACAGCCCGATTCTGGGGGTGGCCCGTTGGCGTCTTAAAAGGACAACACTCAACCCGTTCGGATGCCCGTGAACGCTCTTACGAAAGCTAGCGGAAGAAAAAAGTCGTGCGTCGAGATATTCCGGCTTGTCGCAGCGGAACAAATCCATCGCATGCACCCGATCCCTCCTACCTTCGGGTTTGAGCTCACTATATTCTCCACAACAAGTACTCAACGAGGTTAGGAGTTCAGTCGGCACATTGGCTTACTATCTCGTTTGTGTTTTTTAACCTCCCCTTGACGCCCGGAGGTGACTGGGGATACGTTCTCGGTAACGCCTAGGAGAGTGACGTTGTGGCCTCTCCGACAGCACCCGCGGACTGCGATTTGTTCGCCCCGCCTGCGACACGGTTGTCTAAGAGGTTATTCCTTGTACGCAAGGAGGTATAGCTGGAGAGCCGTTAGAAAAACCGTAACCCTAGCTCTGTGAACTTGCGTCAGACGCAGAGTGGTGTGGGTCGAGAGAAGCAGGGCCCCCATATCTAATTGCCGACTTAGATGGCGTACGTTGATCCAGGTATGTAATAACTCCCCTCTCCCCCTCTCTCAAGAACCGTTGAAGAACGTATACTGCTAACCCTTAGTTGATGCATTTTATTACTAGTAGAAGCAGAGTCTTGCTCAGGGTCAATTTTCCTCTATGATCCTTGACAACGCTCCTCGCTCGTGTTCGGTGCTCAAGATTGCCGGACACTTATGAGCTTAATTTTTGAATTGCTATTACCTACTATAAGTATCCCTTTTTTTTCGTCACGTTCATTACCTTGTGCAGTGTCGTGAAGAAGAAATATCGTACTCAAGTGACAGAACCATCTAAGAAAGCTTGGTTATACTGGGGTGAATAGTTTATCATTAACCTTTTGACATCCATAACGCCATCAAGCCTTGTAATTCCATGATCTCTTTCCCTCTATCACTTCCGCTCGCAACTCCATACTCATTTCACGGGGGAAGAAGTCCTCTCCGCACAAAACCCAGCATAAAAATTTGGATAAAACACAAAGTCTATAAAGATCGAATACCTAGCGAACTAGTGAAATATAACTGATACACGATTTGCACACTAGATTCTCTACTGCAATTCTCTTTCTTGTGTGAAAGTCGCCGATTTGTATGGCTCTTCTTGCTGCTCTGGAATGCTCATGCCTCGCCACGCGCCGCCGTGCTTCGAGAGGGTCATTTTCCGAGTTGGATGACCGTTGCTATCGGTGGTAGAGGCTACGCCGACGTCCAGGAGTTCGACATCGCTATTGCTGCGGCCGTGTCGTCCGGTATCGAAGTCCGGAGGGCCTTCGCTGAGAACCGACCACTCTTGCTTAATGCTGATCTTGTTTCGGGAGTCTCCTAGTCGATTGCCGGATGAGGAGGGACCGAAACTGTTGAATGTCGAACCGACGGCTGCGCGTGTGGTGCCAAAAATCTTCGGGAGCGCAAGACTGAAAAGTGATCGCACTGCCGGCATGCACGCGCAGATGATACCCACGGGCACTTCGATCGTCGACCAGTATCCCGTCTCAACATAGTCCTCTGTGGGTCAGGTTAGGATTACCGCCAGTGCAATGATATTCCTTTTGCTGGAAAAGCACTTACGCGTAAGATTTTGAGTGGTACCAAACCGGATGAGTGAGTAAAGACGGACGATGCTGACAATTGTGATACTATACAACATATTAGCACCTGCCGTTTGGCATAGACTTTCAGGATACCACATACAAGAAGCCGACAGCAAACATAGCAATAATTTGCAACCTCTTCCTCAGCGATAACGACAGAGCGAACAGTTCGGGGAGCGGAAGGATAATAACCGATAAATCCAATGCGATGTTGATAGCTGCGGCAGACCATCCCAGTATATTAATGCTGATACACTTGGTTTCGAATTCGCCGTCCCATTGCAACCAGGCACCTTGTACGGGATTGCATTGGAAGATTAGAAGGAAGTCGTAGGTGATAGCGTAAACTAGGTTGATGGCTATCAGAGTATAAGTGATAAGACGGAACGACCGCTTCGGGAAGACCTTCAGGTAGAAGAAGAGAATGGAGACTTTGGTCAGAGAGAGCGACGTGATATATATAAGTTCATCATAGTAATATAACTGTTTCTTGTATTAGCAACGTAATTGGCGACTCTCAAGATTCGCCGGTTGACAGGTTAACTAACCCGAAGGACTTCTGTTATATGGTCGTGCGGAACGAACCACATGTCCAACCCAAGCCCGTTCTGGGTAACTGGTCGAAAGTTAGCATTGGAGCAGCTCCTCGTATTACGATAGGCAACTTACGAGGTATGGAGAGGCCCGCGAGAGCCAATGCGAGAATCTATAATATAGGTTAGAGAAGACAAGTGAATAAGGACCCCGTTCTTGAAAGCATACCATAACCAAACACATGACGGAGTCATCGTAGCCCCAATCGTGTGGTCCAATAAGTCTCGCCGCACATCGTAGAATGAAAGCAAAGAGACCAAGAGCTCCGAATACTATCGCAATGATCCAAACAAGGTCACGCCTATCCTCGCCTTCCACACCACAGGTTTCCGACGAGAACTTCTTCGTAGCTGATGTAACTCGAGTCAGCCGTGGATATACAGACTAAGATCATCTCTTCGACTCACCTAATTGATCACGGATCGAGCAGCTAGCAGTCACGCATTCGGTTATTTGGAATTGTAGCGACGCAGTCGTGCAGATACAAGTTGTGTTGCTCATTGAGCAGTCCGAGTTGGCAGTCGATGTTAGGATACATTTTAACTAAAGCACTTCTTAGCCAGAGATCTTCGACGACACCTCCCTCGAACGGCTTTCTCTCTATCCCCTTCTGCCTCTGCCTCTCTCCTCAACCTCGCCTCCCTGGAAGGACTTACACCACAAGCGGGGGCTCCTGTAACGTCGAGAACGGCCAGCGCTGGTTGAAGCGCCGACAGGCATAGCAAAAGCAACGAAAGGAACTGCATCCTGCCCGATCGCATCGCAAAAAGAAAATCACGAAAAGATCCAAGGTTATTAGGGGGGGGGGGGAAGCAAAACGAATGACACCGCAGAACCATAGAAATTTTTAAAAGGGAGGGAAACCCCAGACTTAGTATATTTTCTGGAGAGACGTTCTAACGTTCGCGCCACCCTCTTTATTTTTCACCAGGAGGAGAGAGGCCATGTGTAGCGGCGGACACTAGGGACTCGGTAAGGCGAGGACGACAGACCAGGACATCAAAGGACTGCATGGTGCCGATCAGTGGTACCGATTTCTGCTCGCATCTCGTGTTTTCCTTCGCATGGGCAGCAAGAATTCACTAATGTAGCTTCTGGGGACCCAGCCTTGTGGGACACATCCCGGCCCGTACAGTTTCGTCGATGTCTACAAGCTGGTGTGACAGCTAAGCTACAGCTAAGCTCGAAACCGGCAATCTGCCGGTGGCGATAATTCCGCGATCAAGGCCCTGGTCTACTCGTCTTGGCCCTCAATTACTATGTCCATGCGTGGTTTAGTTTCTAGACCTGCCGAATCAGGAGATGTCGCCCCCAGGTTGAGGAAGCGTCCAAGCAAGATAAAGGAGGCTTGTTGACGTACTTGGGACTCGGCGGCTCGGTGTTATTGCGCTACCCTTGTAACCTCGAGGCTAGACGGCGCCCGGTTGCCGGGGACAAAACTGTGATTTATTATGAAGTGACATCGTGGTGTTCGCTTAAGCTTCTCGAAGCTTTTTTCCATCGACCCGACAGTGGCTGTTCCGGCGCGATCCGGCCGGGGTAAAACATTTGCTCAGATGCCGATAATTGTTAGTGATGTTACCCAACCGTTGTAGCTTCATGCATGTAAATGCAAAGCTACACGACCATTCCGGAGTGTTGGTAAGTAGGTAGGTACCGTACATAGTATATTATTACCCATTACCCCCAGCTCGAGAAATCCTGATTAGCATGACACATCTAATCAATTTTAGACTGACGAGCTTTTAACAATCTGGCATAAATTTTATGCGGCTCAAAGCACGTTCCTGACCAGCATCATATTCGAAATCGCGCGTAAGACCCCATAGGTGGACGGAATGCCGAATAGGGTTAATGTCCCCGTGGCAGCTCCGTACCTATGCCTCTGATGATTTGCTGGGCGAAGGATCCTAACCCGAAGCGATTAGAGCCGCGTACCGGTCTCGGACGGCGTAATAAAACGATCTGAAAAGTTCCACTCCGGTAGTTGTTCATTACGTGCGGTTGTTCGAACCCCAGAAAGCCGGAGCCCACATAGGCACACAAGAAAAACGTGTTCCAGGTAAACGTTACTTCCGCAAACTCTGACAGCAGATTGTTTCGAATCATTTAAGTCAAGCCCGCCTCGCTTCCATTCGTTCCCCTAATGCTTTACCGAGCAAAGCCACACTTGTATCATATTCCTCTAGACTCCCCTTTTCTGGATTGATATATATCAGATACTGACAAAACATTATTTAAAGAGAATATATAGTCAGAACTAGAGCCAGAATTAGAGTCAGATCGGGGTTTATTCCATCTACGCTGGGCATCTCTGGGCATCCAAGACACTAGAAGGAAGACGTCGCGCTAGACCCACGGCAAGTCTCCAAACTCCCGAAATGTCGTCGGTGGCTTTCTATTACACATGATTAGCTGTACAGGTACTCATTTAGAAGAGACGAGATACGCTTTGACAATAAATGCCTAATCTTATCACCCCCCTTACCCAGCAACCAGGTCGGTTTCTGTATTGTCGAAAGGTAGATCTCCACACTAGCGTTGGTTCCGTCGCCCCCATTGAGTTAGCTGCGATGATAGCATACTACAGCTCTTGGCCGCTAGCTATTTAGTAGAGATTACAACTTCAAGCTGACAAGACGGAGTCGGTGGGGCGCTCTTGTAATAGGGGGAAGGAAGAAAAGATAAATCCATCAATATAGCATGGCCAAGCTCCTTATTCGCCTCGATATATAGGAAATAAATAGGTAATAGTCTCCCGAGGCAGAGTATATTAACACAGGGATAGCCGTATATGAAGTTGAGTACTTCAAGCAACTGCCCCAGCGTAAAGTAAGCTTTGATGTGCAACAGCCCATAACCATACGATTCCAACAGTGGAAAGAGAGAACTCCACCGCGGAGATAGTTATGATTATTATAGCATTAGCGTGGGTCGTTCTACAGTAGCTGTTTACTACTATTATATGTGCTATGTATTATGACATTCGAAGAATGCTACGCTGATGCTGACATATATGGGGACTTAGCGATCCAAGTCATTCCGTATACGACACCGGGATCGGAAGACTGCATAGAGTGAACATCACTATATACTATTCTATCCGAGCGTTACTCGGGCCGCCTCCGCGACACCGACCGGAAGATCGAAAGGTTAAAGTTCACTTCGCTTCCAAATATCAGGGGCTGAATCGTCGGTGATCGTCAACAAAACAACCATAGAAGGATGACGAAAATAACTAAATTTTCCCTAAGTACCTAGTCAGCAGAACTGACTAGCTGTTGTTGCTAACGTTTTCTGTAATCGAGGTCGGCTAAAGGCTTGAGTGCGGGCCGCCGTCTATTTGGAGAATGGCAAGGTCCCTAAAGATGCCACGCAAATCTCCGTAATATAACTTGATCTACGGGATTCTTTACACTCGATTACTGCTTCTAGTACGCGAAGGAAGTTGTGTATTGCGTAGACCGCCTGAGGATCCGTACGTGAGGCTAAACCCCCTAGTTTTCTTAGGCTAGAGACCGCTGCCGTTCCCGAATTGGGAACAGAAAAGCTAGGTAGTTAGCCGTAATAATGCCATTGCATTAGCCTGGATAGAGATGAGGCTTGAGATCCATAGTATGTTTCGACTATCTCGATTCGTCCTGCTGCGACAGACCTTAGCTTCGAACATTGGAAGCTATTCCTCCAAGGAAATTGCAACGCATATACATGTATTACTACTTTATGAGTAAGCCGCTGGAATAATACGGTGAAGTATTTGGCGCGGAAAAACGCCGCACTATTGATTGTTTGGTGAAACAAATGAGGTAATGCTTCTCGACAATATAAACATCAACATGGGAACGGGCTTTCCCGTGAGGTTTGCAATGAAAAGTGAGCGTCTGAATTGACGGCTACAGACCTCTTTTACTATAGTCCAAATACGTTTCATATAGGGTTGTATCAATGAAAAATCTCATGACCTAGTTGGTTCTTGACATTATGCCAGAGCTGTTGTACCGCCGACAAACAGACAAGAATATCGAACACCGAACACTCTTCCTAATAGAGCCGAACTCGCCAGGTGAGTTGGTGATAATGGACCCGGCTGAACTTCTTTATCCCTTGGGCAAATTTCAATAGTCGCGCCTCACATGAAAGATTTATTATTTGGGAATTTCGGGCTAGGTCTCGCGATGTTATCATACGGACGCCACCATATGGGCTGTATCTAGTAAGCTAATAACTCGATACCTAAAGCTGAATTTGAACGATAACTATCAGAGAACGCGTTAAGTTAAAAAGGAACCAAGGGCAAATGGATAGATAGCCCGACGACTGCTCGGTAACCCAGTTCCGTTCGAGCGATTCCGGGATAGTCATTGGCCAGAGAGACCCGACAAAAGAGATAGATCTTGGCAGGAAAAGCTGGGGAAGATAACAAAGTATGAAGATCTTTTACGTGCCAGAGCTCGACGATCAGGTGGTGCTGGTCGCCGATAAAGAAAGGTTGTATTGTGGAAAAGATGCTTGTTTATTTGCCAATTCTAGCGGAGAATGTCCCTGTAAAGTTTTGGAGCTTAGGGGACCAGGGCTGCCAGGTTATGGGTGGGCCTGGTGGGTGGTCTTTCTCCGAACATGAACATTGCTTTACACCGCCTGCTCGTTCTGCTTTGTGCCCACTTAAAAAGTTCTGCCGTCCTAAAAATTTCCTTAGGCCCCTCCAATTGGAAGAACGATTTTGAACTTCTAGCGACAAGCATTTATCACATCTCGAAAGCTGGATTGAAAAGATAAGCAAATAGGAAAAATGTTGAGACAAATGTATGAATTGCGCAATATTATTCTGAAATAATATCATACAATAACTAACGAGATATTAGAAAACCCCGAAATGCGCGCTCGAAACGAGCTCTCGAGAAGAAAGCACCGAAGGTAGTCGAGAATCCCAAGACTGCTCTTTTCCTGTACGTTATTCAATCTTGGCCAGTTGGTGTCGCGGAAAGAAACACTCGCATCGTATATAATAAACCGGGAAACTAATTAGCTGGTTAGCCGTGGAACCACCTGTTCGCAAGTCGTACAAGATGCCCTTACCGACCTCTATTCCTTACGCCAGCCACTCGCCAAGAAGTTCACCAAGAAGAACGCCATTCACCCGTTCGAGGATCCTGCTTCGCTCGAATTCTTTAGCGAGAAGAATGACACATCGCTGCTCGTATTTGGCAGCAGCTCCAAGAAGCGCCCGCATACATTAACCTTGGCGCGCACGTTCGCAAGCAAGATCCTCGATATGCTAGAGCTACACCTAGACCCGGAAAGCTTCCGACGCATAGCTCAGTTTAAGGGTCGCAAGTTTGCTGTTGGTCTCCGGCCTATGATGTTATTCTCAGGCACCGCCTTCGAGAGCCCTGTCGCAAACGAATACACCATGGCCAAGAGCATGTTGATCGATCTGTTCAAGGGCGATACCTCTAGCGACAAGATTGATGTAGAGGGACTACAGTATATCGTGTCCGTGTCGGCCGATGAGCCCGTGGGCGATGCTGTTAAGCCAGCGATCCACCTACGCATCTACCTTATCTCGACAAAGCGTAGCGGACAGCGCCTTCCCAGAGTCGAAGTGGAGGAGATGGGTCCTCGTATGGATTTCCGCGTCGGTAGGATGCAGGAGCCCGAGGAAGCAGTACTGAAGGAAGCTATGAAGACAGCCAAGGTGGGCGAAGAGAAGACCAAGAAGAACGTAACGACGGATAGCATCGGTGACAAGATCGGTCGCATCCACCTTGGTAAACAGGATCTCAGCGAACTGCAGACGAGGAAGATGAAGGGTCTTAAGCGAAGTCGAGATCTGGAAGACGAGGAGATGGAAAATTCTGTTGTCGATGAAGACGCTCTGAAACGCCAGAAGAAATAATTAAGTTTTTGCGGTAAAGCGCATGGAATGGCGTTCTGGCTGGTTTGATTGAGATTACTACATTACATGTATATGTCTTGTGGAGTTGGGAGTTCCCCCTTTTGATGATATCTATACCTCATCCAATCTTCTTCCTACGGCTAAATAAATAGCATCTCATGCCTCCTACTGCCGTGACTTAAAATCTTGATATAGCTTGCCTACTACCTTTCGACCTTCGTTATCCCCTGAAATCCACTCCTCCGCTCGGAAGAGATCGAACATGCCGACTTTCTCCAGGAGAGGTAGTGATGCGCTCAACGACTCTTCTAGCTGCGCCTTTTTGTTTTCATCTCCGATCTTATGTGCTTCGTTGTAGGCGCGGATATTTATAAGAAGAGCACTATAGAGTTCAGATTAGTAGCTTGCAACATCTAATATAAAGAGACTTACCCAACGGTCCCTGTTTGTACTTTACTTCCATTCGGGAGTGTTATTTGAGGCATCTCAACCCCAAAGGCGGCGGAATTGATAGCCGCGAGCTTATTCTCGCGGTCGACAGTGTTATCTGCCATGGCTATTATAAGGGTATTGAAGGTAACGTCCCCTTTGATATATACGAGACGATGATAAAACGCTTAGGAAGCAATCGAATGTCGAAAATCCGATTCGGGGTTAACTATGTTAAGCTCTAGATAACTATTATTTACACAAAAACATTTCTGCAACCATGGAATTGACTCCGGCTTTTATATTCGTGTGACCATGCCTTTTGCTTCTCTGTTGGTTGTTTAAAATAGAACGGGAACGCACCATATTTGGATTGATAGTGGGTTGCTGAATCCGGCCGAGAAGATTCCTCCGAAAACCCCGACTTCTCGGAGCCGTGGCCCCCACTATTTTCGGCGGATGGTATAACCACCTCGAGTCCCCTCTTTTGGCGATAACCTCTCCAGCCAGAAGATTAGTGCATCATATCGGAACTTAGTTACGGATACATTACTAATAATATGGTTATATCATGATCGTGGTATGATTCTGCTTCCAACGCTTGGGTAGAAGCGTGGACATTGGTGGGATTTTACGTTTGATAAATCCGGAGAAATATATCGGCAGCTCGTTCAGAGCAGTCATGGCATATATAGTATCTAGATACACATAATAGGCCGCAGAACTATGACGTTCATCTTATCTATACCTATCCATTGGGATAAAGGAGTTTGAATTTAGTACTATAGGTCCTCTAGTGCGAACTCGACATAGGCATGCGCTCTATTTATACATAGCTATTCACAAACCAAGACCCCGAAAAGCCTTGTATATGCAACCATAGGAGGAAATCTCAAGATACCTATCCTAAGCGACGAAGATAGGTCGAAAAGGTTAATAATGGGCGGTCTATTCAATCTCCATTCGGGTCTACCTATATATTGTTTAGGTAGTATTATTTACGAAGTGCCTCGAATCCCTTGCATCAGCCTCTAGGTACGGTGCACCATTAGTGCAAAACCGACAAAACCCAAAACGCAAATAAAAATTCGTTCGATTTATAGTATGCGCTATATTTATAGCGCATTAGTACGCTAAGACCCCTATGATTACAGCGCTTTTTAGTGGATCATACGCTATAAGTATAGCAATTAAAATATAAGAATGTTAATTGGTCAATTAAGATTTAACCTTAAATTGACTTTATAGATATTTCTTTGGAAAGCGCTATATTTATAGTGAATACTTCCACTAAACTCACTATAATTACAAGGGGCTTAATGCTATTATTTACTTAAGTTATAGCGCATTTAATAAGTACCTACAAAATTTTTATTGCTACTAAAATGCCCTATATTTATAGCGGCCTTGGTACTGTAATTACAGCGGGTTTAATAAGGTCTCAGAAACTTTTTAATAACCATTAAAATATAATGTACTAATCACTAAAAAGCGCTGTAATTATAGGGGTCTTAGCGTACTAATGCGCTATAAATATAGCGCATACTATAAATCGGACGAATTTTCATTTGCGTTTTGGGTTTTGTCGGTTTTGCACTAATGGGCCACCGTACTCTAGGCTACATTAGCCGTGGAAAATTCTTTGGTAACTAAGACACTTCTACAGCACGAGAATGCACGAAAATGCTGTCTCACATAAGCGGCTTTGGTATGTTCTACAGCAGTGAACTCGAGATGGGCGACGATACTCATCCGATCAGGGCAATATGGAACTTACCGTCGACGCCCGAGTGCTCCTCTGCCACAAATCTCCTGCATCTGAAGAACAGATAAACTAATCGTTCGATGATTATATTAAAGCTAGCTAACTTCGAATAAACCCCTAGATTAGTAGGGAGAAAAGGAAAGCCTTGGTTCGGTATCTTAAATAGTGCCCTTCCAACAGCTTGAAATATAACAATAGCCGCTAATAGTACTAACTATACGATCTTGACATGCTTACTTCCGGATATTCAGAGGAATAGAGAATTCGATAGTTGAATGGGAGCGGTTTCTACCATACTGGGCGCATTATGAGATATTTGCAACAAGCGGTATCAATGCTTCCATTCATGCAGCCATGGGTGCTATAATTAAACCCTTGCATATTATGTCACGTCATTTCATCCCGTGCTTAGGTTTGTGCATATGTACCTATGCATTGTGCATGTAATACCCCTGCAAATGGCAATCAAAATTCCCATGTGTCTCGAATTGAGACTCTGGTTGTAATCGATAAGCCCTTTACGATTTTCATACATTGTGCAATTATATGTAGGATGACCACATATGGCCGTGGAAAGAACCTATCCAATGGAACTAGAATGTGGTATGGAGTATATTCCTGGTCTTATTGCCTTCAATCGTAAATATTTCGTAGCTTTTTGTCTTGGAAGTGGCCCATGGGTGTACTAATACAGTTAGGGAACAAGCAAATTCAGCTTTCCACGTTGCCAAGTCTCAGCTACACAAAGAGAACCCTTTGGGGGCCCTTGGCTACGTAAGTTGGAATATGACTTGTGTAAACCAAGACACAAACATGATAAAAATCATTAAACAGTGAGTTAACAAACCCCACGGAAGTAGGTCCTTTCACAAAAAAAAAAAGGTAATTCAGTATCCCGTCGCTTTACGCTGCGCAGGGATTGATAGTTAAATGCGCCAACGTGTTAAGGGGTAAAAACGCTTCGACCTTCTGGATCTATTTTAACTTTAGTCAGCGCTTCTGGAAGCTTAGCATCGACATTTGACATATCTTGGAATGACGCGCCAAGGAATACTGGTGATAGGTACTCTCCTAACTCCATAATGCGTGTATAGTAAGTACGGACCCGTAGTATAAGGCGAGATATTATGTGGCAAGACAGGCATACAGATGAATCTTGAGTTTTGAGTGGTTTCAGGTCGCGGATATATCAAAACCTCGCAGAGCCCCTTTTCAACGTTACCTATCTTATTGACTAAGCTTTCGGGAATTCGGAGTCATTTTGACTACCTTTTTTTTTCTTCGACCGTCGTCACCCTGCGACCAAAAACATTAAATCATGGTTGTTAGACGTTGATTGCAGCCTGTTGGATTTGCCTTCTGTCTATTGGAGCACCCTGGCTCGTAGACCTGGCAGGCTTGCCGATCTCTATGAAATGCGTGCGTGTATCGATTGGTTTTCATACGTATTTGTGGGTTGCGGTTCCGGGGGAAGATGAGCAAAAGGTAGACCACACGTAGCAGCATTATGATTACCGTCTTACAAACTTGTTCTGCATCGTGACTATCTATTATTGCACCATTTCTTCCATTCACTATTAAATTCAAGCCGCAATTCCGGGTGCAGTGGCTCACTTTATGATATATCGGACGCGGTGTGGATGGGTGGATGGGTGGTTGTAAGCGGGGGAAATAGTCAACGGGTGGATATCTTTAATTGTATGCGTTTAGATTATTTACTACCATGCCCTCATGTATCATTTAATGTCGATGTAAGTTGCCAAGTTACCTCGTCGAAATACACAAATAATAGGCAATCCAGGTCCCCAATAGGTGATATAATACGTACATGTAAGTAAGAGGCAAAGTATTTCTATGTACCTAATATTAGTTACCTAATGCAGTATAATGTGCTGACGCGCAATTATACCATTTATTGTTGATCTTTTCTAGGTAGTCGCACCTGCAGTGTGTACAGTACCACATTTAGGGTACGCCTCGGCTGAGCCGCTTTATTACAACCAAAAGACCTCCGTCACTATCCTTGAATACTGGTTGTTGGCCCCACAACTATAGGGAGAGGTACATTATGTACACCATACATCAATGTATCTTTTTGAGACCCTGGAACCCGTGAATAACCAAGACCCGACGTGCCTTCAGCTTTTTGAAACACCAATTTGCTAGCTTAACTTGTCCGTCGTTCTTAGTCTTTCGTTATTCACCTTTTTTTTTTTTTTGCGCCCACATTCGTTTGTGCCTATAATTTTTCTGTTTTATTTTATTTCCCCCCCCTAAGCCCCTGTCTTCGATATAATTATATCGCAGAAAGGAATAATTTTCGCCATTGTTTTCTATTCCACACTCTAGGCGGGGAAGAGAGAAAAAAAACATCGTTGCTGCATCAGCTAACCTAATGACTTAAGGTGACATCGTTGTATTGAACCTTGAGAGATAAACCCTTCCTACCCCTCTAGGTCCTCCCTCATAACTAACCCAAGGTTGCGAAATTCCCCCTATTTTGATCGCCAGGGCAATTGAGAAGCAGATCTACTAACAGATCTGTCCGCTGACATTCTAAAAACCTACCCTTAGCTGGGCTGATCCACCCAGCTGCAGCGACACTTGCCATGAAATGAGTGGCTCAACCTTGACTGCTACGGTCCTGCCAACCGTCAAGCCCGAACAGTCATTTCAATCTCCCAGCCATTCTAATTCGCATTCTCACTCGCATTCCACTTCGGACATCTACCAAACCCAATCAGCTTCGACTACCTCCTCCCACAATCGATCCTCGAGCGTTAATACTCCCCTTGGCTTACCATCTTTCGATGTACCGACTTTCGACTTTGGCACAGATTTTGATCCGAAATTATCCTTCTCAGACCGACTTGTAGAGGATAATAGTACCAATGAGAAGCCTACGATCGCTCCCACCGAAGACAGTATGCCCGGCCCTGAGCCCAGGACAGGCAAGGTGGGAAAATGGAAAACAGCAATGAATCGATCGCCTAGGCCTTCGTTACAAGTTACAGAGGATTCCGAGGGGGTTGGGGGAAAAGGATCCAGTAACGATGAGAGTACAACCAACTCTAAGCTCTTAAGCCCAAACCCGCAAGAGTCGTATAAGGGTGTGTCAGAATCGCTTGTGTCGTTTGCTAAACGCTCGTGGATGTCTGGATCACGGTCACCTTCGCCGAATGACAAGAAAGAGGAAAAGAAAGACGAGACGGAGGCGGCATCCAGTGGAAGATTTGGTCGAGAACGTTCAGCCAGCAACAGCTCAATTATGAAGCTTAGGAGGTCTTCGCGGAAGCGCCCGGCATCGCCTGCTAGCAGTGACGGTGGCAAGTCAACTGATTCTATTAGTAAATTCGGCACATATCTTAATAGGATCAAACAACGGCAACCAGGGATGTTAACCAAGGGGAAGTCTCATATTGATCATGAAAGTCCTACATCGTCAACGGCCAGCATTGCGCCTCCATCTACTGAGACTCGCCAGTCCCATAACTCAGAGACGAGTAATAGTACGTTTCCGGATGAAGTCCCGACCGTAAAATCGTCGCGGATTCGAGACCCTCTTTGGTCGGCGTTTAAGAGTTTAGATAACGACTATCATAAATTCCAGGCGCAGGCAAAATCCCATATCAATACCGCCGCCACGAAGATGGAAATGATTCGAAGCGTATTGATGCGCTTCCTGGGAAACTACGCGAATCATTCGTCAAATAAGAAGTTGCATCACGAAGACCTAGAACGGAGAGCTATCATTCTGGACAAATGGTGGAAGGGACTTCTAGAGCTACTTGATGGAAAAAACCAACAACCTGTAGCGGGGGCTGACAGGCCCGACTTGCTTGACGCCATGGCATCCATCATGATGCGACCGGAATGGCGGCAGTGTAACAATAGATTTTGTCCGCTGTCAGATCGAGACCCTCCAGAGCAATCCGAAAAACGGACACGGGCTAGCTCTACTATGTCTTCTTCCTCGCTCGACTCTACGGATTCCACATTCCTTGCCGAATCTGCAAGGCACAATGTGGAAGTCATGTTTATCACAAACTTGGTGTCGCAAATGGCCATCGTGGTGGAGAAGATTTCGCTTCGGAATGCACCTTTAAGCCTCGTCAATTTTGCGGGTAAAGTTTACGCGTATGCCTTCTTCTTTGCGCCGGGCATCGCGGAAGTTCTCGTGCGCTTGTGGTCTTTGAATTCGGAACAGTTACGCCGTGTTGCAGACGAGTTTGGCTTACCTCGATACGGCGGAGGTGATAGCGATGCCATCACAGCGCTCTTCCCTCCTGCTGTCAGCGGGCTTAGTTGGTCCTCTGTCAAGGGCTTGTCCAATTTGCTTAAGCAACCTGCAATCTTACCAGTGATGGCAGCTCAAATCTCCTGGAGAGGGTCATGGATCTCCAGATGGGCAGGACGCGATACGGACTTATTCTTCATATTTTGCAAGTACTATTATGTGTTGGCTGAAGAATTCATGCCATCTGGCCTAGCCCTCATCGAAAAAGCTCGCGCACCTGGTTTTGTCCTCGTGAACGCTCAGATATTATCTATTCTAGACTCTACTATACACCGCCAGGCAGCCGTTGAGGCAATGTTAGGGCCTCCTCTTTCAGATACGGTTCACGGCGCTGATGCGTCTGCCATGACTATGCCGATGGCGCCAAATAACAATATTATGAAAGGGATGAACGAAAATCGCCTTATAGTACTCCTTAAAGACTTCTTGTCTAACGCCTCGATGGTCTTCGCAGGTGCACGACACACATTTGCCGAGTCCTTTATGTCTATTATGAAAGCTGTCGCCAAGCGGACTTCGCAATTCGATCACAATGCATGCTTCACGATTTGTGATTTCCTGGAAGAGGCGTTGGTCGCTTACGATAATTTCGTTGACGTCGAGAGACCTGGATTCACCTACGTTGATTGGCTCTTCTGGATCGAAGTTTGTAAGAAAATAATGAGTTCAAATCATACGATGTCCGAGATTCGAGTAGTCTCTTTCATCTTCTCAATCTGGGATATCATCGAAAGCAATCAGTCACGGAAGGAGATCGTATGCTTAGAGTGGTTACTCCAAGAGGAGGTCTTTAATAAGTTATTTACCAATTGGTGTCCTATGGTCAGAGCTTACTACATGCGCTTGCTCTGCTGGAGACTATGCAGAGATGATGGTAACGCGAATGATTCGGACGTGTAAGGATCCCCTAACCCTTCTGGTTCTAACACTTTGCTCACTTTCTACAGGAAAATTTTTCTCGTCGTTTACTCTCGCCTCAAGACCGTATGGTCGCATTATCTTTGGCTAAAGCAAGTCGCTGAAGATAAAGGAAAGTTTCCGCCTTCAACCGCGCCATCATTCCCCGCCCCTGGGAAGCGGTTTATGATTATTCGTAGCGAATTGCCAACAGTGCAGACGGGGCTTATGATAGGCTTTGATTCTTCTGCCTCATCACCACAAGCCGACTTTCAGTTAGGTCCAGCAACTGACTTTGAATCTATGGACACTATTGATTTCGATATTGAACCGAGCTCCCAGAAAAAGAGAAGCAGCATTTTAGGTAAAATCTTCTCTTTTAGTAGCAATACTTCCGTCAGTAGCGATCTGGAATCTGTGAGGCGCGAGACTGCGGCTTCGCGTACTCGTCCAATCTTGCCTTCCAAGAGGTCCGCCAATTCCAGTCCGCCTACATCCGACTCCGATAGTATAGGCTCATCGCCAATTTACGAAGAGATGCAATCGGTTTTCAAATTTACGTTATCGTGGAATCCTGCTGGCACAATGCCCCCGCCTAACCGCATACTTACTCGGCCGCGCCTACCAAGCCCGGCGCAATCCTGCGTCGCTGCGAAGGGCCGGGTTGGTAATTTACCACTTGCCCCTAATCATCCAGCTGCAACCCGAGCAATATCTGGAAGCCCTAATCCTGGCTTAGTCGATTCCGCGAGGAATGCCGATCCGTCCGAGATACCTTCATCACCTTCGTCGTCTCGCCACATTTCCATATCATTTGACCACCGACAGAGTTTGAGTCAGACGAGCCCTATCGGGGGAAGCAGCGACGACCTACCACTTCACAGCCCTGTGAGCCCATCCAGTCAAAACAAAGATGAGATGCCCATCTCCAGTCCAGCCTCAGTTGCCCCGATACAAGAACCTATCGTCATGCCAGTTGAACCAAAAGGCGTCTATGCTACGGGTGCTAAGTATGCAGGGCGAGCCTTGGCAGAATGGAGCCTGGTTGTCGCCGAATGTAATAGTTTCGTTGATCGAAGGCGAAGCGAAGGCATTCCAGGCTTAAGCGATGTGGAAGTACCAGCTCTTGAAATGGAGGGTTTCAGGAAGATTGGTTGATTGGCTTCCTAGCACCTTAAACAGGCCCTAGGAACTTGGATTGCATAGCCGGCGTCATAAAGCAAAATATTGAGCGATTTCGTTGCGGATTACGGTATAAAGAGCCAGGTACCTTGCGGGGAGTTTGGAGTTAACCTTTGGCACATTCGAGGTTTCGGACAACTATTAGGCCTCGTATACATTGTTGATAATTCCGGAAGGGGCCGGTATATTCATTTCTACTTGAGACTAAATCGTTAGCCGGCGTTGAGGAAATAGTCATCTATGGCCGAAAACTAGAGTCTTTCGTACAACTAGGGAACGACACAGCATACCCCATCAGACTTGAGCATATACTAGGTTAGGGCTAGGAGGTACCGGATACAGCTTTCGAGTAATCGACAGAAAATAGAAGAAAATTTTTATTTCAGGGATGGAATAGACTCAGGTGGCGGGTATGCGAGCGCACTTTACAATTTCGGTTTGACAACCGTTTAGGGATATACATAAAAGAGATCCCTTCGATGGGAAGAGTTCATAGACTCCAGCACATGAGCCATAGCTTGTATCATAGCATTGCATCAACCAACCGTCAGGACGGACTATATAATATTACTCGACCATAGGCTCAACCCGAGCCCAGTACATTTCCTCGATTCCTCTCAAGCCCGATCCAACATTTCGGTGTTGTAAAATGCAGGTGATATATCCGTCGTTACCTTCTTTGTATTAAGTGTTCTTTCTATGTCCAATTTTATCCCAACCTGTTAAGATGACTGAGCAAATCTACTTCTGGCTCTCAATTTATCCCCGTATAAGTACAGACAGATCATGCCAATTGCGCACAGAATTGAGAGACCGCCAAGTAGGCTTACTCCTCCACCTACACCGAGATTCTCGTACATGGGCCTAGAGAATAAGATCGAGCCTGCGGCGAAGGAGCTTCGTGCAAAGGTATTAGCAGCAAATAGGGAAGCCGAGTACTTTGGATAACACCGAGCAATATAGAAGCTCATGCACTGGAATGCAGTAAAGATGGAGACGAAGAGAATCGTCAAACCGATGATCGGCACAATCCAGTGGATATCTGGCCGCGAGGTCCATGCTGATTGCAAAACTTATTAGTCTTTTACATCTACTTGCAAGAAACCTGATGGGAAGGCAAAGGAATAGTGCTTACCAAAAATAAATAGTCCAATCGGGGCTAAAAATGTCGTCGTCACTCCAGGAATTAGCCTGGCTTCGGGAAATCCGTATAAAGGTGGAGGGTTCCGGCGCATCTCAGACTCCGCCATAAGCCGGAACCAGCCAATATAACCTAGCACAGCGATGAATAGGCCCGGTACGAAAGCTAGGAACGGTAGGCCGGACTCCCCAAGATTGAAGCCATGCATATCGGAGAACACCATTGGGAATGCTTCGAAAAAAGAGTAGTATGTTGCGTATAAGACCGCGGCGTAGCATGTGGTGTAGAGGATGGCGGGGTCAAGCGCGTTGATCTGAAAGGGCTTGATCAAAGCGTAGATAACCTCTTGGCCTGCAGTCATATGCGCACGTCTAAGATCCTCCTCGGTCGTGAACTCTTGCCGACCCGTACGCGCATGTAGTCGGTTTGCCCTCCTATGAAGGATGGTATCTGGGTTCGTCTCGGGTAAGGTCAAGAACATGAGCACCCACACCGGCGCCGCCATCCAAAAGAGTTCCCATCCGCTCCACCGCCAGCCCTTCTCTGTTACCGCAAATCCAGATATGATCGGGCCCAATGCCGGACCCAACGTTGCCGATGATGACCATATTGTTAATACATAGGGAAGCTTCCACGCCACAAACATGTCGTCGAGCGTAGCACCAGCAGCAGCAAGACAAGGAGATCCGAAAAAGCCCAGGAAGAAGCGTAGCACAAATAAACCGCTAAGACTGTTGACTAGCGAGGTACCGAGCGCCAACATCACAAAAATGAAAAAGGTAGCTATGAAAATGCCCGAGCGTCCGACTGCGGGCATTTCAGAAAGTGGTGACCAGAGAAGAGGCCCGAGCCCGTAGCCGAGCACATACAACGCAATGCCGAGTGCAGCTACTTCGTAACTCGCGCCGAAGGTGGCCATCACATCGGCTTCTGACGGGGCATATAAGGATGACCCGATGTAAACGGCAAAAGTGTATAAGCCCATTTGTGTGGTAATGAACAACTTTTTCTTGAACGGCCAGTTTTCGGGGTTGGCCGGGTCTGCGGCACCGTACCAACCAACAACGACAGGCTCGCGTACGGGAGTTGTGGGCATCGGTATGGTCTCGATAGATGTCATACCGCCTTTAGGCGTTGCATTGCCGACGACTGTCGGGCTCGGCAAACCGCTATCCCATTTCTGAGAGGTGCCGGCTTCGAGATCCTTCTCATCAGATGGTGTCACGTTGCCCGTGGAGAAGATTGATGACCCGGCGCAGGGAGTGATTGCCTCTTGTTTTTTTAGCTCATCTCGTAGCTTGCGGTCTAAGAGCGCAGTTGGATTGCCGACACTTAGATCGGCTGGTAGCTGGAACGAGGGCAGTTCCTCTGGGTAGGGGAATAGATCCTTGCGGCCGAAGACCAGGCGCGCGATCTGCCCGATGCTAGTCTCACGGATGACTTCCCGCATGTTTTTGTTGTTTGTCCTTGATGTGCTAGGGCTCTGGCAACGGTTAAGGTAAAGCAAGGGAATCGAGTGCAGCTAAGAGCTTGAGATGAGGCCATGGTTTCTTTTCGTCTCTAGCGAGTGTGCCTGGGTCTGCTCTTAAAAAGGTTCTGCGTGGGAAAAGTGATCGTGGCGATATCGCAATATTCTCTCCCGGGCCCGTAACCCGCAATGCACGAGACAACTCACTTTAGTCTCATCCCATCCACGCCCACACCCACTTTCTCACTCCCCCACTCACGGTCATGATAACGACCTAACTAATTCAGACGTACTGTCTAATAACGACGTCGGTGAAGACACTCTGGACAACTCATCGCAATGTGAGGGCGTTGCTAGGTAGTGTAATCTTGACTACGGCGTATGTACGACATGACGTTATTGGGGATCGCGATTGACGGCCTTACAGTTAAGTAACAGGAACCATACTGTCCACATGATTGGCCGAAGAGTTATGATATATTCGCATTCTAATAGTGTATAGGTCCGGACTTCTAGATTTGTAAGCTGAAGGTAAGGTCTGTCAATACTCAAGTTTCTTTCTGCCCTACGCGTGAACGTTTCGCGAGGCAGCAAAGTTCCTAGCTCTATATGAGTCGTACGTATAATCTGAAGACGGATGTTGGTGCCCAAGTGCCGGGGGCCGGATTAGCTATACAAACCTACGGAGTGCACCCACATGGAGGAGACGGTGTGGGTGGTGCAGAAAGACGGAATTTCGAGGGGATGTAACTGGGAAGCTCTTGGAGTAAGGTCGCTTTTCTAGGCACGGTCAAGGTTATATGTAGGAACGTACGGAATGCATACATATCCTGCGTCTCCGGTATTTCTTGATCCGGTCGAAAATTTCAAGGGTCGCGAGTGAACACCCGATGTTCGGGGGTAAGGTAGGTTTATTTCCTAGCCAATGAGTGCTCGTCGAAGATGTTGGTCGCCTCTTACATCCCCTGCACCCCTCCTACATTTGCACATGCAACACAGTCCGGCCCGGAACGTGGTAATGGGGTCGTAAACTCCAGTTTCTCGGGTTAGATATATGTCCCGGCGTCCGAAGAGGTTTAGCTGGAGGCTTACGAATGCATCCATTGGGATTCAAGTGAACCCTGAACGAGACGACCTGGTACCTGTTTTCATCCGATGTAGACCTTACTGATATACACCCCCACCCGTATAAAGATCGCATCAAGCGGCAGCCGGTTGTGGAACGTATCCATATACTCCATTTATTCAAACGTCCAATCTTGTTGGCTTTTGGCTCTTATCTGCCTCAACGAGACTTATCTTGCTGATTCCTAGCCTAGTATCTTCACGATTCAACTGTAATGGTCCGGAACTGATCTTCTATACAGGGAGCTTCACCCGGGCGTCTCTACCCCCCACTTGTATTTGATCATCTATCAGACTTCCACAGAAATATCATTCTTCTTCTTTAAGTCATTATCCACCACGTCGTCCAATATCGCATTGTCCCTCTTGGCAGCGGCAATTCTCGCTAGCTTGAGCTTCCGCGTATCACTCTCCGTCTGGCGAGTGACCCACCAAGTTATCAAGGTAGTGATCATACAGCATGCTACGAGAGCCATGGCTATAGCAAAGGATATCTGGTACCGTGGAGCGTAAGCACTCCTAAAGATCTGAGGACCGATAGCACCTCCGATTTGGCCGTAGCTATTTACGAAGCCGATGGAGAACGCAGACCCTGTAGCCCGGCTAGTCGTTTGGACACGCCACGGCCACATCATGGGGTACCAAGCACTAGTAACTATAACAAGGGTTAATAGCCACTTCTATATTAAGGAACAGGTAGGTACGGGTGTATCTCGGTATCTTGATATCTCGATGAAATACTACGTCCCAAGATAGACACAGGCAAACAACAGGACAAGAGCCGGTGGCGCTACGTACCAGCATTGCCAATCATGGTGGCCGCATAAACAGCGCCACTACTAGGGTACGCTACCAGGACCCCGTAACACGCGAGGATGATGGTCAGGAAAGACAGTGGGTATAACGGTCTCGGTAGCCGACCGTTATCGGCAAAGACCCCAGATACGCCGATCACGATGAGGCCCAGGATCGTGATGGGGAGATTAAGAAGCTGTGCCTGTGCAATGGAACTATAATGTTTCGTCAGACCTTTACGAAATTTCCCGGCCCTATATACTACCTATATATCGCACTTCGCGCACTGGGGAAAAAGACTCACGTAAACCCGAGGTCTGCGATGACTGTTGGTTGGTAGAATCGTACTCCTGAAGTTCCAACCGTGAAGAATGCCCAGATAAAGGTGAATAACCAGAGACGTTTATCCTTGAGGGATTGGACAATTTCCTGTGACGACATGGATATCAGTAATTGTTTCCTCGAATCCGTATTAACTAGGTACGAATAACGATTCTTAGGTCAGGCAGTTCATGTGTCTTTGATGTCTACCACCGACCACCTTCGAGAGAGCATTGGGGGTAAAATTTGATATTTGATATATCACGTACGCTAAGCTTGAAATCCTGCTCGGTCGCTCTTGGGGAATTTGATGGCAAGCGCGCTTGTATAAATGCCTTCTCCTTATCCGTCAGCCAGGACGCCGTCTCGGGAACTATTGAGATCTCGTCAGCGCCGAAGATCGCGAACGTCTTTTGACCGAGTTGGCTTACAATCCGGTAGGAGGAACCAGATGGCGATTCCCATGAGAATTGTCGCTATCGCTTCGACTAAGAATAACCTGTTGAACATTAGTGATCTGTTTTATTAAAAATAAATCAGTCTCTTAGGAGTCTTACCACTGCCATCCAGACAACCCTCCTGCTCCTGAAGCATGGTCAAAGGCAAACGCGAGAATTCCGCTGAATATTCCACTTAGATTTCCGCATACATCTGATGCAACGTTAGCTCTACAAATAATCTGTTTGTTTCGTATTTGCCTACAGAAGTAGAGGAGTCTAAGAGACATCTCGTCTGGTCGATACCAGTAGGTCATTTGCAGTATAATACCCGGAAACATACCGGCTTCCGCTATTGTAATGGTCAGCAATATCTTGTATCGGGGCTGGGAGGTTCCTACCCAATCCCAGAAGGAACCTCGTCGCGTATAACCCTTCTTTGTTCTTGACGGCGACGTGGCATGCTAGCATAATTCCCCACGTAACCATCTAGAATTCACCATTAGCATATTCAGAAAAGGGGTTTATGGTACGAGATATAGAGAGCCCTAGGTTTATCAAGGGTACTTACGATTCTCGACTGCCAATGCGAAGGTGAGAATTTCTTGAGAAGTAGATTTGAAGGCGCTTCTCCGATAATATATGGTATCTATTTCTCGTAGTAAGTTATCAACTTCTTCCGGAATAGATCTCGCCGCATTGAACTAACATAGTATAAGGCGGTAACTAACGCATACGCATCAGATGACAGTCCCAACTGCGTCATGATATTATCGGGAGTTCCCCTATTCATGATACGAGCGTTTGAGACCTTTCGATATCTCTATTAGCAATGGGATGTTTATTCAGATCAGGGTACGATACTTACATTGTCCGCATCCAGGTTCTTAAACATGAAGATGATAGAGCATAACGGCATGAGATGCCAATCAATTCTTCGAATGAGTTTCCTCTCTTCCTCGGCCGTCAACGCGGTACGCGCACGCATGCGCTCGGCATCATAGCCATCGATGTCTTCGGTGCCGGACGCGTCGTTCGCTATTTCGCCTCTTCGAGCGTGGTGAAATCCATCGTTGACGCTGCTGGAACTAGAATCCTCTGCAGCCTCCGAGGACGTCGCCACGGCCGTCTTTGTCTGCGACATTTCTCACAGGTGACAAATATTGTATCTACGATCCAACGTAGAAAGTAGATTACCTAGACTGGAATATTATAGATTATTTATGTAATATACCAGCGTCTTAAACAGGCTGCATATTTTAAGTCCGAGAGCGAAGCGACGAACGACAAGAAAATATGTCTAGTAGAGGCCCTGCAATCACTATAGAATCATCGCCCACTATTATTACGAATTTCCTACTATACGCCCGCCAAGATACGACCTTATACCTAGTTGATGTTATCTACTAGCATCGATTCTATAAAACAGCCGAGATAGAGCGGGCGCTATACAAAGAACCCAAACATCCCATCCCGTTCATCCCATTACACATTCCCATTAACACCCACGTGGCGAACCAAGACCCCCCGGATACCCTTTTCCGATAATGTGGTCTACGGTATGCGTTCAAGAGTTGGGGAGTTGGGGTTTTTGGAGCTCTCGACCGCTCACAGCGTGCGACTCAGGATTCGTCATCGGCCGGGATGATCACGACTTCGCTTAGCTCGCCATGGGACTCCCGCGAAAACTGGCAGAATCCGGTAGCTTGGAACCGACGGCCCCTCCCCAGGACCCTTGGTTTCCATTTGGCAATGAATGCTCGTAAGCCGATCACGCAATTCGTGGAGGTCGTTCGCACCGGTCCCGATGGGCTGCTGGGCTACGCCATGCATAAAATCAAACCGTACCTCCGGGCTACGGCGTCTGTGCATAGTCGTGAGGGGCTCCGGCTGCAGTTTTACATCGTATCTACCTAGGTAGTTTATTTGATTTTACATAGGCTTGCCTTCAAGATAATCAAGATGGCGACTGTTGCTACGAGAATCACCCAGAGCAAGCCGGATATCCCGACTTATCACCAGGTCCCGGAAACAAAATACGAGCGTAAGAGAGCCTAGTTTACATGCACAGAGAGCTTCGGACTAATATTGTGTAACATAATATAGTCGATTGGGCGGACCTCGTAACATTGGACCTCTCACAGTTTGATCAGCCCGGCGGAAAGCAGAAACTCGCAGCGCAGCTATTTGATGCTATCCAGAAGATCGGCTTCTTTTACATCAC
Source organism: Daldinia sp. FL1419 (assembly GCA_025201765.1). Lineage (NCBI taxonomy): Eukaryota > Fungi > Ascomycota > Sordariomycetes > Xylariales > Hypoxylaceae > Daldinia > Daldinia sp. FL1419. The sequence continues at coordinate 405,490 of MU623348.1, forward strand.
CAACTTCGGCTTGACGCAAGAGCAGGTAGACAGGCAGTTTGCCATCGGCAAGGAGGTATTCCAATTGCCAACCAGCGAGAAGCTCAAATATCGAGCGGACCTCGAGCACGGGGGTTATAACGGCTACAAGCCGTTCGGGCTTCGTGTAAGCCGCCTTTTCGAGACGTGTTTTTGTACTTTTGACTAAGATCCCGGTAGCAAGTGAAGCCTGGGGTATACGACAACACCGAGATCTACAACATCCCCAAATTCATACCCGCATTCGAACAGCCGCACCCGGAAGTCGTCAGCTCGAACCGGGACGAGATAAAGTCCTTCGCCCGACACATCAACGATAACATCGTAGGAAAGCTCCTCGTGCTCTTCGCCATCGTCCTAGAACTACCGGAAGATTACTTCCAGCAGAGACATCGGTACGAGGAAAAGAGCGATTGCCATCTGCGGTACATGAAGTACCATCGTCGAACCGAAGAGCAGAACAAGGTCCTGGAGAACGTGTGGGTGAAGGGCCACACGGATTTTGGTAGTTTGACTCTACTTTTCCGACAACCGGTGAGCGCCTTACAGGTTCGCACGCCCGAAGGAGAGTGGAAATGGGTCAAGCCGTACCCGCAGAGCATCACGGTGAATCTCGCCGACTCGCTGGAGTTTCTGACAAACGGATTCCTGAAGAGCAGCATCCATCGTGTCGTAGCGCCGCCACCCGACCAGGCCAACATCGACCGTCTGGGCGTTCTATATTTCGTCAGGCCCGAAGATAGCCTTGAACTGCGCCCTGTAGTCAGTAGTGTGCTGGAACGCCTGGGATATAACAAAACCACGGATGGGAGCGCGGTTGGTATCACCGCCGGGGAGTGGGTGAAGGCTCGTGTTGCCGGAGGGGTTGCTAAGGATAAGGCGCGGAGCGATGTATCTGAACAGGAAATCATTCGGGGTAAAACAGCCAAATATTACGACTAACTACCTAGGTATATTATAGCAGCGTTAAATTTATTATTGATTGGCATATGCAATTTACGCATCGTCATTGATGTACTGATCGTACACCTCGGGGTAGAACTTCTTGCCGTTTTCACGATGGCTACGCACTTTGGTCCGAAGCTGCGACTCCCCCCAAGTATCGTATTTGCCCTTCAAGAACGCAGAGTCAATCGCGATTCCTTCCTTAGATTCCCCGCCGATGGTCAGAGTGCTGAAATGCGGCTTGAGTCTCCCAACCGCCTCGGCCTTTGTAAGATTTCGACGGACGCCTTGAAAGAACGGCACGCTGTATCTCTCATGCGGGCCGGACAGGACTCGATGCGTTGTGGCTTTGCATATCCCATTTGTTACCACTTCAAACGCTTGGCCGATATTGACCACAAAAGTTCCGGGCACTACGGGAACGTCGATCCAATCTCCGGCTTTGTTAAGGACTTGTAGTCCTTTGACCTCGGGAGGCGATGCTTGAAGTAAGAATGTCCACCAACCTGAAGAATCCTTATGGGGGCCGACGCCCTGCCGAGAACTCGTAGGGTCACCATTTTCCAATGCAGGATAGTGCACCAATTTTAAACGATGCTGATCTGATAGAAAGGGTTCGAAGGCCCCAGGCCGAAGCAGCAAAGCCTCGGCGACAAGATCTAGGAACCGCTCGCCCAAAGCAGTAAGCTCTCGTATATAACTTCCTACCGTAGATCGAAGTTCTGGTCGTCCTTCTGGCCACTAGGAAAATTAGCATCATGTATCATGTGCCGTTACAGCCTCGAACCGTAGACAGACCTGGTTCGGACCCTGTAGGCGTTCATACAACGGAAGACCGGGACGCCATGTCGCCGTAAGCTCGGTAGCGAATTCGAACTGTTCCCTCCGATCTTCCTTACCACCCGTATTCTCGCTACCAACGCCGCTATATCCGAGGAAATGCGGCGAGTTTTCTAATGCGACCGACGCCTTGACATCCTGATCTAACTCGAAAAGCTCAGGCAATGCGTTTACTAATGCGTCAACGATAGACGCTGGGACGCCGTGATTTGACACGTATAAAAAGCCAACTTCTAAGAGCGCATGACGAAGACTATTTAATAAGTCAAGCTTGGTTGATTTGTCGTTAGCCTGCGAAAGGTCTATAATGGGTATCTTGCTGAATGGCGTCGTCATCTTGTATAGTCGATGCGGTAGGATGCAAACGACTCGAAAGATATAGGATCGATACCTGATTTGTTTTATGCTTTACGAGGGGAGGGGAGGTTTATGTTTGGATAAAATTCCAACGTTTTCATCGGGTGCGCTCTTGAAGCAAATAATAAATCTCCAAGATGACTTTGACTTTCAAAGCTCCATGTTCTAATATAAACAACCCGCTATAGAAATTTAAATCCAGAAAAACAAACGTAGCTGAGCAACTTTCCGTACGACGCGTGCCAATATAATATAAGCCTAAATCACGCCATTTCTACTATATATCGCAACGTCTCCAAATCAACAGGCAAGGAACTGTGCTCCCTTAGAGTGTTTAGATCACGTGCCGAGATTGGCCAACAAGTGCGTAGTTTAGGTATCATTAAGACAGGCAGTAGACTGCGTATAAACCATTCCGAGCCAGAACATGTAGGTACGTATTAATACAATTGAAAGAAGCCATCCTGGATTACTTATTTAGCCTGGGCGCTCTTTTAGGATCTCTCCAAAATAGACAGGCTTCGCGGCGGATATCATCTGGTTCTACTTTTGTATCACGGGGTTGTACGACGAGTTGGAGCGCTGGTTTGGTATCGAGACCATATCCTTCGGGTTCATACTTGGGCCACTCAGGAGAACCTGGGTACCTATGCGTATTCGGATCACCGGTTGCGACGAAGCTAGATAGATAGCCATGGTGCACATGGCCAACTTCTGGGTGCTGCACTTTAGGTTCAGGCCAAGTGTACCTCCCATCAGCCGCATGAGGAATTCCTCGCCAAGCTGGGTAGCTGTTGTTGGTATTGAAACGAGCTTTCCAAGTGGGTACGCCGGCGGTGGATAGCCTATATGCGGTTTCTTGCCCAGGGCAGATATATCCGTAATCACTCCAGGCCGCAGCTAGTCGGGCGTACTGTTTTCCTCTAGGGGAATCTCTGAAGGGGGACGCGGCGTCTGTTACGGGATCTGGGTATAGTTTTGCCAGCGATTGAAGCTCATCGGCAGTTAGAAGCGGGGCGGTGATGTGCATATAACTCAAAAATTCGTCGTTTGTTTGAATATTACCTGGTACGGTGAATCTTCCCTCGTCTGTGACACTAGTCGTAAGCGTTGGTACGTGGAAGAAAGTACCGTCAAGGCCAGATTGCGAACCAAACTTTTCCAGCAGTGGTCCTCCTTGCGTTGGTTGAAATGGCCATGTATTATTGTATTGAGAGTCGTCGTATAATTTCATGCTAATTTTCCTGATATCAGCTAGTTTGGCAGAACGTAAACATGTTAGAGCCGCTTTGCTGTCATCAACAGGACAGTGGAGATGTTTCATATACTCCTCAAATTGACGGACGTAAAGGGGGTAGCTAGCGTTTGGAAAAGACCGCGCGGTCACGGATCCAGACTGAACGATAACTCTAGCGAAATATGGCTTTCCGGCGTCCTCACCGTAGTTGTGAAATTGATGAATTCCTACCGAATGGCCGCCCGCAGAACGTCCACCAAGAGTGATATCTTCTGGGTTACCGCCGAAGGAACTGATATGCTTTTGCATAAAATGCTTCAGAAAGAAGTATTGGTCTCGTAAACCAAGATTGAGGAGCCCTTCCTTACTGAACATCTCCGACGGTAGGAAGCCAAGCGAGTTGAGGCGGTAGTGGAAACTCACCACGACTATTGGCGCCTTGGATGCTGCGACGAACGCGGCCCCGTCTAGACTCTTACTACTACCGAAGTTGAAACTTCCCCCGTGGATATAAATGAAAACTGGAAGCTTTTTACTTAGTGGAACGCCTTGGGTCCGGTACACATTGAAATTGAGGCAAGCCTCCCCCTGAGCTTCTAGGCTCACATATTTGGGATCTTGGGTACACCCTTTCCCGTACGCCGTAGCTGCCTTTACGCCGTCAAATGGAGCCGGCCAGTCGACAGGTTTGAAACGGCCTTCGGCCACAGGCTGAGTTGCGTAATCAATACCGAGCCAAGCGTCAACGGGATGTGAGAAGGCAGCACCACTCAGGGTAGTTTTTACCGGTCTTCCAGTAAAACTCCCATAGCCTTCAAGCGTAACGGGGTTCACTTCAACGTTGAAGGATTCCGAAGTATCAACCCTACACGTCCTTAGGACGGAACATAGCTGATCCGAGAGGCTCGTCGTTGTATAAAATGTCCGACCCCAAAACAGCGCAAAGCAAATAACGACAAAAATCGCAAGCCATCCTAATTTCTTCACGTGAATCGCCATATTAACAGAGTTGAATGTTGCAGGAGAATTCCGAGGTGGTCTTCGGAGGCCTCTCGAGCCCAGGCACGCATCCACGTAGAAACGCGAGTAACCCCTGGGGGCTTATGAGGCTTAGGTGAGAAACCCGGTTGATCTACCCCGTCCGATCTCTAATATTGCCGAAATTCTCTTTCTAAGGATAGGTAGTTATCTAATTTCTAACATTAGGTGAATTGTACCTGCATATCAGGCCCGTATGATGTAATAGGAATTGGTTTTGTTAGCTTCTGCCTGTTAAGGGACGTTTGTTGTGTATGTGAAAGGTCGAGTTTTCGGATCCTCGGGGGTGTTCGGATGCCGAATGCCTACGGCTCATGCAAGTGGCACCACCCGAGCAGAATGAAAATGTACCTGAAGGCTTGGTGGGGGAATGGATAAGGGCAGGATTTGGGGAATTTAGTGCATTTTATGTACATATGTCGGGTATGTAACGATGCAAGGTAGCAGGTGGAGATGTGGCTAGGACTCGGCTCACGTACCTAAATCGTGTAGATATGTACTTTGTACTTATGGTAGAGGTAATTACCCGATGATATATGTAAAATCGATACTCTTAAATAGGTACCTACCTACCTAGGTATATATGAATAAAATCAATATTTACTATTGAAATAGAACGCGACTCGTCGAGTTATCTGTTCTTTACAGCAGGAGATCCCTATATTATATATCGAAGTAAAATATACAGGTCCCAGCTTATACGCCGTATCTTATGGTTACCTACCAGCCTACCTACCTAATGCCCGTACATAGTTGCATCCTATATGTACATCGACGCTAAGTGACCTAAGTATAACTTGCCACGCTAAGTAAATAAAAGTAGCATGATTGGTCGGACGGCTGATGCCCCGGATCTGCCGCGTCTTTAACGGTGGCTTAGCACATGTGAAATGCCAAATTAACCCCCCCACTTTCCGCAATGAATCCCAATCCCGACCAATTCCAGGTCTCCTTCAATTGCGCCGACTCTGCTTCTGTCTGGCTTGTCTGGCTTGTCTGGCTGTTCTGGCTGTTTGGCAGGTTTGGCAGGTCTGGCAGGTCTGGAAACTACCATCTTCCGTTCGGCATTCCGAGAGAAGCCCAATTGTACTTGATTTGGTGCCTTTCCGGCATCTTTTTCGATGGCTTCGTTCATATGCCCTTATAGACGTAAAGGTTGTTATATCATTCGTCACCGGTTATGATATTTAAAAGCAAATAAATAATGCCTCCAAGAAGATCCCATAAGAAATCTCGTGCCGGATGCCGAAGATGTAAAGCTCGAAAAATCAAGGTATGTTTTTTTTATTTTTATTTTTATTTTTTTTTATATTCGTGGTTTTGGATTTTATTATAATTTGTTTATTGGTCATCTTATAATCCAAAATAAGGGAAGAAAAACAGAAGAACAAGAAATACAGAAAGAGAAATAAGAACGGCGCAACTGATGCGTTCGTAGTGCGACGAAGTTCACCCTAGGTGTGGGAATTGTACTAAACATGGCGTTGCTTGCGATTTTGAGCATCCCGGTATCGTCGATACTCTGAGCCCTGTCGAAACTCCTCGTCCGACGACATCTACTAGTAATTGCGATAGTCCCTCGACGAGTACTCTTCCACCTACGCCCTCGGTAGATGCAGGCACACCACTTCCCTTATATCGAAATCCGGAACCTCTCCCCCTGACAAATTCGAATAAAAGCAATCGCATGATGGAACTAAAACTTCTACATCATTATACCACAATTACGTGCCAGACTCTAGCTATATCGTCACCGGTTAGCGAGAAAATATGGCGGGATACTGTTCCGAATCTTGCTTTTACCGGTGCCGAGTTTCTAGCCGATGCCTTGCTTGCCGTCTCTGCTCTACATTTACGATCATACGCGCCACAAGACCAAGAGCTTATACGTGCTAGTCATTCGTATATGGCGTCAACCCTCTCAGAATATAGTGCGAGATTAGGCAAGGGTATAACTGAGGAGAACGCAGAAGCGCTCTTCCTTACTGCCGCCCTCATCGCGTTCCAGTCGACGGCCTCTCGTATTTTCACTAGAGATGATAGTGGTGACTTAAAGGACCGATCCGACGGATATTCCTTGCCCCTATCATGGTTTCACTCGTTTCAAGGAATCAAGGCCGTGGTAGCTTCGAGTTGGCATTGGTTGCGGCATAGCGGGGTTGTCATTCCGATAATCGAATCTCAACCCGCGCTTAATCTCGATCTATCAGGGCAAAACGCGAACTTCTTTGGGCATCTACTAACCGGGGTGGAAGAAGAGGTCGCAAACTTAGATGATCCTACGACCCAGGAGCTGACGCGCCAGGCCTACCGACACGCAGTCGCTGTACTTGATTGGGCTCATAAGATTCCTCATACAGGTGCCCCTCTTGTGTTTCTCGCAACTGTTTCACGCCGTTTTGTAGAACTACTTGAGAACCGACGCCCACGTGCTCTTGCAATTCTCGCTAGTTATTTTGGTTTACTAAAATCTCTCGATAGTATTTGGTGGCTGAAGGGCTTAGCGCGTCGTGAAGTCATGGGCATTGTTTCCCTATTTGACCCGGATGACGAAGAATGGTGGCCGCGTTTACAATGGCCTGTACGAATTGCATTATACGAGGGGGATTTCATACCCCCGGACGTATGGGGTGCCGAGTCCTTTACTGAGACGGCGCTCTTGGATCAAAGTAGTCAAAATGGTGGATACGTCAGTCATATTGAGCTCGTGAGTCAAATGTTTTCTGCTGTGCAGAATATGCCCCCAACGATGCCAGACGACGCCCTTGATGCACTCGCCCACCAAACAGTCCTGGCTCGATCCCAAGTATTCAATCAGCAGATGTCACTCCGAGACGATACGCACGTGTCAGACTGAAGACCTCAATCGCCGTGCTCGTTCATATTAAAACGTCGTTGATCCGAACTCGAACGGCTCAAATAAGGCCATACCCTCTAGAGTATGATCTAGTCGAGTAAAATGCTATTTGTTTTTCTTCAACTCCTTAGGTGCGCAACGCATGACTACGCAACTAAACGCTACAACGTTGGGAGTTTTCATGAACTGATGTATAACAGCATCCGACGAATCATTGCGCAGAGGGTGGAAATATGTAATACTAGGATTTTTGTCCCATAATCTGCCTAATCTATCAGGATAGATTTGTGAAGGTTCAGAGAGCTAAGGATGGAAGCAACTACAGCGACGTGACGCCGTCCTTCAAAGCTGCTACACGAGGCTATTGACTTCATTGCAAAGTGTCTTAGCAGGTGATTTAGAGGAACGACGGCGTATATATTCACGCCGACGTAATACTTTGTCATTACATGGCGGACGGCGTTCACACGGAGGGAAGGGCCATGGGAATTGTCAGCTAACTAACTACCTTGTATTATATAGTCTGCAGTTTTAAGCTGTCTACAGCGTGGGTAAACTTGTATTAAGGAGGGATTTAAAACACCACTATAAATAGACAAGTTGAACTCAAACGCGGGAATAGCTTCCTATGTCTATTACAAAGCATATATATATACTATATATAATAATAGATTTAATTTCCCTGGATAGTTATCGATGGTGATAGAGACTTGGTCTAATAACATCACACAATATTGTCCATGTCCCATCTGTCTAGTTAAAGGTAATTTATTTCACGTAACCATACACCATACCCACCATCCACCGTCATATTCGCGATGTTCGGATATCCGAAGCGGTTTATTAATGATCCCCGTTCCCGGTTCGGGCGGCGGGGGACACATTTCGGACACTTCGGGTACATTTCGCGGTCGGGATTCGGGGACTAATTGCGGCACAGTCGGAGTCGTGCCACTCGACTAATAAATCGTAATATGTAACAACGTCGTCGTCTTTGTCAAAAACCGAACATGTTTTAATGCGGTGGGACCTTGGAGCGCAAACTTGTTTATAATCCGCCGGTTGAGAAGGATGCTGGGAATTTCTAGGCACTACGTATAGGTACAACTAGAGATCGTGAATCTAAATATCTAGGCCTAGATAGGGCATATGCCCGAAGATTTATTTAAGCATGCTATGTATTATTATTATTAATGTACTGGGTTGGAATAAATTAGGCGTAGAAGTCGACATGGGTCTTCTTTGAGCCTCAAGGTAACTGATGTAACCAGGCATAGCTGCAAGCCACGATTAAGCCAAATCGTATAATTTGAGAATGAGCAGTAATTGGGAAATCGAGACCGCAGAGTTAGATGGCTATCTTCCAATCTCGTATGACAACTTTTGACTCTCCGCACATCTGAGATATTCTAGAATAGATCATCGTAATGCATGGTCTAGGAGTTCGTAGAGCTTATACTGGTAACTACCCCGCTCTCGGTAGGTAGCTTACCGTATGATCGGGAGGGGCCGGTAACCGGTTTCTCCTCATGAACGGAGGGTTCCAAGGTAACAGAAAGGGTCATATCGAGTTCTCGAGACGAAAGTCTTGTCTTTTTATAAGCTAGTGTGTTTATCTAACCTCGTACCGACGAAATAGTTGTTGATCTAATCCATTTGCTCAACCGGTACAATAAATTTTAATGTTCTTTATAACCCGGACTGCTGCTTTAGCTAGTCGAACGCTAGTCTCGAATCCAAACTGGTATTCTCTTTCTTTTCGTTCCAACGTCGTAGCACAGAAAAGACCATATTCCAACATGCTGCCAGGGTGTGTGCTAAAGGAAGCCTTCATTAAGAATGAAGTCCCCAGCGTAGGAGCCTGGCAAACGTTGCCCGGCCAGAACGTTTCGAGAATACTGGCGCGTACCGGTTTCGACTGGGTGATGGTGGACTGCGAGCATGGAAATATAGACGGTATGAGGCCTTGTCCTGTCCAGAGAGGAAGCAAAGATCGCCTTGATGTTGCTCAAGACAGAACTGACACCTGTTTTGTAAAGATGCTGCCATGCATGAGGCTGTTCCAGCCATTGCTAGCTGCGGAGTTAGCCCTCTCGTGAGGATTCCCGATATGCAAGGTTGGATGATCAAACGTAAGTCCACCGGTTGAACTCGGTGATTTCATGCAACTAACGCCAATAAAGGCGCCTTGGATGCGGGGGCACACGGCGTAAGTGGCTAGTAAGCAGTAATAGATATAAAAGCAATGCTGACGAAACAGATTTTGGTTCCTCTTCTCCGCTCCGCTGATGAGGCCAAGAAAATTGTCAGCGCAGCTAAGTTTCCACCTCAAGGCCAGCGTGGACTGGGATCGCCATTCTCTATGGAACGCTTCAACCCGATCCCAACCATGACGGAGTATTTACAACAAGCCAATGAGTCGCTCTTAACAATGGTCCAGATAGAAACGAAAGAAGCGCTCGATGCCGTCGACGAGATAGCGGCTGTCCCGGGAGTCGACGTCCTCTTCGTGGGCCCCTTTGACCTAGGGAATAACATCGGCCATCCCATACTAAACGGTGTCGTTAAACCTGAGCTGGAACAAGCTATCGACAGGATCCTAGAAGCGGCTAACAAGGCAGGGAAGAAGTGCGGCTTCTTCGCCACGGATGGAGTCCAGGCCAAGCAGTATGCTGATAAGGGATTCCATATGATTAGTGTTGCACTTGACGCAACACTGCTTCAAGCCTCATTGGGCGTGTCGTTAAGCACCGCTCGAGGGCAGCAGGTACCAAAAGCTGGTGGGAGATACTAGGGACACCTCGTTTCTGTACAGGCGGAAGGGTAATGGGGTTTCCTCATCTTTAATGCAAGTAGGACCGTGAACCGATATACCCAGATCTATAGGCCTTCGTAATTAAACCCGTGTATTAATGGTATCGCTTGGGTGTCTATACTTTTATCCAATTCTGGACACAGTTGCTTCATGCCTTCTCAACAAGGTCCATCTTGTCTTTTACTTGGTCAGTAGTGAACCGATGCATGAGTTTAACTGCCTGTGAAGCTGATTTTGGATGTTCTTCTGGAGCCGAAGACTTGCTAATGTGAATCTGTATAAGAGGCTTAGTGTTTATATATCTTGAAATTCTAGAGCCTTTACATACCACAGGAACATCAAATTCATACAGGTCTCGCCAGGGAGGCTTGAATTCCGACTTGATAATATCGATCTCCTTGAATTCAAAAGGCCGGGAATCCCAAACATCGGAAAGAACTGATCTGGCTTGGGTGCAAAGTCCGCAGTTCTCTCGCGTAAAGAGCGTGATCCTACAGGCCTGAAATAATCTACCCGTAACACGCATTTTGAGGACGAAGTTTTCGGTAGGCTCTTAACATGGAGTATTAAACGAGCTCGTTGAAGTTGTATGAGATTTTAGTTCAATTTGAGGAGAAATTGATCGTACGATGAACTTGTCGAGTCTTGGATGGAATTGATAATATAATATTAATTAATACGCCACAACGGGACAGATTATTGTTTATAGGGAAAGTATCCTTTAGATACATTCCCTATTACGCAGATGGAGATCGAGGGTCGAATAGCTTGCTTTCGCCCCACTAAGCGGGGTTTGGGAAATTCTGCCGCTACAACGAACATGTACTTCGCGTATAGGTGCTTCTATAACCATGCACGTACGTCATAGGCTCCGAGGTTACCTAAAAAAACATTGTTGGGTGTAAAAGGTATCGTGTAGCCTGGACCTGCATGTACATGACTTACCTACTAGTAGTACATAGGTACCTAAGGTAGCTCCCAAAATCAGAAGGCGGTGTATAGCTTCGAGGCTCTCGTACCTTCCATCAGCTTCATCTACAAGGACCCTTATTAAGTGCGAGTGAAACAAATAAAGGTACCTTCTTAGTAAACTTCCCGTACGAAGAAACGAAAAATACAAACTTAGCTTTTAATCTAATCAATCATTCAAATTGAATACTGGTCGATCAACAATCCATTCGTCAACACCACGCGTATGCCCAACAATGGCTCAAAAGTGTGTCCACAAGGGTTGTAACAAGGTTTATACCGATCCGGACGAGACTTGTATCTACCATCCAGGTCCTCCAGTCTTTCACGAGGGTCAGAAAGGTGGGCAACTCATCATCTATCCGGTCTAAAAATAAGTCGGAAGATCATTTGCTAACGTAAATCTACATTCGTTATATATAGGTTGGAAATGTTGCAAACCTAGAGTCTTAACTTTTGACGAATTCCTCGAGATCCCGCCTTGCACCAAAGGCAAACATAGCACAACCGATTTACCTCCGGAGATCGAAAAGAAGGCTCCAGAAGAGAACACCGATGCCAATTCTTCCTTAGCTTCGAAACTCGCCGAAGCTGTATCGTCGGTACCCACTCGCGCCCCTCTCACCACTCAGCCTGCTCCCACTGCGCCGCCTCCACCTCCCGAGTCCGAAGATGACGATCCGGCTCTCGAGATCCCGGATGGTAAAACCTGCCGTCGGAAAGGTTGTAATGCCACCTACAAGAAGAGTGAAGGCAGGGCCGATGATGAGAAATGTGTCCACCATCCTGGTGCCCCTATATTCCACGAAGGCAGTAAAGGCTACAGCTGTTGCAAGAGACGAGTGCTAGAATTCGATCAGTTTATGAAGATTGAGGGATGCAAGACCTCCCCACGGCATTTATTCATCGGGTCCGGACAAAACAAGAAGAAGTCCGACGGGGTCAATTCGTCCGTGACCGCTAATGGCGAAGAGCTGCTCGAGACCGTGCGACACGACTTCTACCAGACGCCTTCAACCGTAATAGCGTCTTTTTTCCTCAAGAAGATCGACAAGGACAAAGCGACGGTAAACTTCGAGTCGCAAGCTATCATCCTTGACCTACCAACAAGTGACGCGCAGCCCAAGCGCTATAAGACTAGCGTTCCCTTATTCGGACGCATTGATCCGGAGAAGTCGACGCATAAGATTCTCGGCACAAAGCTCGAGGTCAGCTTGCTCAAGGCGGATGGTGCAAGCTGGCCGGTCCTCCGGAGCGACGAGCGATTGACGGGCGAGATCCTACAGGTTGGACGGGCAGGTCGCGTATAGCCAGCTGGCCAATCATCCCCGTCATACCAAGTTCACTATTTACCTAGGTGCCTAGGTAGGCAGACTGCCGATTATCTCGACCATAAAAGTCCGTAATTTTCAGCATAGTAATAAGCACTTTGAGGGAAATGTCCATTTTAGACGGCGCGTCTGCAAGTTATCCGATTAATCCCTGTGCAGATCATAGACCCTCTGCCCCTCCTTCGCCGAGCCGGGAGACCGTCAAGATTGATATAAGATCCATCTTAAAATACAAACGGTACGAAGATGTTGAATCATTACCTATACCTACAAATCGTATCACATGTCACATTGTCAATATTAGGAAATATCAAATTTCACAGTGAATCCCAGGCTCTGCCGTTCTAGTTTCTCGAGATGACGCGCACTGTTAATGCGATGCCTTTGGGCCAAGACTTTCGAAAAGTTTCTTCGGGGTAGTCGTAGGTTACTAAAGAGCTATTTACATCCGATTCCATATTGTGGAAAACCACATGCTGAAAGGCTAATAAACGCACTTTGAGGTTACGTCCGAATTATGTGTTACGAATCGACTCTTTAATAATGGTTTGGTAGTACGCGATCTAGGAGTTAGCTTTGAATGCTAATATACACATGTACGCTGTGCCAATCCAGTGACTCCTCATCCACGTGAATTATAAACCTGACACCTGAGAGGTAAATAGATGAACGTTGCCTTAGCCAATAGAATCAGAACGATATATTGATAGGTATAGAACCATTCTCAATATGCTTCATTATCTCCCGTGATAGGTTGTGTTATGCCGCGGTTGTTAACCATATGGCAAGCCATTTGCGAGAAGAAGAATCCTCAAGTTCAGTTAAGATAAAACAGACAGAGTGATATCTAGGACGAGCCAAGAGCCTCTTCTTGCGTGGCACTAAAAAGCACACACCGTATATCTCAGCTTAGAAATAGCATCGATGAGAGTCCGGAAAATCCCCCGTGTACGCAGCCAGGCGGACGACCGCCTTGCCATCCGACAGTCCAATGAAACACGGCCACTCTCTAACACGTTGGTCGTCGCCTACATCCATCGTAAAATATAGGCAAAAGTCATCCTCGGAAGCGTTGCTGTGTGTTGGCTCCGAATTGGTGCTAGTAGAATAGGGGGGTTAGATAGGTAAGCATTGGAGTCTGGCAACAAACCCGCATTGTAGACGGCCGAGAGTTGAGTACGCGGAATTCGGGAGGGCGGAAACTTACGTTGGGTAAATAGTATCGTCATCTTCCCTCTTTCCAGAACCGTCCTCGACATCGACATCGACATCGGCATCGGGCGTCTCCTCTCGGGTCCGTCGACGGGCCCCTCGCGCGCGCCGGTAAAATATGCGGAGCGCGATCTGCATCACATGTCCGAACCCCGCGACGACTAGGACGGGGGTTCCTAGCGCTAGGGCCCAAAGCCTGGGTGGTAGGTTTATTTTAGTATTCCGAAGTCAACCCGCGTATTCGCGTGCGGGATAGGGAGAGAGCCGGGGGTCTTACGGAAGCCGTATATGGCTAAGATGATGCCACAAGGCCAACACGACGCCGAGAATCGCGATTTCGGAACCGAGCTGCAGCATCGTCCACGTGGCCCAGTATAGCGCCATCAGGTCCTCGCCGTCGCAGAATTGCAGCGCGAGGAGTGCGAAGACTTCGATTACGAGGAATACGGCGGCGATGGAGAAGAGTAGCGTGCACCACTGTTGTGGGAAGAGTTAATGGTTAATTTCGTCTAGCTAGGGAAGACGGGGGGTTTCGAGCGTATCTTAAGCGTGTTCGTTCTTTATGCATAGGCTCTCGGGAGTAGATTAGGGGGAAGAAGTGCTTTTGGCGATTTCATACAGCAAGCCCGACTTTAACCCTTTTCCTGAATTCGTTCTCGCAGAACCCGTCACTTTCACGATACATCATTGTTCTGCACAGCCGGTATTGATCTGAATTAGTCCTACTCGAGTATCTTGGGGTATTATACACGTACGACTGGTATATCCACGACGAAACGAATAGAATGCCGATTACCAGGAAGAAAAGCGTCCAGTAGATGCCGTCGAAATGGATCCTGTCCAGGCCCGAGGCAAATTGGGCGTAGTGAGGACATCGTAAAGGGTCGAGGGGTGTGAATTGTCCGCCCATGGTGGTTTAGATAGAGTGGTAGAGTGGGCTACGTTAAATATGAGGAAATAGTAGATAGCAATAACAGAAAAAGAGGATATCCTCTTTCAAGATAAATAGGTATAGTTCAAAATACGAGGAACTATCCCAACGCTACGCCAGAGAAAAGATACAGAATATCAAGGCCTTATATACTCACCCAAGCCACGAAGTCTCAAAGCTAGAAGCAAAGCCTACCTTCACGCCAAGTCCAACCGGAGTCTCCTATGATGCGGTGCCCAGCCCATCCGACTCGCGCAATCCCTACCGACGCACAAAATAAAAAACAGCCGCACATGTCATTCCCTACTACCTGCGGCTGCGGAAACTCACCGGTAGCAGTAATAGACTCATACGCACCCGGGATAGTCATGCGTGGGAGAGGCTGTGCGAGTTAGTAGACACTTCAAGCAAACTCTATGTCCACTGTAGGTTTGCCATGCTTTCTTATTCATACATGCTCCTCCCGCATCATTGCACGTATATTCGCTCGCTCGCTGCCTTTTGCTTCCGACATCCGCGGCGGGGTTCGAAACGGTATAATAATGCTGCCGCTTATTTCTTTTATTTTTTTTTTGGAAGGGGGGGGGGCGAGCAACTGGATAATCCGTAGCTGGTAGCTGGAGGTTGGAGATTGTAGATCCAGGTCTTAACTAATGCCTAACTCATCTGGTGTATCGTAAAACGGGTTCTATAACGCCGGTAGCGACCCTCAAAGGCGCAAAATATTCTCAGACCCCCCTAAAAATCCATCCCCTCCATAAGCTCCGTCCGATCGAGCACCATGCCCTTCTGCCCGATATACTCCCTCAGGGCATCCCAATCCTTCCCCTCCTCCTCTCCCTGCCGCCACTTCTCCCTAAACCCCCACGCGCAAGCGACCTTATCCAGCGCCGCCCTCTCCTCCTCGCGGATCCACCTCATCCTCAGCGGCACCCCGGGGGCCCACGTCACGCGCCGCATCTGGTCGTTTGCCGTCGTCAGCGCCACCAGCCCGATCGACGCCGTGAACCCCACGTACGCCAGGATCCCCGCGAACGCCACGTTCGTCGCCGTCGCCCCGTCCATCGCGCTCTGCAGGTCCGAGAAGCTCGTCGCTAGCACGTATGCGGCTACCGGCGTCGCCGCGAAGGTCCCCGCGGGCAGCAGCGCCTTGCGCAGCAGCTTGTTGCGGACGAAGGCCTTGGTCGCGTAGCTGTTCTCGATAATCCCGACTGCCGCATCCAAGTTTCTGGCCTCGATGGCGGTGTCTAGTGCCTTCTCGACCACGCGAGGCTCGATCGCGTTGGCGACCTTGTTGGGGTTTTGCTTTATGTAGCTGATAGACCTCGCGCCTTCGCGGGGCATGGGCTTTGCCGCATAGAGCTGGAACACACGGGGCAGTGTTTCCGGTTTGGTTAGACGTGCTTGTACGTCGACGTATTTCTCCAGTAGCTCCGGAGTTATGAATACGGTAGGGTGGGCGATTACCGCGTAGGCGGTCTCTGATATTCTGTCTATGATCTGCTTGACCTGGCTCGTTATATTGGCGGCATTGGTATTTATTAACTTGGGGAAGTTTGGATTACTTGTACTATCCAAGGAAAGTAGCTCTGAAGCAGCCGAGTCGGACTCGTTTATCATATGAGCTATCTGCGGTTGAACGGCATCGTCCATGATATAATCTGCTACCACGCGGCACGACAGTAGAGCCGCACTAACATCCGCTTCCGAAGGTACTCGCGGATTTGAGAGTACTTTGGTTTTACTTTTTTCCAGATAGGTCATCATATTAGTGACCGATGACAGATCCTCGCTCGGTGCTGTCTTCGGCGTTGCCCTGATTTTACTATCATTTTCTCCTAGAGTATTCCGGGTATTGCCGGTCTCTAATATCTTCTTCCTTGTCGGCAACACGGCAGCACTTAGAAAGGCCTTTTGCACCGCATTGGCTCGTAGGGCGTGTTGTACTATTTGCGGTCGATTCTTGGTAGCATTACGAGGGCTCAATGCGGGCTTTGTAGAATAAAACCGGCGAGCAATGATAGAGTCGCATATCTGACAGACCGACTGTGGTCGCGGGACAGCGGCCGGTCGAGGCATGGCTGTAATTCCTACAATACGTAGAAGACTGACATGTGATGAATAGGTAGATAATTTAGCGGATGAATCCTTAGAAGCTCGGGGGGGATGGACTGTGACGCAAGGGGTAGCGAGTGACTTGGTTATCCCCTTTACGTTGGTTGTCGCGAAGAGGGATTCAATTACAACCCGATAACAGGAAGATGTTTGATTATCGTCTCTTATCTTCCTTCAGATATGCAATATCGCGATAGTTCAGACTCCGATAGTTCGGGTATTATGCTTCAATGCCAGTATAGTGGGGTAATCTATTCGACTGCGCCACAATGTGACGACAGCAAGAGGCTGAAAAGCAAGCTTATGTACCTCCAGGCCTGCCAGGTTAGTTTCCAGCAATTACCTAGGTCCAACCCATATTGTACAATACATACATGACCTGTAACCCGCTAAGTTATATTTGTATGCACCCCCTTATCCTAGGCTACCTCTTTTAAAATAAACCCATTCGATAAGGCACCATTAAATTGAATTGCGCGTCGTTCGCCTCTCTTTTCTCTCTTCCTTACTTCCAGACTACTATTTAAAAAAAAGGAGATACCCATTGTAGTCACGGAACAGAACATATATCACTTATTACTTTTACTTCTAACCAAGATAATTCACACCGAATTTTACCATATTCTTATCGATTCGACACACGCACGGTGACGTCCACTTTTGACTTATAAAACAGCCTTCCCTCACCGACACAGCACACGCTTCTCTATCTCCCGTCTGCGCGACAACCTGAGCACTTCGATATATTAAGAGAGCCGGAGCCCAGCCCTCCGAGATGCCTCCACCACCACCACCTCCGCCGCCCCCAGGCATGGGAGGACCACCGCCTCCTCCACCTCCCCCCGGCGGACTTCCACGACCAGCCGCCGGTGCTGGTAGAGGTGCTTTGCTCAGCGACATATCGAAAGGAAGGGCCCTAAAGAAGACCGTTACGAACGATCGTTCTGCTCCCCAAGTAAGCAAGTCGTCAGGGGGAGGAGGTGGAATGCCTATCGGAGGAGCACCTCCTGTCCCAGTGATTCCAAGGGGAGCCCCTGCTATTCCGAGCGGCGCACCGCCTGTCCCGGGTCTTAGGCCGACGAATAACGACCACAGTAGCAGTGCTGCGTCGTCAGAGCCTGCGCCGCAGCTAGCTGGTTTGTTTGCTGGTGTTGGTATGCCGAAACTGAAGAAACGGGGCGGAGGTGTAGATACGGGAGGTAGGAATCTTGTTGTATTATCTCGTTAAGCTCGAAGAATGCTCACCGTATATACAGCAAACCAAAATGCAGCATACCTAGGCGACACAGACTCGTCAGCTCCGAGAGCACCACTAGTCCCGAGACCGCCTGTTGGATCCGCCCCCGCCGTACCCTCAGTCCCAGCTCGTGCAGTCCCTACACCCCCGGCTACAGCCTCTCACGCTTCGGTAGCGACTTTAAGGAAGGCGATCAGCGATGTCCCAAGACCGAATTCCATGGCATCAATAGCATCAGCAAAAGGACCCCCGCCGCCTATAGGCAAGAAACCACCTCCTCCACCCGG
Organism: Daldinia sp. FL1419; assembly: GCA_025201765.1. Taxonomy (NCBI): domain Eukaryota; kingdom Fungi; phylum Ascomycota; class Sordariomycetes; order Xylariales; family Hypoxylaceae; genus Daldinia; species Daldinia sp. FL1419. Next base: position 423,679 of record MU623348.1, read on the forward strand.
GTCCAGGAAACTTTCAACTCATCCTCCCCCTTTACCGAGTTCACACGCGCCACCGCCTCCCCCATCGTCGGCTCCAGCGCCGCCAGCAGTTCCGCCTCCACCACCTACATCCGCGCCGGCGCCTCCTCCCCCACCGCCAGTATCAGCACCCGCACCACCACCGCCTCCTCCGGCCGCAGCTCCGAGACCACCCCCAACCGCAACGCGCTCTCAACCCCCTCCTCCACCGACCTCCGCACCTCCATCTTCTGCCCCATCCCCCAGCATCGCCGTCCAAGCAGCCATGCGCGCCAGCGCAGCAAGCGGCCGCTCCTCCCCCACCAACCTCCCGACCCCCCCTCTCCCTCCCTCCTCCGCGCCCGCGCCCCCGGCTCCCCCCATCGCCCGGGACCCATCCTCCTCGCGCCAACGCGCCAGCTCCAACCTCCGATCCATGCTCGACCCGAGCTCCTATACCCTCACCCCCAACGGCACCGGCACAAGCAAGAGCCCCAGCCCGATCTCCAGCCCCCGCGAAGCCAGCACCAACAGGGGCGCCGGCGAGCGCTACATCGTGCACGACAGCCGCTGGCGTTTCAAGGATGAGAGCGAGTTCCCCAAGCCCAGACCTTTCCAGGGCGGGCCTAGAAAATACAGAGCCGGGCGCGGCAGCAGCGTGCCGTTGGATCTTAGCGCGCTGTAGAACGGCGGTCAGGGTCTTGGTATGGTGTTGCAAAGGGGACGGAGGAAGATTGGCACGGGAGTGAGTGTGGATGTGGTAGCGGAGGGGAATGCTGAAGAGCCGGATATAAGGGGTAGAAAGGAGAAGGAGAAGGCGAAGAGGGAAGGGCGTGATTGGTTGAATATCCGCTGGTAAAGCCCTAGCTGAATACCTAACCTAGGGATCTTCTGATCCAAGTACGGGTCTATATTCGAAGCAGAAGTAAAAGCAAAAATAGGGATATCAAAACCCTAGAGAAAGAGATAGGGAAAGAGATAAGACGGGACAGGAAGAGATGCCTTGCGTGTGTGCATCGGCACGTTCGTGCGTGTATATTTTTCTTCGTAGGCTGCTATGATACAGGGATAACCTATTGGCAGTGCAGTAGAAGCATCTATTCGGTAGTGTAGTGCACTTGGGATCCTGGTGTTAAGCCTAGACTACATACATCGTCGAATCGTTAGAATTAGTACTGCATAAGAGGTACGAAGCAAGTTAAGAATTAGTAGCACTAAGCATCATTGAATTTTATAAACATCACGGATGCATCCTCATATCAATCCCGTGGACTATGAATCTATATTACAACTCAAACTCGGAATCACAATCTGTTCAACATCGGCGACCTAATAAACCAACCACCTAACCTACTCATGTGGACTCATCAGTCAAGGACCAAATCACACATTTGCTCATTACACTCCTCAGCATCAAGTAACACATTATTGTTTTGCATATAATAGCCAGTACGGATGCCAGTTCAAACCCTAACGCCCTTGCAACAAACCATGCATGTGTGATTGCAAAACCAGGCTAAACTTCCACGCCCTCTACTCCTAGTTGATTACCTATGCTGCTTACCAGACGGATGGTATGCTTCCACCTCCTTTCTTTCCTGGGGAAGGCACACCGTGGATCGATACGTCTTGGCAGTTATCTCCCCAATAACCTACTCCATCAATCTGCTTAACCACCTCGATCGCAGATTTGACGATGTCATCAAATGCCCCAGCTTCTTGGAGCCGCTCAGGCGTCCAAGTTACTTGCTCACCTAGTTCGAGATTTTGGTTCTGTTCAAGTGCCTCGTTAATGACCTTAGATTGCAATGAAGCCTCATACCAGATTGGTAGCTGGCCGAGTTGCGAAGCGCCACCATACTGCTCAAACATGATGGTCATATTGCCTTTTGCATGATAAGAGGTAGTCTTTGGTGCCATATCATGAACCTCGTGAATTTCCAGTATGCTCGAAGTCGCTGGCTCCGGACCAGAGCCATTAGCAACCGGCTGAATATTCTGTACTTTCTTCGTGTAAGAAGCAACATTGCGGGTACGGACAAGCAGTATCCTAGCTTTGTATACCTCTTTAACGTTGAATTCCAGCAGGGGTGTACCAGGTTTTTCGTGTCTATATCATGATGTTAGCAAAATCCTAGAAGGTGAAAACTTAGCCGCAATAAACTTACACGACACGCATGTTATTCACGAGATCTTTAGCGAAGCTACCAAAAGTTTCACTCAAGTCTTGAGACTTGGAGAGTGCGATTTGAAAGTCCCATACTCTCTTCGGACAATGCACAAAGACCGAAGAAAAATTAGTGTCCAAGTCATAGATTTTGTGGGTGAACCCTCGGGTGTCTATTTCCACAGTGAAGTTGCAGTCATTTCCGTCGGCCAACTTAGCACAGCAATGGACCTCATAAACGGTATGGCGAGTGGTTGGGGACCACATCCTTTGCCCTAAATGGTCCTTTGCAAATGCAATATAATTCGCATCTTCTCCTGCTTCCGTGAGGACCTTGGTAAAGATTAGGTCTTGTGGTTTAGTGTAATGCTTGTCCAAAGCTTCTTTGATATCATGTAGAGACTTAAGCTTGTTTTCAATAGCATTATCCTTCACGCATACACTGTCGCGATCGACCTTTGTAAGACAGAGACGCCCAAGGTTCGCTTTCAAAGATATCCTGCCAGTGAAAATCTTTAGGGTGCTCGTCATTTGGACGAGTTTTTTGACAATGGATTTCGTCAGTTCATGGTCTAGGTCCGAAATTCTATGGGCGTGTTCGTGATTGAGTGAAATCCCTAGAGCTGGAGAATCACCAAGCTGGCGGCTTGCCTGCTGCTTCATAGTAGAATGCCGAGGCCGGTACGAAGTTGTAGGGTCCACGCGAGGTATTCCTATCTGAGCACTTCTCCATATCCCAGCGAAAGGGTCATCATAGAGAGTAGACTGGGAGACAGGCAGGTGCTGAGGAGCTTGTGTCTCTAACCGGGGGGGATCCTCATCGTCCCCTGAAATATCAATTAGTAGCTCCTCACATTGTCGGTCAGGCTCCTTCAATCCTTGCTCCGCTAAGTCTGTCTTTAAATTATCAAGGATGTCGGAAGTCTCTTCCACAGCTGTTTCTGCCTGGGATTGAACCGTCATGGAGTCCTCTGTACGACTGTCCTCCTCGACTGGTTGCATGTTAGGAGGTTCACCCTCGTGTTGGTTCTCGTAGGGTTGTTGAGATAGTTCCTGAAGACCCCAAGCTTGAGAGTCACGCGATCGGGAAGCGTCCAAGTTATTATTCAAGCTATCGCAGCCTAGTGAGCCTTGGACATGCTGGCCAGTTGCATCTTGCATCATATTAACTGGGCCTTGGTTCGGATTCGAAAGCTGGGCATGGCCATTGTGAGCGTTAGGTTCCACCCAAGACTCACTGGAATTAAACAAATTCCTAGCCAAATCGCGGAGTCTAGGATTCGGCTCATAGTGCCATACGGTAGGTGTGAAAGCTTTGTATGGCTTATGTCTTTCCTGGTATGATATAGCAGGAATGACACGTTCCGGACCTTTCATCGGGTGGGAGTCACCGCGTGGTAGAGCAATGACAACACCCTTTTCAAATATCTTTCCATACATCGAAACACCATCTGTCAACTCGTAGGTTGCTCGGTCGAAAAAGTAAGTTTCTAAGATATGCTTTGGTCCAGTTTCCACATAAGTGAAGGCAGCCATGCTATACTGCATATCCTCTGCATAGACAAAGCTTTCACAATTGATGTCCTCCTCGTATGATGCTCCCTAAGAAGTATTAGACTTAGATCATAACTTGGGTAGGTTCCTTAGTAACTAGTGAATTATAAAAACTTACAGTATGTTTAGCAAGTGTCTCTAGCTTGCGTATGACTAGAGCCGTAGCTTCAAGCGACTGGCCGCCAATGAGCACGGCAAGCCTGTCATTTTCCAAAGCTAGGGTACATCCTGTGATGTGTTGCAGCTTGGCTAGTATCTCAGCCGGTTCTAATTTCAAAGGACTCTGGCCCTCTTGGAAGAGTGTTTGAGGGACCATCCAGGCAGCCTTATATGGAGCAGCTTGGATTTGGGGAGGAGCTGCGGCTAGCATAGACATCTCGACCGTCGGTCCGCTAGTAGGGTTGGCACGCGTACGCCATTCCTGAACGTTGACTACCTTGGTGCTAGAAGACTAAACAATCATTAGACACTACGGCAAGAGGCAAAAAAGGTGGACATATAAGATGAACACTTACCAAGCCGATAGTAAGCTCTTCATGGAGCATGTCTTCTAGCACGACCTGGCAAGCCGCCATGACCTCGGTTTCGATATTAGCCGGGCATGTTATCTTAGGCCAAGACGTTTTCACGTCGTAAGTGACTTGAGCGTCCTAAACACGTATCAATAAAAATGGCAATCATAGAATGATTCGTAGATGTCAAAACCTACCTGGAAGGCACCTCGGAGCTCGGTAGTGAATTTCCGGAGTCCGTCCGGAAGAAGGACCCAGTCAGAGACAAGTAGGAACTTGCTGTCATTGACTTGGTCCTGGGCAGTCGCAGCATCCTGCGCCTCCTTTGAAGCAACCCACTCAGGGAAGTCTTGCTTGAGCGCTTCTGCCACGCGTTGGGCAATGGCGCCATTTTGCCCATCCGAAACGTTGGACATAATGTTCTCTCTATTTTTATAAATGTTAGTTTTCATCTTGTATGACCATAATCTTTTTTCCCCTGTATATTATGATTTTATCAAATGAAAAGTCGCCTCTGATGATAGTATATTCACAGGTTTTGTCGAGAATTTATCCCTAGGATTGCGTAGGACCTGAGAAAATGTCCATAAACAACTCTTCGAGATGCCAGTTAATAAAATAACAGTATCACGATAAGATATTAATAATAATAGTCAATAATGGGACGCGATAAATATTGTATGGGGATGTAAGTGACAGGAGGGCTTCTAGAGTTATAAATTGATGAGGGAATGTGAAAAAGAAAAGAAAGAAAAACCACAAGTAGGAAGAAAGGTAAAGAATTAATAGCAGTCACATGGGATGACCTCTTAAAACGTACCTAATGCGCGTAACACTTTTAACAAACACGACTTCGCGACAGGATTAGACAACAGCGTTATGCGACGAGGTTATGCGACTAGCTAACAGCGGCGTCAATGGTCCGGTCGGCGACGTTCCAGAGGTCAAGACGAGAAGTCAGGAGGATTAGTTAGGATTAGGCCGATGACCCGTCAAAAATGAGTGATGAGAGTGCGGCTTCGGCGTCAACATCGGCTGATGGCAGATGATGCGAGGAAGAAGTCGGGGGAGAGTGGACTAAGTAAGATGAATGTTCAGTCTGGGATAAAATGGTGTTGAGGTAAGTGGACAAGAAAAGTTAATCAGTACCTAGGTAGTTAACAAAATATGTACAATGTAAGTCAATGCCTAGATTGGATGATAAAGAATGAAGGCACGGCGGTCCTTCTAAATATTAAGAACAGAGACGTCCTTTCCTGCTGCTAACTGATGCAAGGCTACAGGATTTTAGGGGATGACAACCAATCCCCCTTTATTGGCCCCCTTCTCCCCCCTAACCATCCGGCCACCCAGTTATACGGAAATCGCGGCAGCTCGCACTGGACCTGCATAACCAGTACTTGCCGGATACGCCCATGTTCGGTATAGCGGATCCGGACCGGTAATATCAGCAGGTACCTAAGAGCCCCTTAGATGAGGTCACACTGTCCTGTTGTACGTGGTATGCGCACATTAGGTACCTCTTACCTAACCGTGGATGCCCTCCCTCCTAGGCACATATAGGAGCTTGCCTATGTACGCGGCAATAGGCAATACTTCAGGTATATCATACGCCCGGGGACACTACCCGATATACCGCTCAGTGAAACCGATGGTTACCAGGCCTACATGCATATAAGAAAGCCATACCTTCCTCTTACTACTGGGGGCAGGGGGATTATTACATGTAGCTACCGAGTGTCAAGAAACATAAGGTATCCTCTGGACAAGTTTATTAAATATAGGCCCATAAAGACCAACCAAGTACAAGTATATGTGTCAAGTAACGCGTCTGCAGGTACATTGTGATAAGTTGTGCATGTGCATTCTCATGGCATCAAACTGCATATGCAGCTAACGGCTCAAGTAACTGATAGCAATCAAGAAAGAACCAGTACAGTTGAGCCATTTCAAAAACACAACATGTCCCAACAGGGTTATCAAATGCACATGAACCAAAAACAGCCCTATGAAACTGGGACCGCCGGCCTAGATTTGACCACATTCGGTAGGTACCTTAGGTAGGCAGCAAGGTTACCATGGCTCTGTAATGTTCATAGATAAAATCTCGACAAGAGGTAGGTACCTAGATGTATTAGGCAACAGTATTTGGTGTGCTGTTTATTGTTGGAAAGTACACCTTCCAATCCGAAAATAGCGAAGGCTTGGTGGGTACAGTAACCGAGAAACATTGGAACATGTCCTTAGGTAGCGATTAAAACATTTGAATGGTGGTTGATATAGGGAAGTACCTAGGCAGGTACATAACACAGGCCTTTCCTGAAGCAAGATATTAGATGTTTTGTCAAACAAAGAAGATTATGGCGAGCTATAGCAACTTTGCGGTTCATCCCAAATTTGTGGCATAAAAGGCATGTGGGCCTAGGTGAGGAATAGGAGCATATACAGATGCTGTTATTCGGTATATAAACACAGGGGTAGATGTGTGATATATATAAAGGAGACTTGTAACACACAATACGGTATATCATATTGTTTATGGATAAGTAAGGATAAGCGAATACCTTGTAATTACTTCAAGATGGACTGATATAGGGGTAATCAGAAAATATCCTCTAGGCAAAAGCAACGTTATCTACCTCCTAGGTATAGAACTAAGCGAGGTTCATAGATGGAATTGAAGATAATTGCTGGTAATTCTCTGCTATTGTGCTTTGTGAATTGAATATTTGATTTATTATGTTATGTGATACTTCTAATTGTGGTGTTGATATTGAATATTGTTAAACTCAGGTGTAGGTAACGCTATAGTTCGTGTATCTTTAAATTTTGAACGATTTGGATATTTAGAAGTATGAAGAATAGTATGACTCAAGGTATATACCTGGGTATAGACGTTGGGAGTTAATACCTGGCTTTTACTGATAATTTGGTAGGAAATATAACATGTTATATATCTCAGATAATGGCAAAAAAAGGGGTTGAATATCCACTAAAGGGACTACACCGTTTATACGGATATATGAAATATTTTGACTATAACAGGCCTTTGATTCTAAAAGGCTACCCGGATAAAAGAATAAGAAGGTTTTGTCTAACTTGAAGGAAATGGTAAAACAAGAAGTAGGTCTCTTATTTTTACTGTATAACTTCGCACAAGTTACGTAGATCTGGGTAATGGGAAATATTGGATGCTTTGATGATTATACAAATTCGAGTTGAGTAAAGCATATTAAGTGCTCGTAAATCTGTTGATCTCGAATGCTTTCCTTCTATAACTATAAACTAGTAACCTGGGTATATGCAACGCAAGAGGACAATAGAAGGGAGGGTCATGAATGTAAATTTTCATACGCCTTTTTGTCATTCCCAAGGTCTTTCTCTGCCCTTTCAAACTCGGGGCGTTATGATGAAATGAAAATATCACGGACTTCTAGGTCTCGCTCTGATTCAGATCGCAATCGTAGAATATCCTTTGCCTCGAACGCCAATCCTATGTATCATAACATATCCAGACCAGAACTTTCTTCGAGCACTATTTCCTGACGTGGCCCTAGTCGCTCAATTTGGTCAGCCATTGGGGCTGTAGTGTAAAACCGTAAAGGGAATCGCCGTGGGGTATCGCGAAGGGTGGGAAGGCCATTATCGTAGTCGGATGGTATCATCTTGGCAATAGCAGCATGCTTGAGGTGCGGAGCCGCGATGCGTTAAATTGGAGTAGAAAGGAAAAGGTGCTGTAAACGATAGAATAATGTATTTTAGTAAAAATGAGTCGGCTTGCGTAATCCTCCCAATGTTCGGGATGTTTTATAACAAAGGGACTGCGTGTCGGAGCTATCGAGTGTATCATTCCGCGCCCTTGACGTTTTTCTTCACATTGAGCGCCCATTTTAGCTGACCAAGTACGCTCTTTGCTTCCTCGACAGTTCTCTCATGCTCCTTCTCCCTCTCATGGGCAGCTTTCTTGATGTCCTTTAGCGCTTGCTCCTGCGCACTCTTGTACGCTTCAAATTGCCGAGCGATTTCGTCTTTTTGCCGTTGTAGATCTCGGATATTTCCATCCTGCTGGTCACACAAATCGCGGAGGACGTTGATTTTTTCATCGTCCGCCCTACGTTCCTCAACCAATGTTTTAATCCTGTTCTCCATAACGGCCACAGCTCGTTTCACTTCGTCACCCTGGTCCTTCCAATGCGACGTGATAGCATTGTATCGACTTTCCATTAATGCCGCATACGTGGTAGCCTCATCGAGTTGGGTCTTGGTGTCCCGTTTACTCTTCTCCATCTCTTCGCGCCATGTGCGTTCACTTTCTTGAGCATCCGCTGTGCGTTTCTTCTCAAGCTCGACCGCGGATTGTAAGTGCTCCACTTGTCGTTCTTTACGACTAAGTAACGTCTTGGTTACGTTGGCTTCTAATAGGCGGTTCTCGTAGTCTGCGGCCATGCGTTCTATCTTATCCTCGACCAATTTAGCTGCTTGTCTCGCTTCCTCAGCCTTTAAACGCTCGATCTGGATATCCCGTTTTAAAGCCTCGTTGTCGGATACTAGTTTATTAATTACTCTGCCTGTCTTTCCTAGACCAGCTTTGCCTACGGCGCTGTCCCATTGCGGAGAGCCTTCCGGCGTCATGCCTGTCCGGGTTTCGAGCATGGCAGTTTCCGGAACCTGTAAAGATATAGTTTGCTCTTCTGCCACCTCTTCTCCAGGGGTCGTATCACCTGCGGACAAATATGGATCCTCGCTTCGTGATATCGGTAAAGGGGGCTCTAAGCCGGGTGGTGGAGATTTTAATTTGACAGTCGAGCTGCTTTGTGCTTGTTGAGAGTTATACGATGTGCCGCTGACATTGCTATTGATAGAGCTTGAAAACCCGCTGTTTCGCGCGGACGGAGATTCCGACGAGATATCTGAAGGCGCTTCGAAGCTAGGGACGGTACGAATGGTCGGGGGTATTTTGCTCTTGTTATTGCCACTAGGAGAAAAGCTAGAGCTGGCGTGGGAATTGTATTTTGACTCCGGGGTCGCGCTATGGGCACTCATGGTGTTCATGTCGGGAGTATGCGCCGGTTTTAACTTTGAATGGGCATCCAATGCGTTATCATCTGTGCAGGTAGATGCTATGGAAGAATTGGTTAGCTAGATCCTACCGCCTTCTAACTGAGCATATAGTACGGGTTTTGCTTTGTCCCAGACCATACCTAGGTCTAAGAGACATAAGGAGACAAAGTTTCAGTTGTTTCCGAGACTAAACTAGCGAATATTCTGAGGAATAGGGACGGGGGCAAGTGGACTATACAAAGATTTAGGCTGGACTATGCTTACCTTGATCAATGCTTTGTGGGTCGGAGTCGACGGCTCTTGATTAGGAACAGGATGTATTTGAGGCTTTTGTATCCGATCGAGCATTTCACTGCTACTCTCCTATTCACTAAAGATACCACTTCGCTTGCTACCTAATGAATGGATAGTGGCGCGAAAAAATATCGAGGGGTAGATAAGCGGTTTATGATTTCTGGCAGGCGGCTTGATTTGATATTGATCGTGTGGCGTGAAATAGTTCTAGGTTCTAAGTTCGAATTTGGGTACGATGATGCCAGGGGGGATATGTCATCAGGGGACCAGGGCGCAGAAACGACGTCAAATACAGATGACGAGAGCTGGAGTGCTGAAGTAGACTGGGGAGGGCTGCTATACCGCGATTTGCGCTTGGCTAGAATAACGTTTTAGAAAAAAAAAGAAAAAAAAAAAGAAGAAGAAATATGCGGCACCGATTACAAGTAAAAAGATAGTAAAAAAGTATAACTAGGTAGTTAGAAGAGCATTACAAGAAGAAGCTGTTTAATCTTGCGCTTAACTTGAACCTTGGTGTATTTCGCATGTACGAAAGCGAAAGCAGCAACCCCAAACTAACGGAGTTTTTCAAGGTTGATTTTAAAAATGGAGGACTAGCATTAAAACACATATCCCCATGTTTATGCGTATTATTATGCCATGGGTCGGATCGCGGGCCCCTCCAATGTTGTTCTGTCAGAAACCGTTCAGTGTAGTATTTACGAATGGCCGCTAATGATATACATAAGTCTTGTAGTACACTACCTAGGTAGAGATACATACAAGTACCCCGGTATTGTATGTACAATTGAAATCACTCGTGGCTTATTACCTTACATAAAAGTGCACGCCTCTCTCTTTTTAGTCTAGACCTCACGTTTGCATTTGCTAAGAAGCCACGCGTTAAGCCACCTTGAATCGCCCGACTTTGCTTAAAAAGGTCAGCCAAATTTTAAGAATGCCGGGGTATTGGATAACCCCTGTTTAATCCCCGCCTTGATTTAACGGTGCCGCTCATGTACCTAAGTACCTAGATACATCGTACGGATCTGTACTTATGTTCCTTTTTGCTTGTGCGCGCTTTTACGTGACCGTTGACGCGTTTTACTTCTCCCTGTTAATTTTCATAATTACACAAAATTAATGTCCCAGCAACGGTCCCGTCACGCGCAAAATGCTGCCGATGCAATTCGGCTCCTCCCGATGGACATCATTTAAATGGCCGTAGCATATCCGCTTCTGAAGCACCACATGCTACAATGGTCCATTAACAGGAGCATCTCATCATGCCCTGTAATTTTCATTCGCCTCTTTTTTTATTTCTTATTTTTTATTTTTAAATTATATCGAGGACCAGCGGGGACGCCCTACATCCATCCGATACTTCGTTCCTAGTAATTTCCGTCTGGATAACCGGGCTTTTCATGACATTGAAATCGCCTGCTTCTTTTTAAATGGGTTGTGTTTGCAACAACTCAGCTTACTCATTTTTAAGCTATTCGTGTTTGCAACAGTGAATATGAGACGCGGGTGTTGATTATACCTGGACGCGTGAATTGGCCGCCAACTTCAGACCGAAAATCAACCTGTCACTTATTCCTGTCTCGCGTTGGAATCTCAAGCAATCGCCACAATTTCGCGAAGAATTTGGCATGAGATACGAAATTAGCATCCGACCGTATTAGGCTGCCTGTTTACTATAGAAACACGAATTTATGACGATTGATAGGTAATTGTAGCGCTTACGTGGAAGTAGAATGGTCATAGTTTTTGCAATTCATTCGGGGACGGTGGGAAATGTTGCCTATCGTCCTGCTCATTCCGCTAAACTCCTGGTTATGGTCAACCACTTCGCTTTGGGATACGTCACTTGGGGGGTAATACGATGCTTCGGGCTGAGATTCATTTTGCAGGTACCGAGATTATCATCATAAACGTATGCTTCTCTCCCGGAACATCGCTGTAGGTTACGAATTTATTTATTCGCCAAGATCTGGATAGCCATTTAAAATGGCAGCGCTCTCTCCGCTCAATAAACTCATGCCTCGAGGTTACGTCCGGCAGATGTTTTGTTTTCCCTCAACGCATGCTGATGTTGTCGAAACACTTAAAAGGGGTTTGGCGGGAGTTATAAATGATATCCCTTACCTTCTCTCTGGGATCGTCATCAGCAAAGACCAGAAGCGTGTTTCTCTCAGCGATCCTTATCAAGCTCCCGAGGATCTTTTCTACGAGCAAGATCTGTCGGATATTATTGACTATGCGGCTACCAAGGCGCAAAACTTCCCGCCCTCGGCGTTCACCGCGCAGGGAATCATTCCTCCTGATACGCAGCCCCCGTTTCCGAACCCGGCGCCGGTATTCCGAGCGACGGTCTCGCTCGTCAAGGGTGGGTTTATCTTGTGTGTCGCTATCCACCATTGCATAACCGACATTACCGGATTTGGGGCCTTGCTTAAGATATGGGCTGCCCACTGCCGAACAGGTGCGTCTACAGTAGCGGGCTTCAACCAGTCTTGGTTAAACCGCAGCGCTTTAATTGAAGAACTTGGCACCCACAACACACGGGCAGCACCTACTTCGATACCTAAACTCCTTCACATCCGGGGACCTGATGACTATGTCAGACTTGCTGGTCCCATATCGTCGCCTACTGACCTTGTGACCGGCATCTTCTTTTTTCCACAAGCAAAACTGCAGGGTTTGAAGAATATCGTGAACAAGCACATTGCTTCACAGGGTAGCCCAGGTTGGGTCTCTTCAGGTGATATTCTTACGGCGCTGCTTTGGAGTGCCATTCTAGTCGCCGAACAACAAGAACCGGCCAACTCCGAAGCGAATCCCGCAGCTAAGCAGAACGGTGCCAACACAATAGGTTTTCCCGTGAACTTCCGCTCTCGTCTTAACCCACCTCTGCCTTCAGACTACCTCGGCGCTGCTTTTATAATGACAGCTGCCACTGTGCCACGAGCGGATCTGATATCCTTCGCTACAGGGGCGACACACTGTGGTGATTACGCCCCCCTGGACCCCAGCTCTACCTCGGAACTAGCAGCGATCGCTTCTACAATCCGTGCCTCCCTTCGCGGTGTCGACGAGAAATCTGTGCGCGATGTACTAACGTATTTAGCTATCGCGCCTAGTGATCATCCTCCCATCATACTGGGACCGCGACATGATGGCATATCCATTGTCTCGTGGGCCGACGAAGGCGTATTTGAGTTGCACTGGGGTGATGCGATTGGAAAATGCGAAGCTGTTAGACTACCCAAGTTGGCTTACAGGAGGTACCCTATCGTCCTCCCTAGGATCCCAAGTGGCGTCAATGATAACGGGGGTGGCCTAGAGGTCATCGTTAGTTTTGACAGACAAGTGTTTCTCAAGTTTGAGCAGAGCTGGCCCATCAAGCAGTTCGCGACTCTTCGATGCCATTCTTAAAGTCATCATTAGCGTCGAGACACTACCAAATAAAAAGCATAATACTCGCAGTGGTGTTACGCCTCACATTTTTGAAGCTAACAATCGCTACAATAGCATACAATGGAGGTGCTTTAGTAAATTCGATTGTGTGCTGATATTAGTGAATTAATATATACAAATAAGATAGTCAAAAAATATCCAAGCTCCGAGACGAGCCAACCCCAAGGATACACGTCCCTATTTTGTTTCCTCAACGAAATCACCGATGCTAACTCTCCCTCGCCAATGTAACCAACTCCTCGTACTCGCCGCTGTTTTTCAACATACCCCAAAAGGCGCCTTCGATAGCGATCAAGTCGCGAGGAGAACCCGCCCTGTGAAAAGGTAAGCAAACCGGAAAAAAGAAAGAAAAAAAAAAGAAAAAAGCAAAAAAGGCATGTTATAGGTGGACGACGTACTCAATAACCTTTCCCTCCTCCATAACAATAACCTGGTCGTAATCAATAATCGTCCTCAGCCGATGCGCAATCGTAATAATCGTCGACCCCGCGAACTCCGAGCGGATGATCCGTTGCATCCTCACATCTGTCTCGTGGTCCACGGACGCAGTCGCTTCGTCTAGAATAACAACCCTCGAGCGCCGACACATAGCGCGCGCGAGCCCGAGGATCTGCCGTTGTCCGTTGCTGAAGTTCTTCCCGTTGGCTGCGACCTGCGTGTGCACCGAAACGCCGGCGCTCGGGTCCTGGCTGTCGACGTCGTACATCTCGGTTAGCCCGCATGCTATGAGGACGGATTGGAGCTCCGCTTCGTCGAGCTGTTCTGTGGGGTCGAGGTTCGAGCGGATGTCGCCCGAGAAGATTACCGAGTCTTGCGGTACGAAACTAATGCTTTCTCGCAGACGCTTGAGCGGAACGGTCTTGATGTTTACGCCATCGATCGTGATACTGCCGGAAACAACGTGTGTAGAGCGGAGTAGAGAGCGTGCAATGGTGCTTTTGCCACTACCGGTGCGCCCGATGATGGCGACTCGCTGCCCTGGTCGCGCATTGAGCTTTACGTCTCGTAGAATGTCGGGGCCGTCCGTTGTGTATCGAACAGTCACATTTCGGAACTCCACGTGGCCCGTTGTCGGCCAAGCCGCTGGAACTTCAGTTGCTTTCGACTTTTCTTCCTCGGGGCTTACTTCGGGTTCGATGTCCGCATATTCGGATACGCGTTGAAACGAATTCAATTCAACCTCTAATTCGTTCATGTTCCTCACCAGTGTCAGGATAGTTTGACTTAGGCCAATCGCGTTGGTTAGTGAGAAGCCGACAAGGCCAGGTGAACCTGACTTGAGGTAGGCTATGCATCCGGCTGCAACTGCGACCGTAGCGGCACAGAAGTCGGAACGGATAGACACCCAACGGTTGCAGTTATACTGGGCCTCCATCGCGCGCATATACACAGCAAGTTTATCAGCAAGTAGCGTCTGGAAGACGTCGTTCATAGGCTGACGGGCTCTGATAACCGCGAGACCGCCGGCAGAGTCGCTAAAATGCGAGAAAATAGGGGAGATTTGCACAGCACAGAGGCGCTTGACCGATATCTGCGCCCGTGCGTAGATTTCTCCGGTAGCGAAACCAAGAAGGCAGAAGAAACCCGCCGGCAGGGCGAAAATGGGCATGATAGACGCAATACTCGCTAATCTCAGGGCAAGTCTAATCCCGTTGTCCAGGGTCATTCGTAGCCAGTCAACTAGAAGGCTATCCATAGATTGTATATCCACACCAAACCGATTGATTATACGGCCAACGGGAGTGTTGTCGTACCAGGCAATAGGGGCGTTGAGGACCGCAGCAACCAAGCGCTCGTGCATCGTTTTCGCCGCCTTCCATCCTCCTCTTTGGTAGATGTAATTGTTGAGGAACTGGAGGGATATAAACGCCAAGACTGTGCCGATATGAATGAGGAGATAAGTTGTCGCTTTGGAGGAGTAGTCGGGCTTGGTCGATAGTCCGGTCCAGATGGATAGCCAGAAGGTAATCGAGAAATAGGCGATTTGCACTAGGACGGTGTTGAGGATCGTTAGAGAAGCGGTGATGTAGCCACCAAAGAGTAGTATGTATCGAACAACTGTTAAGGGGGGTTGATTAGCAGAATCCCTTACATAGCATCTCGAGAGACTTACTGAATCCGCGTGGAACACGTCCCGACGCTCTCTTCTCTTCGGTTGCTGCTCTGTTTGTGGTCACTTCCTGAACTTCACGGCTAATCAGGTCCGTTGTTTCACTCTGTACGAAGATCCCTCCCGCCGGAGGAGTTGTGGTTGACTGCGACGAGGAATCAACTTCGATCTCTTCTTGGTGTGTCGTCCAATACGACTTGGGATCCTTGGATGGACTTTTCGCATTTATCTTCGTACTCGACACTCTTCCCTGAGCTAACGACACCAGCAATTCGGCATCTTCTATAGCCGTGGTGAAATGCGTTACAAGAATAACCGTTCGACCGTCCAAGAGCCCGCTGCGGAAGCACCTTTCGTAAACTCTCAGGGCAGTGTGGGTGTCAAGTGCCGAGAATACGTCGTCTAGAAGAAGGATCGAAGCCGACGAATACAATGCTCTCGCTAATGATATCCTCTGCTTCTGACCTCCGGAGAGGCTGGACCCCTGTTCTCCGGCATGTGTCAAGTCGCCCGATGGCAATTGCGCAAGGTCTTCGACGAGATCACAAGCATGAATAATCGTCTTATATCGGTACTCGTCGTACGGGCTGTAGAACAGAATGTTTTGGCGGATAGTGTTATTTTGCAGCCAAGCTGTTTGTGGTACGTAGGCTACATCTGGAGGGCAAGTTGCTTGCCCGCTTTCAAGAGTTGTCTCGCCTAGGAGCGATAGCAGTAAGGACGTCTTACCACTGCCGATCGGACCCGTTACAACATTAAGAGCCTTTTCGCGGAACGAAATGGATATATCACGGAGTCGGAATCCGGAGGATCGTGTCAAACAGAAGGTGGCGTTTATAAGTTCGGGTCGGCCGACCGGAAGGCGTTTTCTTTCCTCGGCTAGTTCGAAGAATTTGTCGACCCGTTGTAATGATTTGTGGCCCTGCGCTACCCATTGAATGACTTTGGATAACCATACAAATTGTGCCCGTAATATTTCCGTGAGAGACAGCGCCGTAAAAGCTGTAGGAGCTCGCAGCGGTCGGTTTGTGAAGAGTATGAACGACGTGAACATGGCAAGAAGACTGACGAGAGAGAGCATGTCGCCGGCCATGAAAATCAGCATAGATGTCACATTACGCTTCCAAATCCTCTGCTGTTCCGTTGCGCGAATAGCGTTGACCATCCTACCTGCCACATCCTCCCACGCAAAGAATTTTAGAGTCCGGATCGATTGTAAGTATTCGGAAATTCTTGACAGTCGTCTATCCGTCACTTCCATCACCAATCCATGCAGCCGGGATTGGCGTCCGGAAAGCCGGGCGGGAAGCGCAGTCAGGGACAACAGAACCGCAACGCCAACGAGAGACGACCACCCTAACAACTGGTATAAGAACGTCATGGCTATTGCCGCCGATACCGTGCTTGCCGTTAGGGAGTAGAATATGTCGGTTACGTTGGCGATTGCGTCGGAGTCGTATGACAATAGGCTTTCCATCTTGACGGAGTTCTCCTTTTTATCCTTCGCGTTCGCATTGTCGGATCCGTTTGGCGTCTGCGATTCAATCTTCTCTTGCAAGCTGTTGTCGGTCCTCGCCCATAGCATTGTCTGGTATATCTCCTGGATCATCGTCGCTTTAGTTAAGACAAGGAGCCGCGTGCCTACAAATATAGATCGTTGGTAGCAAACAGAACGAGCCATAGGTCCCAGGAATAGGAGTGCAATCCACACAAATGGATGAACCACGACGGTGGTTGCGTCGGGGTTTTCGAGATAGCCTAGAAGATAGAACATGGCACATGGTGCAAGATACTCCGTCATTGCGGTTGCAATTGACCAAAGCATTATCGTCTTGATTTCACTCCGGAATGCCCGGCAGAGGGTCCGGAAAGTCTTTCCACCTTTTAAACGAGCTTTACGCATACGTTGTAATAATGTCGTCGGCGCATCGTTTGTTGGCAGAGGCGGAAGGTCGTCCATGACCAAGTCCCGGGAGAAACCCCGGATCATGATATATGTAAGCCATTCGTAAGAGAGATAATACGAAAACCACGAACAAGTTTTTTCTGGAGATATCTCTGCTTTTCCATCGAAGCCCTGACTCTCGGGGTTAGGCTCTCTCCTCCGTACGAGGCGCGGTGAGACGAATGAAGCCATAAACGCAGATACTAGACATGCGAATTTGATGCATTCAATTTTTGATGGGGAATTATGCGAACTAATTATTGCAACGGGTAACAGGAGTTTAACCGCTTCCAAGAGGGTGAAGATAGCTATTATAACGTTCATATGACGGCTCAAAGAAATGCTGATAGTCCTCAGCCTCCAAGCGAATTGCGAAATTCCCAAAAGGAGCAGATAGCCCAAAGCAAGCGGTTCCATCCATGATCCATTTTGGAACTTGGAGTACAGCGTCAGAGACAACGCTGCAGCAAGGGTAGCTATCTGCGTAATAGCATACTCGAGCGGTGTATACGGCCTACGTATTCGGTTGACATGGGACTTTGCCGTGCGGCCGTAGAACCTATTGGACAAGAGGATAGAAAACAATAGTGAGATAAAGGATAATCCAACGCATGCAAGTTGCAAGCGACCAGTTCCTATGAAGTCTGATAGTCTGGTTGCGCGCTGTCGCCAAATCTCACTACAGACACCTTAGTTAGGCAAGATTACTTATATATAAAAGAGCTGTGATATAAGTCTACATACCTCTCTGGGATTCTTTCATCCAATGGGATCCCGAGACCTGCAGTTGGTATCTGCGGCACATCGGAATTCGAGTTCATGGGGTGCTGGAGGAGAACTCGGTGCATGTTTGTCCTCGTAGTTGTTGGGCATGTTTGTTCTTAGATGTCTAACCTAAGTTCCAACGGCCAGGACCGAAATGCTTTAAACACGAGGCGATAAATTAGGCCCTTTTTCACAACTCGGTTTTAAGCCGTCCTGTTGACGACTTGACTAAAACGGCCGGGCTTTGGATATCGCTTATTTTTGGGGGTTAGCTAGGTACTTTCTATATGAGAAGCCGAATAACTTTCCCTAAAATACGGCCTTATAATAAAAATGCCAGCAATCCTGTACAGCATACGTCGCTAATTGTTGTCTATTGTGGGATATAAAGACACCGAAGCGCGGCCCTCGTCCGAGAGGCGAGGAGTTCGATGAATATGGTAATTATTATCCGATTGGACG
The DNA here is from genome assembly GCA_025201765.1 of Daldinia sp. FL1419. Lineage (NCBI taxonomy): Eukaryota > Fungi > Ascomycota > Sordariomycetes > Xylariales > Hypoxylaceae > Daldinia > Daldinia sp. FL1419. The sequence goes on from MU623348.1 coordinate 442,005, forward strand.
GGTTAACCCTGTTCGCTTTTATACTCCATACTCCAAAACTCGATACAAAAACGACTAAAAAGATGCCATTAGAGGCTATTGATGGTGTTATAAAGGTTGTGGACCCCGAGAGGGCGGGACCTAATTCTTAGGATACCTTAATACATTTCAAATACATGTCAAATACTTGATACAGTGCTCATCACACTTTGCTCGTCTTTTAACCCTTTATCTATCAATTTGATAATCATGTCGTATCAACTCTCCGCACCACCACATCAACCCGTAGTGGAGAGGAGGCTATTCGTCGAAATGTAAATTAGATATAATGTGCTAGGTATCCCTCAGATGGAGTATACCTACCCCGTTTCTGTATGCATGTCTTATCTACTGACGAAATAGCATCGTTATAAGCTCGGGATTCATAAGATCCATCACGAGCTATACAATGGAAAAGCATCAAGTAAATATCTCTTACGAACGCAAAAGACGGTTCAGAAATGTCAAATATCTACTTTTATGTTTAGTAGTTTTCCTCTGCTTAATTCCCTTCTACCTGGGTCCATCATTGCGCACACGAGTCGAGCATTGTTTCAACATATCACGCAATTACAAGCCATCTCACAGCGACCCAGAAAAATGGTGTCCCCTGCCAGATACCATAGCTCCCAAGGACGATGGTCTACAGTCGAGTGAACATTTCATGACATCTCGGCAGTTAGATCTGCAGGTGGAACGTCTCTCCGCAGCCGTAAAAGTCCCGACGGAGAGCTACGATGACAACGGTAACGTCGACGAGGATCCTCGCTGGGAAACTTTCCAGGACTTCCACAAGGTACTGAAACAGCTATTTCCGCTTGTGTAAGTGGCGATCACTCGCAAATTTGAGGCCCACCCTTGCATTCTTTTTACGTATTCTTATTCTTTCGGAATATAGTCACTCGCAGCTTGAGCTTCGGGAAATAAATCGCTATGGTCTTCAATATACTTTTAGAGGTACAGATGCTTCCAAGAAACCCATTCTGTTAACGGCGCATCAAGATGTCGTCCCTGCCGGCGCTGCTTCCCGTTGGACGTATCCGCCATATGAAGGACATTTTGATGGGTCTTTTATCTGGGGCCGAGGCGCGGCCGACTGTAAGAACGTCCTCATCGGCATTCTCTCGGCTATCGAAGATCTACTCTCGCAGTCGTTTGTGCCTCGTCGTACAATCGTGCTCGCTTTTGGATTTGACGAGGAGACAGGTGGCGTTAGAGGTGCGACCGCACTGAACCAATCTTTGGTGGAGGAATGGGGCCTGGAATCGTTCTTGTTTGTTCTAGACGAAGGCGGCATGGGTATACAAAGCCAAGGAGACGTCTTATATGCGTACCCCGGTGTAGGGGAGAAAGGATACTATGATATCCAGCTGACGCTCGAAGTTAAGGGTGGTCACAGCTCGAGACCTCCGAAACATACCGGTATCGGTATCATGGCGGATGCAATTGTGGCGTTGGAAAACGAGCCCTATGCTCCCCTTCTAACACATTCAAACCCGTTTCGAAGGGTATTGGAATGTAGAACAAGATACTCTCCCGAAGCCGTTCAGCCGTGGCTGCACGATGCACTTCTTAGTGGAGACGAGCGCGAAATCGCCGAGAAACTTGCCGAAGAAGAAACAGAAGAGCAATGGCTAGTTCAAACTAGTCAGGCTATCGATGTCATTAACGGGGGTGTTAAAGTTAATGCTCTACCTGAGAACGTCGAATTCCAGGTAAACCATCGCATAGCATTACACGAATCGGTCCAGTACATCAATGATCATATTCAAAGAGTCTTGGAACCTGTGATACAGAAACACGGGCTTGAGCTTCTCTTTGAAACTCACAATATCTCGACTACACAAGGGAAGAATCTAGAAACTGCTTCATCTGGAGTCTTGAGGGCTAAAGGTTTGCAGGTAATTGATATAGCTCCAATATCCGCGACTGACAACAGGGTGTGGGGTGTCTTTAGCGGTACTATACGACATGTATTCGAGAGCACAGAAAGCGGACATGGCAAGACTGTCGTTCCGGCTGGAAATATCATGACGGGAAATACGGACACTCTCCATTATTGGAATCTGACGAGCAACATATACAGATTTACCCCATCTAGGAACGGAACGAGGCTGAACCAACACGGCATTGACGAGAGAATGGGATTAACTGCTCACCTGGAAGGTATAAGGTTATACTATGGTAAGTCATTCCATGATATATGATTGTCCTAGATATGCTAAGTTCCTGATAGACTTGATTCGGAATTTCGATGGTTGGAAGGATGCGTAAATGTAAATTACCCATCTAGATATCTAGTGCTAGGTAAGAAATTGTTAGGAGAGCCAAAACCATGCTTGCTCTTGAACCAACGATCAGTGAATCATGATGGGTTCATCTATCTAAGCACCATGTTCATGGCACAAGGCAATTTACGTGATAGTAGGTTTACGAGCTATGAGATGTGGTAGTTTTATCTTCGCGGAGCGCATCTGTGAACTCATTCATAGGCTGCACGTTTTGGTCATGAATATTCAAAACTGTTGTTGGTTTGGGAAGCAGGCAGGTACGTAAAGTTAGGCCCAAAAAGGATATATACTCTTCGTAATGCTCGTGGGGGCCGGAGATAAATATATATAAATTGCCAAAAGAACACATGGCACAACCATCGCACACTGTGGGGTTTGTATTATAACACGTTAGTATCGCCCAACGAGGGCTAATTCACCAAGCGCACTGTATCTCAGACAATGAACAGAGCCCTATTCTGCTTCATGACTTCAAGGTAGTCAACCCGGACTCCTTTGGTGCTCTGAATTTTGATAACCTGTTCAAGCAGCTGGCGGGTCCTGCGGTAATTGTCCCCCCATATCTCAGCGTCCCTAAGTGTCCTAATCACCCAGTCTTGATATACAACATCCGTAGTCTCGATGCCAGCTAAGAATAAAAGGCGCGGCCAGATATTTTGCGGTGAGGGTGGGCGCAGTCGACCGACTAAAGATGCTAGGCGGACGATGTAAGTTGCCGCCAATTCAGCTGGTGTGAGCTGATTTGGTATGCTTGCAGATACAGGGGCGGGAAGCTTCCTGTGGAAATTTATCACGACGGCATAGTACGCCGCTAGAAGTAACAGGCAATTAAAACACTTTGTGGTAATTTGACCAGCGAGGGCACGGCTCGGTTCGTTAATATAGGAAATGATCGGCATAACCGAAGGATCGCGATCGAATCGTTCGCGAAGGGTAATAAGCCCGGATTGTACATTGGACCACAATGCTACGGGCGCAGTACCCGATCTGCGATGCAAGTGCACAATCCGGCTATCCAAAAAGTCAAGCTCTAGGGACAGGCGTAGAGAAGGTTTCAAATCTTCTGTACTGGCGGGCAAGTTTGGAAACGCAGCGTCTATAAAATTATATTCGGCGCAGAAGGACTCGAGGTTCTCTAAGAGACGTCCCGTACCTCCTATCCAGGCCCCCCGAGCGTCATATGCACCTAGCCAGACTAGCATACGGGAGCCGACGTATCCGAGTGGCGTTGCCTCTCCACCAGCTTTCAGGTGGCGACGGTGGGCGTCAACAAGATCTGCAATAAATTCCAGGTGCTGGCAGAAACCGGCAATGTCTCGTGCGGCGAGGAGTTCGTACTGGAGCGCAAACCAAACGGTGACAATAGAACGTTCAAAGTTGACGGCAACAGATGGGTCTCGGTGCAGCGTTGAGATAGCAAGTGAATACCGCTCTTCAGCCTTCCGAACTAGGTCAGGTTCAGGTCTCGTCTGGCCAAGATGCAAAGCCGTCCACGCCATTAGGGTATTGAATAAAGGCGCGTATAGCAACGCCATGTTACTAAAAATATGGCTGTAGAGGTTCTCTTCACCTGTGCTACGTATCTTGGAGTAGCCAGTCATGGTGTTCATGTAGTGCTGAATGAGCCTGTGATCATCGGGGCGGATAACGACAGTAGCATCCTGCGAATTCGAAATAGGACCTGGAACCTCGACCTGACACGGTTCGGACTCGGACTCGGATGATAACATTGCAGTTCCCGGAGTGTGTGGAGATAACCATTCCTCGCCGAGCAGGTCGAAGTTCATATTAAGATCAAAGAAGGCCGGAATGTAAGCGGGATTTAATCGGGCTTGGGCCTCGTATACATCCATCTGCGAGATAGCATTAACCATTCCGGGTCCTGGGACCACCTTGGGCTCGGCGCCATGTTGCAACAACGGGCCTCCGGGATTGACCTGAACGGGAGATGGAAGCGGCACGGCAACAGAGCCGTCCGGCGCGTTTCCGCTCGATGTCGGTCCTACATTATTCCTGGTATTTTCCTTCAGAGGTTTCTGTTTAATCTTGGCCTCAGGGGCAATACATTGCTGTGACGCAGATGTAGACCTGTCAGACGAGGATGTAGACTTGTCATCTAGGCGCGACCTCGTGTAGCGAGAATTGACGAAGCGCACGCGATAACGAAGAGTTTCCGTAGAATTTGCCCGATTGGGTTCATAGGAACAAGTTAAAGATAAACGTGTACATGCATTGCAAATCGGTTTCGTCTCGTCGCATCGTACTTTACGACGACGGCAGGAGGAACAACCGGTCTTGGACCTCGCTGGCCGAGTTCGATTCATTGTTTTGTTGTGAGATTGGAAAGACTAACTTTGACTAATTGATGGGTTGGGGGGATCCATAGTTGCCATACTATAAGTCGGCAAGTCCATACATACTAACCTACACGACAATTAGCAATTACCAGACCTAGTAGAACCTAGTTGACCGGCCAAAACTAGCAGATTAGGTAGGAAGACCCTGAAAAGAGCCAACGGGAGGTGGGTCTACACTGGGTCTATACTGGGTCTGTTTCCGCTTTGCGGGGGGTCGTCGGTATAGTTCCTACCTACCTGGGAAATTTGGCGAAACAACGAAGTAACGAACGACATCTCGAGATACTTTTACAAGTGCTTACCTCCACAAGATATTTTACGACCACTCGGGCAATCGCTATCCAGGTACCCTAGTAAGTCTACGCTAGTATTTTAACCTAACGTTAGGTAACATATATACATACAATGTAGGTTATTTCCCGAGGAAAGAAATACCTGGTCGCGTGCATAGTAGGTAATTCAGGTTGCTAATGAGGAAATTAATGCAAGCAATAATGCCAAAATGCCTACCGCCTACGCCATTGCTATCGTTATTGCCTCCGTAGGGGAGTTTACCAACATATGATACAGATGGAGATAAACCAAAATAACAAAAAAGTCTAAACTAAAACTTCCTTTATCCACCCAGCCTTACCCTTAGCTTCAACACCATTTTCTCCCGCTGATCCCTTTAGCGGCGGTTCGAAGATAAGGCGAGATATCATCGCGAGTAGCTTTATAAGGCGATGATAGATAAGGTCGTCTTGTCAATTGGACGGCTGCTACCATTTCATTCTACCTCTCTTCCTCCGGTATTCAATAAGTCGCGTATCTCAAACACGCGCTCGGACGGTAAAGAGATAACCGAGAATGGAAAAGAACGCGGATACGACAACAACTGAGCCGATTCCCGAGGGAAAACCAGATGATGTCGACAACGCGTACGAGTTCGCGAAGGAGCATGCCGTCGGGCCCCTGAGCGACGAGGACAATAAGCGCATCTTGCGCAAGATCGATCACCATCTGTTACCGCTGGTATAGAATCTCGTCGATCCAGTCGCATTGACCAATTGCTAACGATATCTGGTAGATGATCATCACTTATACTCTGAACTTCATGGACAAGAATGCCCTCTCCTATTCGGTCAATTTTGGTCTCACTACAGACAATGTGCGTTTTTCTATATAGCTCTTAACTCGTCGCTTCCCGTGTATAACGCGACTAAATTCCATTATTGCTTTAGAATCTAGTAGGAAACCAATATAACTGGGCTTCCGGATCCATTTTCTATCTTACCTATATGGTTTCGCAGCCTTTTGTCGCTCGCCTCATCGTCAAGTTCCCTATCGGCCGTTTTGTCGCAGTTGCGACGACACTTTGGGGTGCTGTACTGATGACCACGGCGGCTTCGCGTTCTTTCGCTAGTTTAATGACCATCCGTGCCATCCTGGGATGTCTCGAGTCTTGCATTAACCCCGCCTTTATTGTCATATCCTCCCAATGGTGGACTCGCGACGAGCAACCGTTACGCATTTCTTACTGGTATCTCGGCAACTCGATTGGCCAAGTTTGCGGCGGACTTCTCGGTTATGGTATTGCTCATATCACGAATCGCGATGTCCCGAGCTGGGGCTGGTTCTTCCTAATTTTCGGCGCGATCACGATCCTCTACGGCTCTGTTTTATTTTACTACCTCCCCGATTCACCATTGAATGCCCGTTGGCTTTCGGATCATGACCGAGCCTTGGCCATCGAGCGTGTTCGGAGTAATCGTACCGGAGTCGAAAATCACGTGTGGAAATGGTCTCAAGTCAAAGAGTGTCTGATGGACATACAATGCTGGATTCTTGTAGCGACGTTTTTCCTCGACGATATCCCTGCTGGAGGAGTTGGGTCTTTTGGTAGCAAAGTAGTCACAGGATTCGGCTACGAGACCCTTTACTCGACCCTTCTCCTGGTACCCCTGGGTGTAATCCAAGCCATATGCATCCTCTTCGGGGGATTCATGACTAAGCACTTCAAAAACATCCGAACCTGGCTTATAGCAGGTACGCATCTATATATCGACAAAAACGCAATTCTTCGCTTGTCCCTTTGCGCTAACGATCTGTTCAGGTTGCCAAATTCCGGCTCTTATCGGTGCCGTTCTGCTCTACACTTTACCTCGAGAAAATCAGCGCGGACTGCTTGGCTCGTACTATATCGTACAAACTCATGGTATCGTCGGCACGCTTACTATGTCGCTAGTATCGAGTAACTTTGCTGGATACACAAAGAAAGCTACAGCGTCTACGATGATGTACGTAGCCTTTTGTGTCGGGCAAGTCGTTGCTCCTCAGCTTTTTATCCCAGATGAGGCACCGGCATACAAAACCGCCTTCCTTGCTGCTTTCATCTGTTTCGCTCTATGCATCATATTCTCTCTGGCCTTACGATTCTACCTTAATTGGGAAAATAAGAGACGAGACCAGCTGCACGTGTCAGAAGGCGAGCTCAGCAATACTGATAACGAGTTCCTAGACCTGACGGACAAGGAGCAAAAGGCCGTCTTCCGCTATGTTCTCTAGGTTAGGGGCTAGTATCCGCTATCGAAGGAATTTACGAGCGATGGCGTAGAAAAATAGGCAACATTTCTGTGTTCCTCTTGATTCAAGGGGAAAGGCCCATTTAATACATGTTGCGCAATGCTAATGCTCGTCTACGATGGAGATATAATGGAAGAGGTGTTGCTAGCAGGAGTTTTTAAACGATTTTAATTTAATTGGGGGAATGATTATTTTGCCAAATACTACGAATATATGGAAGAGAAGGGAAAAGTAAACGGAGGCTCTTTGCTTGCACCATGAAATTATCGACGTACATATTCCCATCCACATTGCACGACTATCCTTGTTGGGGCACTTGCAATATTCATGACAGAGTGATTACAGAATAACTACTATTTCGCAATTATTGGGCTGTCGGTGACATTGCATATTATCTTTTATCTAATACCTACTCGTCAGAAAGCCGACAATGCGCACGCCGCTAAAACAACCACTAAATAACAATGTTAGGCATGGGGTTCCCCAGACTGCCAGACCACCGGAATGGAGTCGGAACAAACTGCGAGCTCTTGAAGGAAGGGTTCTAGGATGTAGTATAAATCATGGCACCACGTGGTTTGACGCCGTTTGGAAACCGGACCATCCGAGCACTTTATTAGATTGTTCATAGTGTATCCGTAGTGCAGTATCTTTAAAGGACCAGGTAAAATCTCATAAAGAGCCAACCCATCCACTTTCTACGTGAGTTGGTGGTCCGACTACAATATACCTAATTTGTATGGGGTTTAATAGTCCAACTTCTAATTAAATTAGAATTTTGCCCGGTTGTATTAATAAATTCAATTATTTTACAAAAATTTAAATAGTTCCTTAGCTATTCTTTTTAGTTATTCTTCTTAACTATATATTTATTTAATTATTATAGTAGTACGAATTTCAATTGTATATATTTAATTGGTTAAATTGATTAAGTTTTGCTGCTATAAATATTGGCGTTAAGGGTATTGTGTACGATTGTAGTGGTAGTGCAAGTGGTGGTGCTGGTGTTGATAAGCGTTCCGATATTAAATTTAATTCGAAAAAATGCGATTGGGCAGTTTTTTATTTTTTTTTCTTTTAGTTAGGGGTTGGACTAAATCCCATACAAATTAGGTGTGTGTGTGTTGGGCCACTAACTTACGTGGAAAGTGGATGGGTTGGCTCTTTATGAGATTTTACCTGGTCCTTTAAAGATACTGTCCGTAGTGCACTTAGAGAACCGTAGTCATGGGTGGACTACTCCGCTCACGAAGCGAGTCAAAAATAGGTACGAATTGGTTACTATATAAGTGCGTATGATAACGAATGCGCACTGTATAAAGTATTCAAGTATCTAAAGATCGGCAATCACGACATCTACACTTGCAGGTATCATTTACACACTAACGGTATTCCCGGTCGTCTACCAGTTCCCTCGGTTCGTCGGTTTCCTAATGGGTGCTTAATAACTAAGGGGGAACGTTGCCTTTTTGATATACGACGACGACTTGCATACCTAATGGATGGATATACGATGCGAATAGAAAAAGGTCTGGGCAATTTGATACGGGCTCTGTTTCTTGATGATTCTCTATTGTATGTAAATCGGGTCGCCGAATATTATCAATGGAACTCCCTTAATTATTAAGCCAAATATGAAGCTCTTGTGATACTGAGACATGGAAAAGAAGAGAGTGCAGGGACGGCCTCGCCGCCGGAACCGACCTCAAAACGAGAATACGCGTATAACCTTTCTCGGAAATAGAAACAATACTCTCTTGACAATCATCTTGGCTACCATCACTACGTACTTGCTCACTACCCGATGGCATGCGTATCACCATCGAGGACATCTTAATATTACATATCAAATTAGCTCGGAAGATCTCAAGTACGGTCTTACACAATGTGCTTTAAGCAAACAACGTCCAGTTATAGACAGGAACCTAGCAGCTTCTCGTCTAGCGAGACAATCCAGTGGCGCTCGTACTATCATACACAATGCAACACTTATTGACGGCGATGGCTCCGTTACCCAAGATTGCATTATTGAAATGCAAAACGGGATATTTACAAAGGTCTCAAAGGCCACACAAGGTTTCCTAAAACCAGCCTCGCCTAATGATAAAGTCATCGACTTACAAGGTCGAATCGTAACGCCAGGGCTTATAGAGATGCATTCACACGCCGGTGTTCGAGAAACTCCCCAACTTTGGGCTACCGAGGATGTCACGGAAATATCTTCTCCAGTAACGCCCTGGGCGCGTGCGGTCGATGCCTTGAAACCCCACGACCAGGCCATTCCGGTTATTGCTAGCGGTGGTGTGACGGCCTCGCTGGTATTAACAGGAGCGAAGAATTTAATTTCGGGGGAAGGCGTTGTTATCAAGATGAAGCGAGCAAATTCTGTTAGCGAACTTCTCGTCGATACAACGCAAGATGGCGGTAAGCCCCAGCGATATCTCAAGATGGCTATGGGAGAAAACCAAAAGAGACAGTTTCAAAACGTCCCCGGAGGGCCGTCGACGAGACTAGGAGAATCGTATTGGTTCCGCAAAGCTTACGATAACGCACGGCGGGTTAAGCGGGAACAAGATCGGTGGTGCGAGGCCGCTTCGACGGCGAACGGACTTGCGTCGTTAGCAAAGGAATACCCCCGCTCGCTCGAGTGGCAGACATTAGTCGATGTCCTGCGCGGCGATGTGCGCGTCCACGTTCACGGCTACGAGACCGAGGATATGTTGGCCATGTTCGACCACGCCGACGAATTCGGGTTCAACATCACAGCGCTGCACCACGCGTTGCATACGAATCTAATAATGGACCAACTTAAAGAGAGGGGGATAGCTGTTGCTGGCTTCTCGGACTCGTGGGGTGATAAGAAAGAGCTGTATAATGTTAGTTCTCGTCTTCCGGCGATGATAGCCGAGCACGGTATTCCTCTTGCTCTTACCCGAGACCATCCGGCGGAGCATGGGCAATGGCTGTTGTATGAGGCGCAGATTGCGCATCATTTTGGCCTGGGTGCGGAGAGCGCTATTGCGTCTGTTATTTCGGTGCCGGCGAGGCTTTTGGGTCTTGATAATAGGTAAGTATAGAAATGTGGTTCTACAGATATATAATGATTTGTGGTAAGTTGATACTGACGGCTTTTGTAGACTTGGATTCGTGAGACCAGGCTACGACGGCGACCTAGTAGTATGGAATCGTCATCCATTACAGGTGGGTGCTACACCTCTCGAAGTATATATCGATGGAAATAGTGTAGTCCGCGCCTCGGATAGTTTGTGGAAAGCCTCGGAATCGATCTCACGTTCAAAAGGGGCTCCCACGTCGAGACCCAATGATTCACCCGAGAGTGTATGCGTAGAAGGCCAATCTAACCTTGTTATCCGTGGCTCGAAAATGAGCTTTATCGGCGACGATGGATCGCGAAACGAGCATCCTGAAACAGGGAATCTGACGATAGTCGTACGCGATGGCCGTGTTGTTTGTGTTGGCGAGAGCAAATGCAATGCTCTGGCAAGACAAGCCGTGGAAAATCAAATTCCAGTAATAAATGTGCAAGATGGTTACATACTTCCAGTAAGTCACAATTGCTTCCGGGTTGTAAACGAAGAATCTCACCGAATATCGAATATAGGGCCTTACGATCGTTACGCGGCAACACGGCTTAACCGAAATGCATCAAGAACCATCAACATCCGACGGTCTTTCAACAGGCGACAACTACGAAAGGCCACTCTCAAGCCGGCACGGCATCAAATTTGATGGCATACATCTGGAGAGGTCTCATCGCAGCGGTGTAACACGAATCGTAACGCCACCGTTAACACATGGCTTCTTTCACGGAATTAGCACCTTATTCCGATCAGGGGCAAAAAGTGGTATGTGTATCTGTTCGTGGTTCCGGTTGATAATATAAACCAAACTAACCACTGCCAGTCCTCGATGCCAGAGCCATTGTCGAGCCCAACGCTGCTCTGCATTTTACGATCGGGCATGAGGGTAAATGTAAGTCTCTTGCTCCATTCATTCCAATCGAATACACAAAAGCTAAAGGGATTCAATTATAGCATTCCGAACACCGTCTATAACGTCTCAAATAAGTAGACTACGCGATCTCCTTACAATCGACAAACACCTCCATCCCGTCTACGAGAGTGCGGCAAGCGGCGAAATTGCCGTGGTTATTCACACGAACAACAAAGATGTCATTGCACACGCGGTGGCTTTGAAAAAGGAGACAGGCGCCCATATAGTCATAATGGGGGGGTCGGAGGCTCATCTTTTAGCAACCGAACTTAAAGAAGCTGATGTCCCGGTGATCGTCGCGCCATTTTGGGGCTGCGAACCTCTCTTCTGGGATGCTCGCAATTGCCTGCCCGGTCCTCCCCTTACGGATCGTTTAGGACCGCAAGTATTGATCGACGCAGGCGTGAAGGTCGGAATCTCAAACTGGGACGGCACTAATAACCATATCCGCAACAGTATCTGGGAGGCTAGCTGGGTTGCAGGCCCGGGAAACCATAGCCTGGCGCTAGATCTCGTGTCTAGGAATATCGAGGATATTCTGAGGCTTCCGCGAAGTAGGGATTTCGTCGTATATGAGGGGGATCCGTTTGAGTTCGGGGCACGGGTCGCTGTGATATTTGAAGAGGGGAAGGTTCAGAGATGTTATCCCGATGTTGATTGAGATCTAATGGACAAGTATACCTAAGATAACTAGGCAATGCCTAATACTTAATAGAAGACATATAAGAAGCATCTGCCCAAATATACTATTGTGGTGAATAGGTAGGTATTCATATGCTGCTACTTAAGGTTCCCAATACTTTGCGATTTTCCTTTTTAATCTTTTCGTATAAAATGTAGAAGCCTCGACGTATTGTCTTCTCCAATCGTCTACATTTGTTATCCAATAACCCGAGGTACTACTTATTATGTACGAAGGGCTTTCGGTTGGTTTACTCAAAAAGGGGGCCAGCGACTGCTTCGGAAAGCCCATAACTCCTTTTTGAAATGAACAAAATATTCGAGGTCGATCTGAGGTTGAACGGTCCTCAGCTGCCGTAGACTCCCTAGGATATCAATTGAGTTGAAAGGATCATTCTCCGTGCCTGTCGTGGTAGCGATGGGCTCGAAGATATACCTGACGATCGAGTTGGAGTAGTTGAAGCTAAGTTCAAACGGCATGCCGTAGCGGGCGAGTATGCTTAGCCATCTCTCACGGTCGTTTGAGGGATAGACGCCCAAGAATGGGATTACATACTCCTTGTAGATGGCAAGGTGTCTATATTGAGCGTGCACATCGTAGTTAGCGGCCTCTAGCATCTCAGCAAACATAGGTGCTATGCTATGCTATGCCACCAGAGCCTCTGGTCATTTTCAGAGAAGTCAAAAGCATCACGAAGACTTCTGTACACCTTTTGGCGAGATGCGTTTAGATGCTTCTCCACGGACATCTTCTAATTCATTTTGAATAGTGCATGAGTACTTTTTATTTACTTCCCAAGTGTACAATTCGGTGGAAGACCTCCCCCCTTTATATACTCGAAGATCCACTTTAAATACTATGCCGAGTCTTGTTTTTTTTTCTGTTGAGGAATTTATTATCTAGGTTAAATTTGAAACTTTTATTCTCAGGTACACCGTAATAAACGGATAAGTGAAAGGTCATTCGGGTCTACTTTTGTATATATTAAAAATTATGAGTTGTACCTAAGTTGGCAATAAACACCCCAATAATACCTGTTTGTATGGTCAACCAAACTTCACGCCAAGTAGACGCAAAGACTTCTTTTCACTATACCGAGGCACGTATTTGAAGACATGTGTACCATAACCCGTATTGAAAGTAAGATATAATAATCGTTTTCAAGGTTATGGTGACTGTACATGCTTTGGGGGGGATTAATTAATTCCTTAGGGTCCAATGCTTGGCGAAGTCAAGAATCGTGAAGTCAGTGGCTTATTAGGATGAAGCCCAAGAACCGCAATGATACGTTATTCGCCAAAGTCCGAGTTTCGTATAGACGTCGATGTCGTGATATGTGTTACGACCTCCACTTACCAACATGCTTACATTAGAATCGGGATCTGGTGATGCTTAGCTCTCTTACGAAGGTAGCACGCCTCTAGGAAGGAAGAAGCAAGACACTTAAGAACTTAAGTTAGGCAGTAAAATACCTCTGTGAATTGTACCTAACTACCTAGGTTATGAGCCTCCCTGCTCCTGATTCGATCGTGGCGCCGCAATACGCACAAGTATGGCCTAATCTCCTGAAACCAGAAGATGATTTGGCAGTTCAAAGTGATCAAAGTAATCTTACATGCGGCGACTTAATACAAGACTATACAGGTATATCCTCGAGAATATACGGAAGCGCGTTATATGCAGCGGCAACAGCAATGGCAACGTCAAATCTCAAACTTCAAGCTTTTCCTCTCCAATCTTTCTTCTGCGAATCCCTTCCAAACGTAATTTCCTACTCCAATTTTCTCATATGCCGTTTTCATAACTCGTCGCCCGTGTATTGCTTCGTATCGTAAGATATGTAAGCAGTAGTATCATCTCCCTAATCCTCTTTCATCTTCTGCAAGCGAGAAGATCGGCGAACCGGCACAGCGCGGACCTGCTTGCGGGTTCGTGGATTGTGGCGTCTGGGTTGCGCCGAAGCGGTGTATTCGTCAGATGAATCAGAAGAGTCGGAAGAGTCGGAAGAGTCGGACTTATCAGAAGATTTGGGCTCATCAGCGTATTCAGGCTCGTCAGGAGACTCAGCCTCATCAGTAGATTTAGACCCTCCAGAGGATTTGGACTCGACGGGGTTGTCCGTGCGAACCGTAATGCACTCTTCAATGCGGGTTTCTCTAGCAATGCTCTTGTTTTTCGAAGCTTCTTTTTCCGCGTTCGACTTCTCCTAGTCTGCGGCGATTGCGGAAATTTGTTTCTTCGTCAAGACGATACGAATTGGCTGTTTTCCCTTGTCTTGGGGCTGGGGCTCTCCAGCTTGTGTCTCCGGGGGCATGTGTTCCGGGATGGTATTGCTGGAAGAAGTCGCAGCAGCTTGGTGCTGCGATGATTCGAAGCTTTCGATCGGGCGTTTCTGAGGCGTGAATGAAGAATTGAATCCTGACTGTATCTCCATTGCGGGCCTATTCTGAATTGCAGATCCATGTCCACACCACACTCCGGACGTGGGCTGGCCGATCGGCTGAGCCTGGAATCCAGAATTAGGTGCGATGAGCTTCGAGTTGTTTCTGTTATGAGCGTCATACGCTATGGTCTGCGACTGAGCCAGCGGGTGGGTTCTACGCTCGGCCGCCGTCTGCTTACTCTGTCGCATTTTCTTGACTGCCTCATTACGGCTATCTGCTTTGCGTTTACGATCCAGCAATGCGTGTGCCACTACTACTCCGGCTTTTGGGGAACTGCGAGAACCGTTCTCGTGATTTTTGGATTCTGCCTGTTTACTGTTTGGAATTAAGAACTGGCTAGCACCATTGTAAGGGGCGGATCCCCCCACGGGAGCAGTTAAGATGTCCCTAAAGTTAGAAATCGTCGAAATCGGAATGGATTCGGTCTTGAATGCGGGCTGGGGCTCCGGGTCTCTTAGGGGTTGTGTGAGGTTATACTCACCAACTGCGCAAGTCACCCTCGGCTCCCCGTTCCTAGTCGAAATTCGATGAAGGCCCGTTCCAATCATTCGCGGAAACATCCTTCCATCGCGGAACATCACCATGGGATTCTGAAAGCTCACCCATGCTATGTCACTCTTTGCCAGCTTTGTTTGGCGATAGTCGTGGGCATAGATGTCATGGTCTGACGGTATAACTATATATTCATCGCCAGTATCGGGCGGGCTCGATTCGGCACTCTCATCCGTGTAAGGCCTGTCCATGGTTATCTGAAGGCCGCTTGGTGATACAATAGAGCAACCCTTTGGTAGAAAGAAATGCAACAATGCTCTGTATCCTTTCTGATACAGGTTTCCTACTTCGACGTCTTCGGTTCCGGATACAAAGCGTATTGTATCCTTTCGAGGCTGCAGCAGCAACTCGGGGCTCTGTAGTGCGGTTGCGGGGGGGCCGGTAGCGGAATTGTAAATATTAGGGGGGAGAAGTGTATCTTTCAACGCTCTTTCGATCACCTGAGTACGATCTGAGATCTTATCGTCGAAGAAACTCGTATTTGAATGAGTAAGCACCTGAGGGTCAAGATGAGCTGAGTAGTCGGAATTCGAGCCGTTAGAGAAGCCAGTGGTAGGCGACAGTATATCCGCAGGCGCAGGCGCATTGTCGCAAATGCAAAAACGGTTTATCTCAAAGAAGGGCGGAGGAGTAGGGTTAACTACGGTATATACGCCAGTCTCAAGCAGTCTTGCTACGCCGTAAGGGGTGACCATGGCAGCACCGGGAGGGAATCGGAAGGCGTCAATCGTTGTGAAGAATTTGACTCCCGTGACAGTGAATGACTTTGTGACGCTCATAGAGAGCGCAATTGCACTAGCCGAAAGTGTTACGACACGCTGATTAGATAGACTGGATAGGCTCTCAGCTCCTCGGATCCGTGATTGCGTCTGTCCATAAGGTAGGAATTCAACGCTGGGTTCCACGTATGTTAGCGGCTCTGGGATTTCTTGAAGGTTCAGGTCGGGGTAGCGGATATCAAGAGGCCAGCTATTGGCATGGTATGCGTATTCCTTCAGACCTTCACAATACTCCTGGAGGCCTCTGTGACGGAGGTACTGGCATCCATACTCCATCTTCTCTTTCTCCAGCGCGAAAACACAATGCTGGCATTTACTCCTCACAGAGAGGAATCCTCTAGCTTCGTTACTAAATAGCTCAAGTTTGCGGCAAGCTTGGTGAAGTGACTTGAGGTCGTCCGATATCATCTTTAAGATTGCTTCCTGCACAGCGAAATCGATCATTGACCAAAGCGGTGTAGGCGAGACCTGAAGGAACACAGTCTTTGTTGGCTCCGTATTTTTTAGGATTGACGGGTCCACGTGCGAAGACATATTGGAGGCAATGTCAAGGTTTTCCGCCGTGGCGTCGATCGTACTGTCATCTTTTGAAGGTGTATCCTGTTGGTATCCTCCCATAGCCACGTCCTCGTATTCAAACTGGGAAGGGGTTTGCGAATCCATGACGCCCTCTTTGAAAGTGATGTTGCTGTAAAGGAGATGCGTTGGGTGTGTTTCGATGTCGTCTGGAGGAGACTACGTCGGCGCGTTTCGCATCTGGTATAGTATGCGATAGCAACAACAGATATGATGTGACCAGTATTGGAAGCAGAGGTTCAGGCAAGTCGCACTGGGGAGAAACAAGGTTTATGTTTTGAAGATGATTAAACACAATGCGAACTTGGTCGTCTGGGTGAGTTTCTGGATGGAGGGAAATGTTTCCTAAGATACCAGAGAGGTTGGTAGGTAGGTAGGCAATATGGTTACCGCGTGCAACTACCAATTTTACAATAGAAGGAGCCACGTACATACGCGAGGGGTTCAGATAAGCAGTTACCCTCGTTGCCTACTGAGGTAAGGAAGCTTCAGGGATGTGAGGTAGGTAGATAGTAAGTGCTCTAGGTATCGTTGCCTAAGAGGTAGGTAGTGACACGCATAAGAGCTAGGACCGCGAGGGGCTACTCGGTGATGGACGTACGTGATGGGAAGCAAACGACATGAACAATTCAGTAAGCCGGTGCTGTAGGTATTGATTCCTTACTCACCGTAAGCTCTCTTCCAGATGTGTGAACACCAGTGTCACTTATATCCTACTCAAGAGCGACTCAAGCCTTCTCAATGAGTGAACGACTATACTAGGGAAGAGATACAAGAACATAAGACATTGCTAGAATTATTATGCCTTGAAGTGATTATTTTAACTTAACCAAACACCTAGTAACCAAAAGTGACAAATCTTACCTAGTCAAGGAGACACTACACATATTGTCCGTCAAACTCTCCTAGGTAGGTAGGTACCTAAGTTCGCAGATAATGTTAGTTTAACCTCTCCCGTTTTGTCGTACTGGCATATACATAAAGGCCCCATTGTCTAGTTACTTACGATTTAACCAGTATGTTCAATAACATGGAATCACGTATCAAGTAGGAGTAACTAGAAACGGGTGCAAATATTTACGGGATAACATAGTGAGAAGATTCAGGTTATATTTGATAGGCTATGCAATAACAGGATGAGATCGCTGATATTAGCACTTGGCCCCCTAAAAATTCTCAGTGAGTTCAATAGGTTAGGTTTGTCTTGTTGACTTTATGATATATTGCAAAATATTCGTAGCTCGGAAAATCGGGCTCCAGCCAAGATGCTGGGAAGAGCTAGTTGTTAATTGGTATGATATTCCTAGATTGTGGTTCCGGTCCAAGATATTTCAGGACCATGCTTAGGTAGATGCTTCTCCTAAGAGTTACAACAAGTCTTCATAAAAATGGACCAGAGACTAATTATATATTCTGATATTGAAGCGTAGAATTATCGGTAACTTCAGGATTTACCCTGGAAGACATGCTTAGCAAAGTCTCATTTTGGTAAATAGAATCAAGATCTCAGTTCGGCCTGGTTACCAGGTCGGTAGTTCTGCAGGTCTTTTAACCGCAGCTTTAGTTAGCTCACATTGTCTACGGGAACTACGGGAACTACAATATTCACCGGAATTGTTGTGACACTAGAAATTCTAAAAGAAAATTTGGGGGCTCTTTTCAGGGGCGTCATAGCTAAATGTCGGATAGGTACCTGATATGAAAGCGATACTCCTATCAAGAAGTGAACTGAAAGTCATAAGAATAGCTTTGCTGTTACACAATTAGCTCTGAACTACCCCTATGGGACTTGTGAAACAGGTATACGTCCCATGGAGGCAGGCATCCTTTGCTCTAAACGAAGCATCTAGAATCCTAATGATTTTAATATAGAAGCCTATACTCCTTAATTATCTAAGCAAGGATAATGATTAGAGATAATGATATAATTCAAAAGAATACCTACTTTTGCCTACTTGGTGTTGGTATTCTGGGTAAAAGATGCCTACCTAGATTACCTACCAGGTACCCTGGTAGGTAGGTAGGTACCCAAGAGAAGTAGTAGTTATCGTGACTAGAAACTCTTACGAGGCGGACCGAGAAGCAAGGAAACAGCCTCGTTGTTCCGCGAGGAACCTATCTACAGCTATGGCTAAAGGTGACTACATATAGAACAAGTCCTTTGTTCCATATGTAGTATAAGCTATAAACCTGACAGAAACAAGCGCAATCGGATACTAGTGTATTATGAAACCTCCGACTCTTTTCGATGCCTACTTTTCTTTAAGGGTTCGACGAAAAGGAAGAATCTAGGTATTTCAAATCCATTCGTGATCCGATACTGACATATCACTACAAAAGCAGACAGACCTATAATAACCCAAGTCGGGCGTTTTACGATATATTCGTAACAATAATAGCGTCTAGACGGCTTTACTGTAGCCATAATACGCTACTTCTTATGGTACCGTGCTCGGTCCATATAATTGCTAACCGTCAGCCGTCAGCCGTCAAATAAAGTAGTATGGGTATATACCATCCTGTGCGCCGTTGCTAACCGTCCAATAGCTTCATGAAGGGCGACTAAATTGTCTGCCACTCTCAACCTAATGCTTAATGTATGCTCCCATAAAACCAACCGTCTAACTCCTGTGCCGCGACCGGTACGCTGCTAGTTAAACCCCTCTGCCATATCGTCATCGTCGTCCGCATCAACGAAAGGGACAAACTTTCTGCGGTCTTCAAAACGACTGTGGTCAAATACTGTGGAATGATCATCTCCCATTTCAACATCTTCCATTGTGGCTTCAATCCTCCTCTTAGTTTTGTAGGTACTGTTTGGAGTACCACTTGCTTGAGATGAGGCGCTATCAAGCTCATGCTGGTGTACGGTACGCTGCGCGGCAAGTATCGCCTCATACGATTGAAGAACGTGTTTCAAGTCGTCGTTAATACTAACACAGAAGCGCTTGAGGGAGACAAATTGACATGCCTCATACATAGTTAACCCAAAGACGGACATGAGGTAAGCAGCAACAACACCGGCGGAACGATCGTTTCCAGTTTCGCAAAAAACCATGACTTTGCCTCTTTTCAATCTGTTGAGGGGAATTGCCATCTGTCCGTCTTGGACTCCTGCCTGCGTATCATCAATACGCTGTTCGCGGAAAACTCGCAACATGTGGTCATTGATCGAACGAACAGCTGAAGGAAAGGCGCGAATGAGTTCATTATAGCTTGAAACATCAACGTATTCGAGTTGAATGCCGAGCTCTTCGGCAACTTTTCGAGGGGCCATAAGGTGAATGACGGCCATCTGAGAATCTCGCGCGGCTAGTAACATTGTGATGCCTGTCTGACGTAGCCACTCACGGTTTCGGGCGATACTAGACGGACCCAAATAGAGAAAGTCGAGAATAGGTTGCGCAAGGCGACGATTCTCGTAGGCCCAGGTAAGAGCTGAATCCTTGGCCAACTGCTCCTTGTAGTCCTGAGTGATAATCTTAAGGTCGTTGGCGCTAAGTTCGATAGGATCGATCTTTTCATAAGTTGGAACAACCTTGATGTGTTCATTGGCGTGACGTAGCATCGGGGCTGGTATTACGATAGCGGGTGGACTAGGAGGACGTGTAGAATAAGGTGCTACTGGTATAGCACCATGCCGGGGAGAAATGGGAGCTTCCATCTTCAACTAATCATCCTATGTCCTACTTCGTAGGTTGCAGTTTAACCGAGTTGTTCGAGATTCTCGGGTCTCAATCCAAGGTGTGCTAGTCACAGTATCTGGTAATATATGAACTTGTTTAACCTTGGATAAGAAAAGAAAGAAAAAAAAAGAAAAGAATGTACGAAGAGAACTGGTCGTTGAGAAAAACAATTTTAGTTGACAGGATTAGTGAGAATGAGCTTTGCGAATTTGGCTTGGTAGGCAGCAGATAGGCGCACAACTTGAATGTTCACAATAAAAAATACCCAGCGCGGATGCACGCGGCTCATGATATATATGATGAAACCTTAGCAGGTGATAGGCAGGGATGGCGGGAAACAGAAAGTAACCGCACTTTAGTCGATTTACGCCTCTTGCATCAGATCAGGTACACCTTCCAGGGCAACTTCCACCAGGCACCCATCGTGGGGATGTACCATACAAGGCTAAGAAGGCAGGGACGTGAGGGGCACTTGGGGTAACTGCCTAGAGGACCTTATCAACTGATGGTTTTTTATTTTTTATTTTTTTAAGTCTTGAGATACACAGGTGGGGGGGCTTCCAAAGTTGTGAAATGTCTAGGTACCCTAAGTACATCAACATGACCTGATCCCATTTACCCCAAGTTAGTACGTACCCATAATATCAACTAAACAATTGAGACAACAGCGTTGTCTGAATTTCAAAAGGAAGCCGAAACAAGTACTTATCTACAATTAGCTACCTTCCTTGTTCTTGAAAATTGTTCAAGCTTTTATTAGGAGTTTTGAGTTGGGTTAACTAGGTAGATAAACAAGGATAAACCACTAATAGAAAGAAAAAAAAAAAAAAAAAAAAGGTCGAGAGGGGTCATATTTGTTCTCACATTATCTTGAACACGTTAAATACCTACCCTCGGACAGGATCCATACAAAGTAAAGCCATCAGAGTAAATAAAGCCGCTGAACCATAACTGACAAAACAAGTAAATACAATTGCCTGTCTTTGGATAATAATTACGGAACCTCGCTCGTACCAATACTACTCTCCCGAGCAAGCGGTGAAGTAAACTCTGGCGTGACAGATCTCGACTCTATTCCTGGCCTCTTTGGCCTGGAGCTCGTTGAAAGATGCTTCTTTCGCCTCTTTTCCGAAGTCATCGAGGTCATGCTGCCCCTCCTACTTCGGCTACCCTCTTCCGGTTCCACTGGCGGTGTAGGACTTCGCACTGACCCGGCTGAGTTACTAGCCCTCCGAAAACTGCCGCTCCTAGTACGCTTGCTTTCTTTTGATAGACTAGAATGTTGATGATGCATGCTCTTTTCTGCATTGCCTGCCCTGGAGCTGTGCGCATGTGCCTTGTCCTCTACCTTTGGACCTCCTAGAAGCCACCATAACCAGCCGTTTTGTTCCTTTGCTAGCTGCTTTTCCCGAGCCTTTATCTTAGCTCTTAACAACGCACGACGCTCGTTTTCCCTCTCCCAGTACTCGCTCCTGTAGAGCTCCCAATTCTCTCGGAAGTTGGGCGAAAAAGGTTTAGGCCATAGTAGAAGCTTGACGTAGTCTCCGCCAGGCGATAAATCCTCTTCGTGACCTCCCCTCTCCTCGTCGGCATTAACGAACGGGAGCGGAGGGTGCTCGCGTCGGCCAATATTCAGTTCCCGGTCAACTTCGCGTAGTATCGAAGGCTCCACGAAATAGTACTGGCCAGCCCTACTGGAGAATGCGCCGTAGGTAAAGAAGAAGCCTATAAGCGACATGAGCTCAACCCACCACGATCTTTTGATTACAACCAATTTGCAGTTGAATCCGCGCAGGCCTCTATTGCATATGCTAAACCAACGCCGCGGCCACCTAATACCACGCTCCCATATACCAGTTGCCCAGACTAATATGCCTGTGACTATACCGCTTATGAAGCACACTTTTTCCGTCATGTCGACGACCCAGTATACCGAGCCGCCGACGCCGATACCGTCTTCCCGGGGTGCGAAGAATAGAGCATATCCAAATCCCGCCAACCACAAGCACAGCAGGCTTAGGAAGAAGGTGTGTTTTCGCCTACGGGCGCGGAGTTCTAGGTATTGGGAGCGTAGCGAGGCTTCGAGTATTAGCATGTTGAGGTAGATCATCGAAGGCGAGCTTGGCGTGTGTTTTAGAGGGTCTCCGGGCCTGTCTACACCGATAGGGCTCGTGCCCATCGGCGGAGACTTCGTGTCCTGGCCGGGTTGAGGGACACCCTTAACGATGGAGTCGATAGAATCGGCCATGGTTTCAAAGTGTCGGTCGTGATCGTTGCAACAGAAATCAAAGGAGGTAGGTCGGGACGTAAGCCCGCTCCGGCGTAACTCAAAAATTATCAGCGCATTTAGAGCTATGGATCGGGAATTATCGTAGTCATGTAAGTTATTAGGGGGAATAAAAGAGTCGTCAAATTATCGTAAGTTATCGTAAGTGCATGGGCAAACAGTGGAATTTGTAGTATTTTATGTAGAGTACCATTATCTTTTATTTTTTGTTGACGTACAAAATGGTAGCGCTTGATTGTTCCCCCCCCACAGCAGGGCTACAGGGGGCAGCTGATATGGCTGAGGTCTGCTGAAGCTTTAGGTATTGAGGTATGTGGTCATAGCTCTAATCTAGAAGACCTAACCCTTGTTATCGATATCCGGTGCGGGGTGCTTGTGATACCACTGTCTACCTACCTCTAGTTATTTATATCTAGGT
Organism: Daldinia sp. FL1419; assembly: GCA_025201765.1. NCBI lineage: Eukaryota > Fungi > Ascomycota > Sordariomycetes > Xylariales > Hypoxylaceae > Daldinia > Daldinia sp. FL1419. The sequence continues at coordinate 464,674 of MU623348.1, forward strand.
AGGTAGTTAATACTTTTTCACTTATATACAGGAAGTTACGTTTGTAAATAGTTAAATAAAATAAAACATAAACTTGCAAGAAATCAGCTGTCTATCTTGGAACACTTGAAAAAAAATAGTAGATACGTAAGGCATCAAAGATTTGTATACCCAATTCGAGGTTTTGGGCAGATCTTTCTCAATATCTTTCAACCTATTCGCATAGCTCCGCAGACATCAGCCCACATGATCTCTACAAACAAGAACCTGACGCAACACGTGCAGGACTCTTAACTTATATCGAAATAGCCCCCATTCTACATCCCACGGACACATAGGTGCTGACGTACCCTGGTGACGATCTTGAGAAGAAAACGTCTAGTCTGTACTCCACGCTAAGACGGGTATCAGTCTATCACATACTATCACATATGTTTTCTAGGGCTTCTCACATTTTTATCTGATCGTGGGGCACACAAGAAGTGAGCCATACTTAAACTCACTCGGCCCGCAGTTTATTTAGATAATTTTTGTTTCCTAAGACGTCAATACCGAACGTTCTGAAGGTCGACCGATTAAACCCGCTTATACCATTTACTCCTCCACAATATCTACTACCTCTTACCTACATCATGGATCCGAGCAAATCTCCTAAGAATACTTACTCATCAACTGGGTCAAACTCTAAGGCTTCCAAGGGCCAGATGTATAGGTCCGCTAAACCGACTTCTTCGAATCTCGCTACGAGATCAATCGAAGTCAATTACCCGGATATCTTGCCCGGGGGATTTCAGCCAGGCAAGAAATGCATGCTCTTATAATGAGAAGCCACAGGAAGAATATTGGGTTCGCTAAAAGGCCCAAAACACCATTTCCCCTTAATCGCATACACGACCCATAATAGCTCTCAACTATTCTGATGGAAATCTCTGAGCGGTTATCGTAGATCCCGCAATGGTGATTATGGCGATAAATTAGGTTCCGCGTGGGGTTCTGGAATTTTAGCTGAAGCTTCTTGCGACTTATCGGTCCCGCCAGAAATAGTTTTAAGGCCGTCCGGTCTTAGATACCGCTTTGTCACCCGAGATTCTGCGACGTCCTTAAACATATACGGGGGAAGTCATCACTTAAGGGCCGCAGAGTCGCGTATATTCTCCAGCATGGTCTCGAAACATTTAGGATGCGGTTGAATCTCCGACGCCATTGATAAGGGAGGCAAACAGTTTCTATCGACCCGAGTTTGTCAAATATCATGGTCGGGGTTTTAACAAATCTCCAGCGAGATACAGGGCGCCGAAAAGTCCAGAAGATGGAACAGGGAATGCGTTATTATTCATTGGACTTGATCGAATACGGGTTACGAATATAATGAATTATTATCTAGTATGCACGACTGATTAAATAGCTTCACTTGGATCGCCTGCCAGAGCAGCCTTGCTATTTAGAAGATCTGAGAAGGTGACCACTAGCATACCTGATAATTCAAACTGCCCGATATAAACTAAAAAAGAGCTAGCGCATCCACGACCAAAACAGTAGGGCGACGTATTACTTATCAAACATAACGAAAGTCCGGTGCAGCAATATTAATACAGATTGTTTCCTCAACTGGGTAACGACTTCATACAGACGGATCCGTAGACGCAATCTAGACTGGCACGGACTCTTAATAGCGAATAGATCTGGATGAATTTATCACGGAGTTAAGACGTTAAGACGTTCTCGAACCTCTAAATCCGCGTTGATGCGCTAAAACGGCATGGATTAGCAGATGCGGTTTGTATCGACAATGCAGCAGGATTCTCTCATCATAACGTATCTCTGGGATAATTGATATGCTAACCTGATAAAATTGATGAAATATAAAATTATACTGGTATTTACAAAGGATAACCATCTGTAGAAGAGGTTTATATTTATCTACCTCGAAAGATGTACAAATAAATATTCAATACAAGTTCAATAGCTGATAAATTCTAGGTACCTCAGGTAAGGCAGGCGAGGCAGGGGTCGGGGCGGAAGGACATAAAAAGCCGAGCTGAAGATAAACTTTCCATTTCAACGTTTCGGGACCAAACTAACCAAAGTCTAAGCCAGTCTAACCTGCAGAATTATATCCTTCCCCTGACCTTGTCTTTTGCCTTGTTCAACAAGCAACCAATCCCAAGTCGAATAGCCCTGGGATTCCATCTAATCCAGCTTACGCAACTAATCTTAGAATCCCAAAAAGAAGCCACCCATCACCTTTTTTTCTTTACTCTGCCACGAAACGTTCCTGCATGCAATACAAGCGCATTAACAAGCGGATTGTCGGGCTTTAACTTTGCGCATTAAGCAGGCGGACATTGTGTCATCATTTTGTCCTCCCCCCCCTTAGTTCCAATTGTTCTCTACCATTGTTCTGGGATAGGGTACCTACAATACCCAGGTAATACCTACGTGGTACGGCACGGTGCGGTGCAGTCACTTATTAGTGGTTGTATGTAAGTAGCCGTCGCATTCCATGTCTCGAAGTTTGCCCCCCCGTAATTATATAAGGAAAGGCGTAGCCGGCTTTGCCACCCCTCCGGTATGCTCAAAAGTCCAACTTCGATTATTATTCAGTCGAGAAAACTTGTAACTACTTTTGCCCGTACACATCACCCGGATCCTCCTATTCCACCCGTGAAGCCAAACCTCCCCCCTGAGGAACCTATTCCAGTCCCATCCAGTATACCAATCGGACGAATACCGAGACCAATGTCAGCATCTCAGAAAACTAGAGAGCCAGAAGCCGAAAGTGCTCCTAAACCGCCGTCTACGGGAATGTTTCCTCTAGGTTATAAAGAGGCAGCGTTTCAATGGGTATGTCTAATCTATGAATAGCTTCACAGCTTTGCGAATTCTGTAGAAGTGACCTGATCTAATCGTATCGCAGTGGAATAGTGTAACCCCCACGATCGCTGAACGCAACGTAATATCATGTATTCCATATCTTCGCGAAGCCATCGCGTCGGGTACCAGCTCTGCGACCGAAGTCCCGTCGGCAGAACATCCCGGAGAGGCCCAGACGTCGACGAAAATCGATCCCTATGGGCCAAGAGTATGGAAGTCGACAATGGTCAAGTTGTCCGGCAAAAATAGGGGATTGAACGAATTCTCTGTCGAGCGCGTCGGGGAACCGGTCGATGACACGCTCGTTATGCTTCACGGCTACGGAGCGGGGTTAGGGTTCTATTACAAAAACTTTGAAAGTCTCAGTCGCGCCAAGGGTTGGAAGTTATACGCGCTGGATTGGCTAGGAATGGGCAATTCCACGAGACCTCCATTCAGGGTCTGTGCGAAGGACCCCGCGGCGAAGATTACAGAAGCAGAGAACTGGTTCATAGACGCGCTAGAGGAATGGCGGAAGATTCGAAAGATCGAAAAATTTACGCTTCTCGGCCATTCTCTAGGCGGGTACTTGAGCGTCTCCTACGCGCTCAAGTATCCGGGCCACGTCAATAAGCTCATTCTCGCTTCTCCAGTTGGCATACCTGAAGATCCCTATGCTGTAAATGCCGACATGCCAGAGCCGATGGAATCGACATTCCAAGACGAATTTACCGTCGACCAGCAATCGACGACCGAAAGTCACGGAAACATTAGCCTCAATGGGAATAGAAAGGCACAACAACAGGAAGTCAAGAAGCGACCGTATCCTTCCTGGTTAGTCTGGTTATGGGATGCCAACGTCTCACCATTTAGTATTGTGCGATTGGCCGGACCGCTAGGGCCAAGACTTGCTTCAGGTTGGACCTCTCGCCGGTTCAATCATCTTACCGCGGAAGAAAAGCAAACACTACACGACTACGCATACTCAATTTTCAGGCAAAGGGGAAGCGGTGAATATGTCTTGCCTTATCTCCTTGCCCCTGGCGCACATGCACGACGGCCAGTTATCAACCGGATTCACCGCGTAGGAAGACAAATCATTACCCCTGCAACCGAGACGGAACCAGCCGTAAAAGAGACAGGATTTCCAATCATTTTCATGTACGGCGAAAACGATTGGATGGACGTAGCAGGCGGTCTAGCCGCGGAGGAGAAGCTTAAGCAAGCCAAGGCTAAGATATTATCAAATGCCACCGAGGAAGAGAAGAAGAAAGAAAATGGAGAAGCAAAAGTAATCATCGTTAGCCGGGCTGGCCATCACTTATACCTTGACAACCCAGACGAATTCAACAAATACATTCAAAAGGAGCAGGAAGATACAAGGCAGCGTACCTTACGAGAGAAATCCCAGTCATAGGCTTTCATGTTTTTTTCCCCCATTGCATTGCCTGGCGTTTTGGTTGGGTACTAGATTTAGAGCTTTTGGTTGACGATAATACGATAATAATGAGCAGAAGCCAGCCACCACGTACCTCATTCGCAAGTTACGGTACACCAGCACTTATATATACACCTAGGTACATTTTTATATATACACATATCTTTATTGCACACGGCTATTAAAATCAATAGTAAACGCGTATTCTATTATTTTTAGTTCCATTGTAGGTTTTCACGACATAGATTGTCTAGGTGGGTTAGTGCATTGACTGGGGACTATAGTAGTGTATATCTACGTAACTTGATCGTCTCTATTTAAGGAATCGCTAATCTGGTTCAACAAGGAGTTCCCGTGCCTATACGATCGTGTAACGCCCTTAATGGGTCTTGATTATATAAGGAAACCCCTAGATGCTAGATACATGTAGATTGACGGTAAGATTGATTATGTCGTAGTAAGATTACTTAACCCATGCATTTCGCCCTTTAACCATCCTTTATTGACCCACATCTCCGAACATACACCTTCCGGGTCTACTCTTACCAACATTTCGCTCGGCTTGCATTATCTCCCAACAACTGAATTATTAGACAAAGCCAAGTACGGGCAACACAGAAAAAAACAAACAAAAGAAACACACAAGCAAACTTCCCATATTCTCTATTAAATAAAAAAATAAAAAATAAAAAATAAAAACTATGTCTGAAGAAGTAAATCTTTGGGCATTCCCAAAATTCAACAACTTACCTATCGAGTTACGCCATAGCGTTTGGGAATTCGCCCTTCCGGAAGACATACCGGAGATATGCATCCCGTGGCCATTGGAAGAAGGCCCAGGAAACCGGTCGCACGACCTAATCCCCCTTGTTAGGTCAAACTATCTACACCCTTTTCTTGTCGATACGTGCTTCCCTACAATCATGTATGTCTGCCAAGAGTCACGTTATCTGGCGATATCTCGATTGCGATTCCGGTACTCACACGTAGCCGGCTGTCCCGTGCCCTTCCGCGCGTTTCGTCCCGACCTAGACACCGTCTACATTACATTATGCCGGCCTCCTACTGATATCATCACGATACCCAGGTGGGGCAGATATCCCCCTGGCACGCAGCACGTGGCATTGGATCTACATACTATCAAAGACGGCAGCTATCTCTGGGTTCTACTTAGCGATCCGACCTTGGATCTGCGGACCATGTCCTGCATACTTCCCGCGTCTGAAGCTATCCTTGACACAGCAGTACGGTTTCGACCTCCGTTTCGACGCTGTCGGTTTCGCGAAGTGAAGAGACCTTCCAATGGTTCGGAAAACAATATCATCTACGTCGATCGCGGCTACGATAGGCGCATGACCGGTATGGGTCGCTACCTAGAGGAAGTACGCGACACCATAAGCACCGAGTTCTCCGAGATCTTTGAACGTCAAGAGGTTCCCGAGGAGTACTTGCGCCGGTGGAATGAGGAAGAGGTCAAGTTCGACGTCAAGCTTCTTGCCAAGACGTTCGAAGAGTATCGGGGCGGGCGATGGGTCCCCAGCTCAGAACATCCCGCTCGCTTCGATTCCCAATCCATCATATTTCCCGCCTCGTGGGAAGCGCTAGGGAATGCTACGACTTATCAAGTCAGCGAACTGGAGAGGTGGACTCCTTTGAGAAACCCCGAGACGTTTCGCGTCAACGACATTCAGCAGAACGAAGTGCCATTTGAATTATTTTAGAAGATACGATGTTGTATAAACTCATCATTACTGTTTATTAGCCCTTTGAACAAACTCCAAACACTATTAAGGGCTGCTACCAATGCCGTCGCCGCATCGAAGTCCGTATATAGGTAGATATTCTATTAATTGACTACCTTATATTACAGGGGTCAGGTGCCCTATACGGAGTTTAGGCCGGATCCGAATAAGAAAAGATAGTTTCCTTGAATGCCAAGAAGGAAGCTTGACTAGCATAAATCGCTCCCAAGACCGATGGTCCCCAATCTGCCAGTCAATCCAATGGTCTAGCCCCGGCTCAACCCTACCGTACAAGCTATAAACTCCGCATAGCTACCTCCTTATTAGAATAGCAGACAACCATGGGGCCTCCTAAGTTTAATTGGATAGCCGCAAGGGGTTTTCGATAAGGAGAATATACTAGAAATTTTGAAGAAACTTCGCTGGCTTACCATTTTATGAAATAGCCACATGGCATTCATTACCCTAGTTCTAAGGGATGTTGCATCCGGGAAGAAGATTATCTTCAATCTAGCGGGATCTCGCCGGCGGGATCCCATCCATGATGTTACCTACCAATCAGGTAACGTCATTATTACTCCTTCAGGGTTACCTCGATATGGGCAGGAATAGCAGCAAGTTCACCATACTCAAAGCTTGTTACGAATTTCCAGCTGTAGCGTTGGGAGATTCATTCCACTAAGGACGTCCAATACTGGCTTCAGCGCCATACTCCTTCCTTCTTCACGAGTGCATAAAATTCTGCACTATGAAATCTGCGTCGAACGGCAGTTGTTACATGACACATCCCTCCCTCCCAAAACCATCTACCCACCATCCGCGTGGAGACCGGCTTTTTTATGGAGGCCACCGGATGTCCTTGCATAACTCGTCCGGGTACGAAACCCGTCTCGTCACGTTCGTACTATTGCGGCGGGTTTCGTACAAACCCGATTGCCGTAGGAAGGGTCACTTACGCTCTGCTGTGCCCCCCCCCCCCCCAGGACATCACCAACGTGCTCTTAACGTAAAACATACCACATCATGCCAAAAAGAACATCCTTTTAAATATAGCTTAGTTAGATAGACTAAGTAGGTAGTCGGATCAATTTTAACTTTGTCAAATATAGGGGAAGCGCCGCGATCGATCCGAGGCGAAAATGGGTCCTATTTATGCAAGTTAGCCTCTCGGATGGTGCGAGATGAGAGGGTCTACTGTTATGTTCTAATCGAGATAGGTGCCGGATTGTTCGTTAGCGGGTAGTTCCACCAACGAATCGGTAGCGCTAGGGGAGCTGAATCGTGGGTTATCTTTGGCAGGCTGGCGAAATTCGAGACTCGGTTCCCACATCAGGCAAATTCGCCTGTGGGGTCGTTGTATAAAGTTATGCCAGCCTAGCTCCGGGACGAAGCCGTATCCGATGCGGACCATCCTATCTTCGCGTGTATTGTTGGGCCATGGTGGTATTGCTCGGGATTATGTGCATTTCCCGACGGTGCTATATAAACGATGGTGGTGGTGGTGCTTTTCCCCAGGATCATGGTTACACCCCTTGTGTACAGATCACCGTCGCTTTTATATATATTAAGATCTCCTTGAGCCTCAAGGTCCCTTTATTAGGATAGTCAACGTCTATATATCCTAGGGAGTCAAGTCACATCTTCTATCACGAACAGTGTAGAAAAGATCTACCCGCGATGAGTACCGATATGGCGGAGAAGACATCCGTCGACAACACAAACCTCGACAGGGACTCCACGACAGTAGGAGAATCAGAACGAGATGTCGAAACGGGTGTTGATAACCGCGACGCCGCGCTCGATGAGAAGGACCCCGACGTCGTGGACTGGGACGGGCCAGATGATCCAACGAACCCGGTAAATTGGTCCGACAAGAAGAAATGGCTAAACATAGCTATCCTCTCTATAATGACATTGGTAACGTGAGTACCCCCTATCAACGTTACCACGATCTACCCTATTAGTTTCGTTGCTAGATCTTATACTAACTCGTCACAGACCGCTGGGCTCCTCAATGTTCGCCCCTGGTATCCCCGGCATCATGGTAGAGTTCCACGAGACCTCGTCCACGATAGCCACGTTCCTGGTATCGGTGTATATCCTAGGATTCGCATTCGGCCCTCTCTTCATCGCGCCGATGAGTGAGATATTCGGCCGTCGGCCCCTGTATATCTACGGCAACATTCTTTTCGTCTTGTTCTCCGTCGGCGCTGCTCTTAGCACCGGAACCGGAATGCTGATGGCGTTCCGTTTGTTGATGGGTCTCGCTGGTTCCGTGCCTATTACTATTGGAAGTGGTAGTATTGCAGATGTCATGCCGGTTGAGAAGCGAGGACGAGCTATGTCTGCTTGGGCTTTGGGTCCGCTACTAGGTCCTTGCGTTGGCCCCATTGCTGGTGGTTATTTGATTGAAGCTGCTGGATGGAGATGGGTTTATTGGTTAATCGTCATTCTGGTAAGTTTCTTTACACTAAGCAGTTCATATTCTATGGCATAGCAACTAACGTGAACATAGGGCGGTGTCTTCATTCCTCTTTCCGTCTTTTTCCTCCGGGAAACTTTCGGTCCCGTATTAATCGCACAGAAGACTGCCAGACTTCGCAAAGAAACTGGTAACCAAAACCTCCGCAGCAAATTCGCTGGACGCCTTAGCCCTAAGGACCAGTTCAAGCTCGCCATCCTCCGACCCATGAAGCTCCTCCTCTTAACACCAATCGTCACTCTCATGTCTCTCTACGTCGCCATCACCTACGGTATCCTCTACCTTCTCATCACGACCTTTTCCTTCGTCTACACCGAGAACTACGGCTTCAGCGAGGGAGACAGCGGTCTGACTTTCTTACCCGCTGGAATTGGTATGATGATCGGTGTTGTGGGTTTCGGACAGCTCACCGATATGATGGTCCAACGGAACAACCGAAAGGGACTCGTTCACAAGCCGGAAGTCCGTATCGCGCCGGTTCTTACTATTCCTTGCGGAATCGCACTGCCTATCGGCTTGTTTATCTACGGATGGACTGCCAACTTCGGCGTGCACTGGATCGTTCCCATGCTCGGTGTTCTAATCTTCGCTGCGGGACTTATGGGTGTTATGGTGAGTTCTAGCTACTACACTTCTATCCACCATAATCATATGCTAACATTCCTATCAGTTCTGCATCCAAAACTACCTTCTCGATACATACCCCCGCTACGCGGCCTCCGTCACCGCCGCGATGGCAGTTCTCCGATCCCTTCTCGGCGCCCTCCTCCCTCTCGGAGGTCTCGAGATGTACAACGCACTAGGCCTCGGCTGGGGCAACAGTCTTCTCGCGTTCGTCTCGCTCGCGCTCATCCCGCTACCGGTCGTATTTTTCATATTCGGCGAGCGTATTCGCGGGAAGTTTAATCCCAGCTTATAAAAGTTCTTTATATTTATATCCGTTTATTTAATGAATTGTAAATAGAAACGATAGACTATCTAGATACCACGTAATGATCATGCATAATAGATTGTATATAGCATCGAGACGACAAAATTCCCGTCTTATTGGAATCACGAAATTCTTGGTTGAACTATGATTATAATACCCCACGACGTTGGTCGCTACCGAGTAAAGGCAAACAATTCGAGTGAGTGAACGTACATTTCTATTGCCGCCTTTGATACCGAATGAAAGTTTACCCTTACCAGAGATGTGCTTGGCCCTTAAAATACGTATTCATTTACGCTACCACGTATTCCTCCTAGCCGCGACACCCACAGGATGGTATTTCGCAATGAAACCGGCAAGTTCTACGCCTTCGGGGGTTCCCGGAGACTCGGGTACGGGCTTGGCCGGAGCGGGGCCGGGTGGCAAGTGGCCTAGGATTTCCTCAGATGTTATTGCCCTTCGGATGATTCTTTTAGACGGTTCTTGCAAAGCATAACTGTGGTTGGAATGTATTTGCCGAATTCAATTGTTCGCATAATAGGCCATAGCGTGTAGGGGCTGAAAATAAGTATAGGAGAAAACTACTTCAGCTAGAAAGCATCGGAAGTTCTTGGAGAACCACTACGTCATCGGCATAAGAGACGTTTGCTCTACGCTACTCGATTACCCCGGCTATGATGTAAATTATTTACTAAATACCCAAGTGACGCCACTGATTGTTTTCCATTCGGATATCAGTCTTTCTATGTACACACTTTCCACTCAGGACCTTCTCAGAGACGATAATGTCGATAAGCGATGACGACGACGAGTCCGAATACTCGCGCAGAGGTCCTCCGCGGGGATCCATGCCGGACGCGGATTCCCCAGCGACGGCGCCCGACTCGGATTCGTCGTGCGAATGTCCCGTAGACGAAAAGTATCACGACGGCCATCGACCGTGTACCCTCGACACGCGCCCGTCGCAGATACGCGCAAGTGGTCGGGACGGCTCGGACGGGCTACCAGGGCCCATCTCGCGGACGGTATCGCGTAGAGATACCGTCCTATCACGCATACGGTCCCGTCCGGAAATCCCGCCGTTCAGCCATCCACTTGCGAAAGTAAAGACCGGTCGAGAATCCCTCGTCGACTTCGACGGGCCAAACGACCCGTACCGCCCCGTAAACTGGCCTCTGCACAAGAAAGTCGCCACGACTCTCCTTTACGGCCTTGTTACCATGACCGCAACTTGGGCGTCCTCGTCTTATTCCGCCGGCACCATGCAGATCGCGGCGGAGTTCGGTGTCGGGAGGCAGACGGCGACGCTGGGAACGACGCTGTTCCTCCTGGGCTTCGGAATAGGACCCCTGATGTGGGCGCCGTTGTCGGAAGTTTACGGCCGGCGCGTAGCGGTGTTGACGCCGATGTTTATCTCCATCTGCTTCTCGTTTGGCTCGGCTACCTCCAAGGACTTCCAGACTCTGATGCTAACACGATTTTGGGGTGCCGTATTCGCCTCTGCGCCGGTGACGAATACCGGCGGTGTCCTGGGGGATTTGTTCACGCCGGCGTATCGTGGCATCGCTATGGCGGGGTACGCGATGGCGGTTGTCGGTGGTCCGACGGTTGGTCCCATCGTATCAGCCGCTGTCGTAGCGCAGCCGAGTCTTGGCTGGCGATGGACAGAGTACACGACGGGGATGCTCCAGTCTGTCGTCCTGGTATTCGCTGTTATCTTTATCGACGAGTCGTATCCCCCGAGACTTCTCGTTGCGAAAGCAAGGCGACTACGACTTGAGACAGGTAATTGGGCGCTTCACGCCAAATTCGAAGAATGGGATGTGAACATCGTCGAACTCGCGAGGAAGTTCCTCATCCGTCCACTCCAACTGCTTTGTACACCGATCTGCTTTTTGATTGCTTTATATGCAAGTTTTTGCTACGGGATTCTCTACATGCAGCTCGGTGCAGTGCCCATTATATTCGGAGAGCTCAGAGGCTGGACGCTAGTTTCGAGCGAACTCCCGTTCCTAGCCATCTGCCTTGGCTCGCTGACCGGTGCAGCTATCAACATGTCTAATCAACTATATTACAACAAGGCTTATCACGCTTCGGGAGACAGGCCAGTTCCAGAGAAAAGACTGCCTCCGATGATGTTAGGTTCTGTACTTTTTGCGGCTGGCCAATTCATCACCGGATGGACTGCAGACCCAGCTGTTGCTCCTTGGATCGCTCCCGTCATCGGGCTTTACCTTGCTGGGTGCGGCTTTAATACGATCTTCCAAGCTGCTCTCAACTATCTTGTTGATACTTTCCAGATGTATGCAGCAAGTGCTGTAGCTGCTAATACGTTCTTGCGGAGCTGCTTTGCCGCCGCATTTCCGCTGGTTGTCACGCCGTTATATCACAACATCGGGGTTGGCCCGGGGTCGAGCATATTTGCTGGATTTGCATGCCTGCTGATTCCTGTGCCCTTCATATTCTACTTCTTTGGTAAACGGATCAGGGCAGCTAATAAATGGAGCAAGCATAGCGTGTTCTAGAAATTTGGAAAGTTTTGCATAGCACTGGCGTTTAGGATGATCTCTAAACATCGGGGAAAAGGGGTTGATTCAGCGAGGTTAGATTATTCCCATCGAATAATCGGCATTGAGAGAAAAGCATGCGTTGGGAACTATAGACTTACTCCTTCAGCTATTATACGGCTGATGATACATCTCAAGTTCACTCCAAGAATCCGAGGATGTCTTCAAGGGAAAGACCTAATTTCCTCAAGAATAAAAAAGTTGCATAATCGATATAAAATATTAGGTGAGACCAGCAACCGCTAGCTACCTAACGGGCCTTGGGACGAAGGAGAATGCGGTACTGACTAGACACATCCCGATATTCTAAGCCTTTGGAGACGGGTGAGAATCTTGGATAAGCATAGGTTTGAGAGGTGCTTATTGATGACGCCAAGCTACGTTTTAGAAGATGTCGAAGCATTAAACCTACCCTACCTGTCGTTAGCCGACGGGACCGTGTCGGATCATCGACTTGAAACCAGAAGCCTAGCGGGGAATCTATGAGGCATAACAGTGATGTCGTCCCACCACGAAGAAACTCCGGCGTGTCGCTAGTGTAACAAGTAGGCTGAAGTCGACGCCCTATCGCAAGCATCCACCCAAAGGTTTTTTTTTTTTTTTTTAGTGGTGGGATGGTTGGGGATCTTTCGCTGCTGCTTATGCCTCTAGACGATCAGAATACGGGTGTGTAAGAGAGGCAACATTGCGGTTTGTATCAACGGTTATGGTGTACATCGTGAAACGGAAGGCAAGAGAAAATTCGCGACTACACAAGAGTATCTTATAAGTAGGATCCCGATGGCTTCGGTGAAGAAAGTGCAACGTGCCTACAAATAAGAAGTTGTTATAATAGCAATTGCTCACTCGATGCGGGGACTGATGGAAAGAGACACTTGCAAGAACACAAAGGCCTCGAGGATATATCTAGTTAAGTGGAATAATATTAGTAGAACGATGAGAATATTTTAAAAATAGAAAAAGAAAAGAAAAGAACGACAATAATAACAAAAAAGGACAAAAAATAGAGGTTGCTAATCCCAGTGAACTGGGAAGCATCAGGAATTGAGCCCGATGCGGGGGTCGAACCTTGAAGGTGATGTTAGCACACGATGTTGCGGAACCTCGAATTGGAGGAATAAGAACTTACCCGCAACCTTGAGATTAAGAGTCTCACGCTCTACCGATTGAGCTAACCGGGCAGGCTATTGGTGAAATCTTGGTTGGTTTTTGGAGTATATAGCTGTATGCGCGAATGTTTGTGGTGTGCGTAGACCCTTGCCCTATGGTGTGTCACCCCGCGGGGACCAATGCGGTCCAAAAATTTTTTTTTCTGGGACTACGAAGTACCAAGTACACTTATAAGTCACGTTTGTCTAATAAATATTATATCTCAATATTGTTCTCCGTTTTCCATTCATGTAAGTACTTGTCAGGATTCCAATCATCCGACCTTTTACCGAGGCTTTGCCTTTAAGGTCAGGGATTTTTAAAATAAAACGGATTTTTAAAACGAAATTTTTTGGTATATTTAAATTTAATATGTAATTCCCGCTAAAATTTAGGTATTATTAGAAATATGAAATATTTTATTAGTTGTAAATCTATATTAAAAGTATTTAAATAAGCAAAGCAGGTTAGTTTTTTTTTTTTTTAAATAGGAGTAGGTATTTAAATGCATAAATAATATTAATATTAATGATAGAAATCTTTAAAAATAAAAGGAGAGTAAGTGTTTTAATTTAGATTTTTTATTATATGGTATTTAAAATGTGTAAGTAAAACATTTGTATTCAAATAATATGAAGGGTTTTTATATAATATGGTATTGGGGGAATAAAAAATATATATATAAATAAATTAATTCGTTTTAATTGAAATATAAAATTTTATATAAAAAATATTAATAAAATTAAATATAAGAATTTTGTTTTAAAAATCCATTTCATTTTAAAAATCCCTAATCTTAAAGATGAAGCCTCAATAAAAAATCGGATAATTAGAATCCTAACGAGTAATTCCATATTTATATCTCCAAGGACTCCTGTTTTTTTCTTTCTTCTTGGGCGAGTCTAGTTGAATCCTCAAGACTCATCCGAACTACATCTTTGGTCTAGTAGGATAATTTGATATTTGAGCGTGAGGATGTCTCTGTTTTAGAGTATTCTATATAATTCATTTTTTTTTCTTTTACCATTATTAACATATAAGACCATACTAAGAGGCAATCATGCAAATACTGGATGTAATATACTATTGACCATAACGGTAAGCTTTGTCCTTCGATCTGTCTAACAAGATACCATACGGTATCTTGATATAAATGTGACCAAGGTAATAGCAGTAAAACCCCAAGAATAATGTCAAATTAGAGACCCAGTATTGCCTCATAAATATTTTCTTCATAATCCGTTTTGATCTGCTGTTTAACATTTCACCGGGTCTTCACTGGGTAAGCTCTTGATATTCCGTTGAGGTGTTTGAGCGGAAAGTATGTCAGTATCGTATACCGTGTTAGTGACCTCTGCAAGACGTAATGATTTGGGCCTTGGTGATCTGTTTTACTACCTATTGTATGTGTTCCTTGTAATATATTTCTGTCTCTTCTTACAGTCGTCTTTCTTCCATACGATTTGTGTAATGGGGAATTTTGATCGACGGGCTGTCTCTTTAATCAATTTGACCCGGGATGATTCTTGATTATATTATGTCGGGCCAACAATAAGGCCATCTAGCCACCTACCATTATCGTTTAGGTGTCTTAGGAAGGATCTGAGAGGTTTAATTAATTTAGAAAGCCTTCGTGTATCTCAAAAGAGCAACGTCTCCGGCAAGCCACTTCTATGCGTGATGAACTGACATCAGCATACTCCAATGGTAAGTTATCGAGAGAATAACATAATCATCGTCTGCTAAATATAGTAGAAAGCCTAGACCTTTAGAACTTCATATCATTTTCTTGACTCTAGAATTCGCTCGAGGACTTCCCAGCGTGACCTGAAACTAGTTTATAGCTAACTACCTAGGCATTCTCTGCGTCCAGGTATTCGGATATTTAAGGTCATCTGCCTACCGATCCTAATAAATATATAGTGGCTCCGGTACATATGAGGTTAAATCACCATCCAGAAGAAAAGAACGGCTCTATAAGTTCTTACGAGTAGGAATATTTTATATTGGATGAACTTGGAGCAGCTTCCAAAGCTGACAATTTAGGATCAATTCTGTAACTCGACCTTCTGTACGTACCCGCATGGAATGACCAATTGGAGTTGCTGATCGAATTTAAACTTCGGTACGTACTCCGCCATGCTTTTTACTGACTTACCACGTATCATTTCACAGGCTATTTTTATCCAGTCGGAATTTACCATTTACCATGTGGTTTGGTTATGTCATTTAATCATTACGCCCAATCGTTTCATTCGCCATCCTTTTTACGGCGTTTTTGGCGGTGCGTATTCTCTGCGGTCTCAAGGTGCATCTACAAGAAAATCTCCATAGTGTCGTGGCCATGCAGCCATGCCGCGAGTCCCCTTTCTCAACCTATCAATTGACCGATTACACACTAGCTTCTGAGAGTAGCATTCCCTGGTCGCTCTAGAGATGCTGCCAAAGTAAGGAAGTTAAGCAGTCGTGAGTCTAGCCTCGGCCGCTTCCCTTACTGGGAATAGGTACTGTCCCACTGATGCGCACTAGGATTGAGAGTGCTGACAGTTAAAGCGACCGTGTGGGAAAAGGGCCCTGGTCTGCCGGCTAACCCTCAAATCACCGTCAGCTTTGAACTCCACCGAATCGTGCGACTGCGAATGCTGCGCCTAGTGTACAAGTGTTCATGATTTTACTTGTTCGTCAGCCCAATCCCTAGAAACTGGAATATTGGAATATTGGAATATTGGGAGTCATTCCGTAAATTCCACAATTGGCACTTACATCATCGTACATGCCACGCGCCTAATATACTTAGACACGTAGCACAGCGCGCCGTTGAATATCGAGGCTCAGCTAATCAAATAATTCAAATTACTACCTAAATTGCCTTTTGGGTAAGGGACTGGGGTTAGGGTCAAGTTTGCACTTGGACTTGTCAAGTCTGGGGTTCCTTGCCTTATACAGTATTGTAGGAAGTCACTTTATTATGACCTCCTGGTTTTAAGCGGCTTTAATTTTTTTCTTCACGACTGTCATCAGAGGGTATTGGATGATACTGACGCCGCGCTTTACCGCGCGCTATGCTAGTTTGCAGCACGACTGCGAAATCAAAAATTCGATGACGGGTAGCAGCAAGTGGCCTTGGATTATGAAATTTCCCGTTAGCCGCGCCACGAATATTCAATCAGATGGTTAAGATCGATCTTTTCCTTTATCTGCCAATTCTTAATAGGGGATAGTCGGATTAAGATTACTTACCACACACGTACCTCGAAGCGAACCCATCTCCATACCCATACATACACCCTCCATCTCCCCCACAGCTAGCCCAAAGGTAGAGATTTGATGATCATTTACCAAATATGTAGGGTATGTAAGTGCCGTCGTATGCAGGTTGGTACCTGCAGTATGCAGGAGAAATGCACAACAGGATCTAGTGTAAGTGCTTGGCCGACAATACAACATCAAAAATGATTTATCTTGTTCGTCATCCGGTTATCTGCGTAATTGTTTACAAAATATTTTCATTGCTTTACTCTTCCCCGACTTAGGCCAGCCTTGTTTGGAAGGGATATCGTTAGGTTGCAGGGAGTTAAAATTACAAATGGACGAGAACAGACGCGACATGGGTTTTTACGGGTCGGAATGCTAATGAGAATTTGATAGGTCTGATACATAAGGTTAACAGGGGTCGATGATAATAATCAGCCACTAATATCAACTTTTAAAAGCCACCGAACCAAAAAAAAAAAGAAGAAAAAAAAAAGTTACGCGCTACACACAATAACGTCCTATCCATCTTTTCGCATCTTTTCACATCTTTCTTTACCTGTTTTCAAGCGCCTGCCTCATTCTGCAAGAACCACATGCCCAAGTATCAATGTTACCCATGCTCAAAATAATACACCCCTGAACATTTTGGATGGTCTAATAATGGATAAACGACCGATTGCGACGCTACCCGGCTTGTAATCCACCATAGTTCATACAACCATACCCCTTTCGACCATTTTCTCCCCATACAATCACTCCCAATCCATACAGCCCATGTTCTTCCCCCCCATGCTAGACGAGCTCCTGGTCTCTTTTCGTTCTTTCTCTATTGTGAGCCCTCTCTCTTTCTGGATGTCGACTATTTGCTATTTGCTGGGTTCATTCATGTTGCCTTCCTCTTATTGTATCAGTGAAACATTACCAGCTACCTTCTGGCAGACCTGGCAGGCCGATTCGATAATCTCTTGGCCCAGACTGTAACTCTCCACTCATTCCTCCTAGCCATGAATGACAGGACAAGGGAGTAAGATATTCCTGATAGTATATCGACCACCATGTCTGTCCCTCAGTCTTTACCGAACCAGATCCTCCAAAATCATCCGCATCGGCCTTCCTTAACCGCCTACTCTGAGACTTCCCGTGCCTCATCAGATCTGTCTATACTTCAGCAGCCCTTTTCCTCCCTCCCACCAGACCAATCGCAACCCCTTGATTCAACTCAAACCCTGCCGGGTTCGAGAAACACAAAGAATCTCGTCATCGATAGTTCTGCCGATCTACCGCCTGTCCGGTCCGTACGACGTAAGCCGCTGTCCTCGACCGCGTCTTCAATCGCTACTAGGTATTCTTCTGGAGAATATCTTGCTATTGCAAAAGGTCTACCCGGGCCTGACCAACGGTTTTCTCGCTCCTTTTCAGTGGATAGCCCTACCGTTTACGAGTTTCCTCGCCCTCCGGTTGGTCCCCTGAATAAGTCTGGATTGGAATCGCCCCACGATTTCATATTGATCCAGAGTAACGTAGAGTAAGTCGGAGTGTTATTGTTTTGTTTTTTTTATTAATCTGCAATCCAACGCCGATTGGCTATCTCGGTTGACATATCGTTAATTAATACTCGAATTTATCCAGAAAACCTCCCGAGGCTCGTCACCCATTAGCATCTGTTGACTCCAGCCCGGCTTTCACAGCGGGTGAAGTCGAACGCCCAAGTTCTCAGGGTAGTTCCCAAGGTAGCAACCCTGACGCTTCTCAAACACACCACATCACCGACCTGTCGGAACACGACGGACGGACCGCCTATGACGATTTCTTTAGTGACGAAGAAGAGGGCCCGCTAAGTGATAATATTCTCGACGGATACCATTCGGATTCGTCGGATAATAGTAATTATAATTCTAATCGTTCTAATACTATGTCGTTGCATATCACCCGGAAAACAACACCTCCACAGTTGAATCTCAAGCCGGATGAAACATCGTTGACTCCAAAAGCCGATAGAAACGACATTAAGACCCCTAATACGGACAAACCTTTACCAAAATCACCCGGCTCATCAAAGCTAGGAACGTTCTTTGGTTGGACTTCGCCTTCGAATACAGAGGCGTCGGACAAAGGATACTCCCCTGCCCCATCACCCTTTAACTTCTCAAAGGCCGCCAGTGTTACCGATGCATCCCCAGTCACAACAATTGGACCACAATCACTACTGGACGCCCCCAAGGGTTTGTTTGGATCTCCGAAATCAAGAGATTATTGTGAATCTTACCTGACGCCGACCGCTACCGTACCACCACAATATCAAATCGAAGATATGGAAGAAGAATTGAAAGCCATCTCGGCCGAATTGGCGCTGTCAATCCGGCGCGAGATGGACTTGGAAGACTTGGTAGACAGATTACAAGCAGAGAGGGATAATCCTACATTAAATGCGAACAAGAGGACCAGTGACTACTTCTCGGATTCGGGATACAGCTCAGCTAAGCTAAGCGAATACGACCAATCGAGGGAAGAGATAGAGAAGATACAAAGAAGATCAGAACAGGAGAAGGCTCAGATCAGACTCGAGTTGACTAACAAACTTCAAGATGAGAGGTCTAGGAGACAAGAACTTGACGTGCAGATCAGAGAGCTTTCGGAAAGGGCATCTCAAATTGATCTGGAAAAGGTCAACAATGTAGATACGACTGGACGTGTTAAGGAATTAGAGAATACCTGCGAGACTTTACGGCGCAAACTTACTGAGGAGCGCCAAGTCAAGGATAATTTCGAGGACTTACTTACGGCACTTAAGAGTGAGCTCGAAAATGCCTCTAATCAACGTGACAACCTTCGCGACGAGGTTGTGCCCCAACTTCGAGCACGTGTCGAGGGTCTAGAAGCACAAGCAGCAGAACTAGAAAAGATGACGTATGAATCGACGAAGATGCAACAGGAACTTCAAACTCTAAAGAGCGAAAACACGTCGCTAAAACAGGCGCAGCCCAACCCAATGGGTACCATTTCCGAAGAACCGATATCTGCTGCTGGATCCCGGTTGTCTCGGTCCAACTCTCTAACCGGCCCTCCGCCATCCTTCAAACTTCAACGGGCGCCCACAGGCTTGACAAGATCTAAGTCAGTTAAGACATCTGAATCTCGGGATCAGCTATCAGAGCGACTTAAGGACGTCGAAGAGCAACGAGATGCTTTACACAGGGCTCTAAGGAACCTATTGGATAGACAAGAATATCAGAATAAGGAGAACAATAAGAAGATCCGGGCTCTCGAGATGGAGCGCGATCGTCTCCTGACTCAATCTCCTCAGAAGGCCGGCTTCCAGAAGGAAATAGCTAACCTGAGAGCCGAGATTACCGTTTTACGCCGACGAGCCGATGAAGCGCTCGAACAAAAATGGCAAGTCGAGAAGGGACTCGGAGGTCTTAAGATGGATCTCGATCGAGCTGAGCAGGAGATAGCGTCTCTGAGGAGCCTGCTTGGCGAGAAGGATATACTGATCCCGCCCTCTATCGCCCGCCTAAGCAGTGCAAGCGACAAATTTGCACCCCCGGTAACTTCGGATTCTCTAGCGTCAGCTTATGAAGATCTCCAAAAGGCATATGCCGAGTCTCTTGAGCGTATTAAGAAGCTTGAGGCTAGTAGCTCTCCGGACGAGTTAACAAAGCTTGCGATGGAGAAGCTTGAGCGAGCGTTGTCTTATACAATCTCGGAGCGCGACATGGCACGCGAAGAAGCGATGTCGTACCAAGAGCAGCTCGAGGCACTTAAGGCAAGCGAGAAGATTTACCTCGAATCTGAAAAAGCCCTTGCCGATGAACTGAGCGAATCGGCGCGTCGCGTCGAGGAATTAGCTGTTCAAGTCCGCCAGCAGTTAGCTACTAACCAGACTTTACGCCAAAGAATCTCGGATACTGTAGCTCGTGGCGAGGCTGAGCAGAGAGCCAATAAGGATCGTATTACTGCAATGCAGGTGCACCTCCGAAATCTCGAGGAGAAATTAGAGGCCGCACAAAACGCTTCCGAGGACCGTGTCGCACGGTACGAGGAAGATATAACTAACCTCAGGGCTAGCCACAACGATCAGCTCAAGAGGATGAAAGACGGCTTACGTTCGCCTCGTACGTTCCCGCCAAAGTCGCCCTTGTCGCCTTTCTTTGCGGGACCCAATGCCCGGACCCCCCGTCTCAGCACTACGCGCTCCGGCTCGGTTATCAAGGTGTCGGATGATGCCCAAATTGATAACCTTCGCGCCCGTATTGCGGAGCTCGAAAACGCTCTATCCGATGCGGACGCTGAGATGCAGCAGGTCGTTGGCCGTATGAACACTGCCCAGATCCAAGTCATGGAGCTCCAGGAGGAGCGCGAGGCAGCCGTCAGCCTATCGCGGAAGCTGGAGAGGGAACTCCAGGCCGAAAAGGTCAAGGCCTTCGAAGGGCGATTTAAGAGCTTGCAATCATAGACTACCGGATCGCCGATAATGATTTGAAAGAGGCGCATCTTTATATATTATGATTCCACGAAAGTTAGCATAGGCCGTTTGTCCATGTGCATTACTTGCTTCATTTGGCATTTACAGGAATCAGGCATCCTATACATTGGGTATGGCAGCACGCCCAACTGGATTTTTCGGCATAGAGGCGTTTTGTTTGTATTAAGAACACGACCACCTTGGCTTGTACCGTTTATGCCTCGTTGTATTTTATTTTTTTATTTTTTTGAGCGGGTCGAGTGTTGAATCTGGCCACCGACCACGTCTTGTATAATGTTCGAAGTTTTAGCTACCACCACGGTTAGGAAACTCGAAAGATTGTATAACTTAATGTTTTAAACCTAGTACTCTTCTACCTGTATTTATATGCGGCCGCTTACGGAGTCGGGCTGAAAGACATACAAGCTTGGCACCGAAGTGAGGGAAAGAGGTGCGCAAAGATAGATAGCTAGTATTATACTACCGGGGGACCCGGGGTTATATAGTCGATGGTTTAAATAAACCATTACAAGTGCATTTTAACATTATACTCCATCCCCTCTTGGTGTTATTATGCTTTTATTCGGGATTAGACTTTATGATTTTGTCACGGTATTTCCCAGGGAATATCGTCGTGGGAACGGTGTGGTTCGAAGTTTATTTACCCCCTAATATGAACTTTATTGTCGAGGGCTTGCTCCGTTAGACTAAACTTCCTGTTACTGCGTGGCAACGTTAATATTCAAAATCGGGAGGCAATTTTGGGGCGCCCCGTTGTGAGGACACCGGTTGATACCTGGAGGGTAGGTGTTCTTACGACGGCTAGGGGTCAGGTATCTAGGTATTCAGACTGCTTCCTCGTTAGTGCTACGTCGTGAATATTGCTTGGGGCTGGTTATATGTGTGTGGTTACGTCTTCTGAAGAGTACTTGGGCGCTGCTATCTTGACATTCCAAGTTCAATGACATCTATAGGTATATATATGTAGGTAGGTAGGTAGGTAGGTATATACACGCGACCCTTATCTAACCCCGTTGTTTCCTGGCGAGCTCTAGGGTATATTCGGAGTTCCGTGACGGAGAAAACCCTCCCCAAGGCCCCAGAGAGCTACATTAGGTCCTAACTTATGCCTGTTCTTCGCTTTCACCTCCCTCGGGACAACATAGGTATCTCGCGAAGCTAGGGCCGAAACGACCCGGCCGTCTTGTCCAGAAGGGTTCTTCCAAGCGGCGTTGGAGCTACGTCTTTCTTCGCTTGAATCGGGACAAAATCACATCGTGCTCTTGTGGCGTGTATATACTGACATCCTGGCTATCAATCTAATGAAGATAACCCAAGTTTCTTGAGACGTATGGAAAGACACTGAAGCATAAGACTCGTCTCTATATGCCTCTATTTAGGACCTGCAGCCGTTTTCCTACGTGGCTCTTAGTCCCCTCTCTACGCGTGTACCGAGCACATCTTTTTTTTACTCCAGCTACCTTGATGGGCGTTCTAGTTCAAGGCGGCATGGAGCCTTTAGCGGTTATTGTGCTATCGTAGAGATGCTAAAGGAGTAGATAGAAGACGGTCGGCATAGCAACCACCTCGGGGTTCACGTCAAGCGCGTCCTGTATGGTCAAGAACAGGCTGCGAAGCATGCCGGTGCGTACAGAGACTCCATCGCAGGACAGTTTGGACGAGAGAGTGTCGTTACGGATCCTATAACTATACTAATATTCATATTGCCTCTTGTCATTTTCCCTCATTTGTCTACCTACGTATCCCGTCTAATTAACTTAGACACCTAGGTAACCCTTCCTCTCCACCCAGGTGTGTCACTCTTGATATTGGTCCGTTTACCATATAAAGTTACGTTTATGAAGTCCTGTAAACCTGCTAATTGTCACCACTATCCTACTGAGCTTACGAAATCCAGTGTTAACCTTACTAGTTGGCCAAGCAACGACGCCTGCGCCATTATGTGATAGAAAAGGGGGCGGAATCGAAACAAGAAAGTGCAAGAACTAATAGAAAAGGAGAAACGGAAGAGTAAACTCATTTCGTGACATGATACCATAAAGAGAAGCTAGGCACGCCTCTCTCTACATACCTAGGGTACATAGTCCATATTTTATTTCCACATTTTTTAAATTATTATTTTTTTCCCTCGGCGTCCCGTCTTTTCCCTAGTTTTGATCGACCCTCATCGTGACGGGGTATTACTGATCGCAATGCAACGGGGAAAATAAGCGCACGTAACACAGGAGCTGGACCACTTTTTTTCGACTTTCTCTTTCGGCTCTCTCTTCTTCTCTTTCTCGCCCGCCGAATATGGGAGCGATGTGATGCGATAAGATGGGGAAATGAGGGATGAGAATGGGGGTTGGGTTAGGTTGGCTACACAAAGACACGGGTGAGGAGGGTAAGGAAAGAGTACACATGGCACGAGGTTACGACGGCGCGTGGGTGGGTAAGTTCTGGCTTACGCGCTGCAGCAAGTAGCCAGTAGCCAGTAGCAAGTAGCAGCAGAAGCAGCAGAAGCAGCAGAAGCAGCAGAAGCAGCAGAAGCAGCAGAAGCAGTAGAAGCAGCGCGTATCTTTGCCTGCCCAGTTATCAGTAGTCGCTACACGGGACGGGGCTACGCTTAGGTGAGAGCCGCAGAAGCCGGTTAGGATTATATTTCCTCGGCGAGCCTATACCGCATGCGTGCGTAGTCTATGATCTGCCGCCGGGGGTTGGGAGACCAGATAATGATATGCGCAAGGTTTCAAGCCCGGAATGCTGCCTCTTTAGCTCGTTGGCAGCGTTAGCTCTGCTACCCCATGCAGTCGTATGCAGATAGGTAGCAATATGTGTATACCTTATATTGCATAGGGCGTGGTTATGCCAAGATCCAAGTCCCAAAAGATCTTGTATATGTTGAGTACGATAGTTGGTATTATACATACTTACCCCTTAACTCGAGGCATATCAAATACCCAAGCAGGCAAATGTTAGCAAGTCCGTATATGCAACATGCAACGGAACACGGGAGCGCTCATATCCTGTTACCTGAGCCTCCTATATACAAAGGGAATTATTTAGGCTTGTATGATGGTTACGAGCGGAGGTGCGACCAGTTTTACGTTGTACATGTGGAAGTGAAATGGACGAGCGGCAGGGGTATCCAGAACAGGCATTTCGATGTTGTGTGTGTATTGTACTACCAAGCCTTTTCCCTACATAAAATGTCATTTCTCTTTGCTGACGCCTTTTTTTCATGCACCTTCGGAACTGCTGTAAAGAGTTACCGAGCTAACCTGTACGCTCAGGGTTAAGAAACGGGGGGTTTCCCGCGAGTAAGGTACCAAAGGTAGGAGGTAGGTAGGTTGGTATGGTTAGGTGGATAGGATAGTAATTTAGATTCCTATATGGGCGTGAGGGGAGGGTAGGACGGGCACAGAATATCATTGAAGAAGCCAGTAAGAAGTGGGACGAGTACGAACCAACGACACAGGGTAAAAAGGATTCGAGTATGGTTACACAATACCAGAGTTATATGACAATACCTACCTTACCTAGGTACCTACGTACTTGCACGTACCCATCTATATATGATCGCAGGTAGGTAATCAGTAACAAAGGGGGTAAGGCGGGAAACTGGCAAGAGACTGGGAGAGTTGTAAGTAGACCGGTGTGATGGCGGCAACCAGCCAATCGATCACATGGCTTCGTTTCGTTCCATCCCATGCGCAAGTGGCCTGATGCAGTACACCGGCACCTGCGCGCGTTACAATAACTGCCTGCCTGTAGTCGTGGAATTTGCTGGGCATGTTTTCCTTGGTTTCCGCCTTGTCAGAACATACGGGATCGGAATAGGGCTAGAAGAGAGATCCAATACCAGGAACCTTACCCACGGGCGGTCAGCATTTTCCACTAAGGTAAAAGGTAGATCCTTAAGGCTGCTTTTGACGTAAGGCCCAGCTTACTATGCGTCTCTCGGCCCGCTACATGTACTGCATCAGAGACGAATGTGAGAAGAAAAACTTATCTGAGCACTGGGCTGAGGAGGGCGGCATTGTCCAACCATACATTGCATGAATTATTGGCGTAGGTCAATCATAAGGACTTCCCAAGTGATGTGCTTAGGAGTTGAATGAGCTAGGCATGTAGACGCGAAGTCCTTACAGACATGTCTTTACCAATAGGGATAGCCCTACCAGAAAAGCCCGTCGCTGCAGAGCTTCGATACCCTTGTTTGTACTATAGGTACCGGCATTATATGCGGCGGAAATATATATACTCGAAGCGCTCGCTAGGCCCGGGTCTGCATAACGACGACACGTCGCGTGCGTCGATTCCCCCGTACTTGGACAAATCGGTAAGATAAAAAGGCAAGTGTCCCGGGCGGAGTTGGATGTTGTCGGAGCTATTTTGTAAGTTGATCAAATTTTGTCAAATTTAAATTTAGATTCAAGTCGAACTGTTGACCCTTTCTACGCTGCTGTGCTAAGTACCATGGTAGGCAGTACCTACGCATTATGGTGATTTAACATGTTTGGGTGATGGTGATGTAGCCTCCGGAATCGATTAATAGCTTAAGGTTCCATTGTCGAATAGCCTTTTCGGTCTCATCGTAATGTTATCAGACTCATATATCGAATCAGATTGATCTGGCTGATTATCATAAAAGTCCGCAGGTCAGCAACAGAAAGACTGTGTGTCACACAGCTCGTGAGATCTAAGCATCGGTAAAATGAACAGAATAAATAAATAAATAGATAAATAAATAAATAAAAATAAGTAAATATTGGTTACTGCTTATGGTTAGCCCCTGTTTCCGACGGTGGACCGAGACACGCACGTCTTCCCCGTGGCGGCTCGGCTATCAGGTCCGCGTGGCTGGAATTGGTAACGATCGGAACCACAATTCATACCGTGTGTACGTGCTGACAACGTTTACTCATGTGCGTTAAACAGCGAAAGCACGATTTACGCCTTTGTTTGAGCCTTCGCCCCTTCAACTTCACGGGATTAGGGGTTTATAAGAAATAGGTGCTTAAATAATGCTAAAGCAAGTGAGATTGTTGCGCTTATGTTCCCTGTGTTAGAGAGGTCAGATGGGTAAACCCGTCCTCGCGGAGTCTTGACTCGTAAGTACACGCAGGTGTGTTGCATGTATCTACCTACCTAAGGTAGCCGATGCATCGCTACAGTCTTCGTGCAACCCATCCCAACTTACCATTGGAGCGGGACGAGGTTGTACTTAACACTGCTGCACCCCTTCTGTACAGCAGAAGTATTTTCATCTAAGACGGTCCGTATCGTAACACCTCTGGGCTCATCATGGTACGTTGATCTGAAGCCGTCTATATATCAACTGGGGCACCAAGACAGCGCAGTAACTTGGCTACGTTAGGGTTAGGGGTAACACGGAAAAAAACTAGAGGCTATCGGATCTTGTAGGGTCGTACCATTGATCTACGCGTCCGCTCCTAGTACAATAGCTTTGATCGAATGAAATGCGGTAGTCCCTTTTCAGTGCTAAATTTCGATGTACTGCGGCGCGATTCGCTAAAAGGAACAAGAGAGAAGGCGTTAGAAGTATACTCGGCTAAAAAAAAAAGATACTTCGTACGATCAGGTCCTAGTCGTAGGAATTGGATCACTTAAACGGGGTCTCGAATGATATAGGAACATCCTAAAGTGAGTGAGTCTTCACCAGCTGCGACTCAAGATTCATCTTACTTGCGTATGACCCCCGCATCTTGGCTCCTTCGGTCTTGTTGTACCTACTACGGAAACAAATAAGTTAGAATAATTTGAGTCTCGAAGCCTATGAGGTCGTCGTCAGACCAATTCTGCTTAGTTGGGCAGCGATCGCGAAGGATTCCGCCCCCACAAGCCCCCGCTTGTGTCGAGGTGTCATTAAGAATTCCAACGCTATGAGGTAGTACGGGATATGCCTTGGATTCGTTCATCGAAATTTGGTGGACTAGATGCTACTGCCCCTAGCCATTTTAGATAGGCTGAAGGGGCCACTAAACGCCCTATATACACTACACAGTATTTCGGATTGCCGGGTTATTCTGTTTTCAATAGTCTGATTCCGAACTGTAGGGATTAAATCCGAATGCGCGGGCTCGGGAGTAAATTGATAATAGCGAACCTTAACCCGAAATCGAGCCTCTTAAACCACTAAGTCATTTTCATGCGGCCTCAGTCGTTACTCGACGTCAGCTGAGCCGATAAGCAATACTGTCAGAGACTATGGACTGTCTTCTTTAGGCGCTTTTCCCATCAAAAGTCCCTCGTCGACGATTTAAGCCGTGTTTGGAATGAATCAACACCCAGGACGGCAGTCATCGTCATCGTGCTTATCAAAATGAACCGAAGAGCCTTTGGCGCAATTCTTAATAGCTGATCCAATGCCCGTGTGGCTTACTGAAGATTCCAAATCCACCAGTTCCAACGCCATGTCTCATCAGAATAAGTAGAGCCTATAATGCCGAACGCTGTACAACTGGCCTAGAACACTGTACAATTTGCTTTGGCATCCTTAGTTGAAAGTAAAATTCGGCTCGTAGTGCTCCACGACCCAGGAAGGTTCCCTGCTCTCGTTCTATATTGATCTCGTAATCCTGCTCATAAACCGACGGGATTCCTTCACCTAAGGGCTCAGTGAGGTGACTTTACAGAAAAGCCAAGCTGAGGCGCAACTGAAAGGTCTGCAAGCGGCGTGCTGTGGAATTGCGGCGTTCGTGTTAAAGTTCCCCAAGTTTTTGATCAATATTAAAAGTCGGTCGTAAAGGTTGTGCTTATGTAGATTTCCATAGATCTTTATATATAGCCCATTTTTGAAATCCTATAGAAGTATAACGTTAATATTAGGAATACTCATGGTTGGATGATGGAACTTACCCATCGACTGAAACCCCTCATAACCACCTTTAACAGCGTCGAGGAACACGCGTTTCATTCCTTGGTCTTTAAGTATGGTGACGCAAGCATCAAGTAATCTAATCATAACAGTATCTTTACTGATTGTCATCGCCGCATTGCCGTCTAAAGTCCGAGTCAGTTGAGAATATTCAAACAATTTTTGATGAGCTTTGACTGTTACCAACCTGCAATGCAGATGCAAGCTACACCCCCCACATCAAATCCAATCGTCCGTGCCCAAGGGAGGTCGTGTGCCAATGAACTAGCCTCATTCGGAGTGTATAATAATGCAGAAGCGATGATTTCCGATTGCTCCCATCCTAGGACAATATCGCTGATGCGGCCGTCTTGAGCGAGATTCATGTATTGGTCGTACCAACCAGTATAGTCTTTGCGGGCGGACTCCTTTTCTACGAAGTCTGCAATTGAGGGAAAATCTTCGAATGTGCCTTGTCGGAAGGTCAGCCCGGAGGAAGGCGCTGACAATCCACCACTCGGCCAATCATCGATCCTCAAGAGCCAGTCGCAGATATCTTGACCACGGCCTGGAGCCTGGCCATCCATTTGCCAACCCCGCCTCCGAAACCAACCTTCAGACGCAGAAGCGGCAGGTATGCCGCTTAGAAGGCGGGGGAACGTAGAACCCAATTGAATTCGGTCTACCCCCCGTATTCTTTTAAGCTGTTTAAGAGCGTGCTCATACAGGCTGAGACCGATTCCCCGCCGCCGATATGCTGGCTTGACAATAATCATAGCCAACGATCCGATAAGTCGCTCACCTTCTTTATCCACAAATGTAGTATAAGTTGCACAAAACCCGATAATTTCACGGTTTTCAGGGAGTCTCACGACAAAGTGCATCGCGTAACCGTCCCGCTGGAGTAATGATTGCAGGGGAAATTTCTCTAGGTGAAACTGATCCGGTAGACACTGATTCCAAAGCTCATGAACTGGAGCGACGTTAAGAGCATCCCAATTCTCCGGAGGCCAAAATTTCGGCTCTATCATCAGTGACTGCACATCCAACCCCGCGGTGCTTGTAGCCGTATTCTCGCCAAACAAAAGGGCTGCCGCGACTTGCAAATCAGAAGGCAAATATCCGGGTAGCTGGACAATCGTAGGAAAGCTTGCTTCTATGAGGCCGAGATCGTGTACGTTTTGACATGCCATGATGATTTGTGGGCGTTCTTCTCCTACCTTCCTTGCCATTAAGCCAATATCTACTTGCGAATTTTGACCGGTATAGGGAAGTCCTGAGATGACGAAGATGATAACTTTAGCACGTGTGATGAAACCGACATGTGTACTGGTTAACCCGTTCCGCGCGGTGTATGGAACATGTCGAATCCACGGATGCCTGGCGGCTAAGGCCCGACCCAATGGCTCAAATGGGTCGTCGCCTTTACCAACATCTGGCTGGGCAGGCGGAACGACCGGTGTGAGAAGAACGACAATATCACCATCGCCGAGTATCCTAGTAAGGGGGATGCAAGCCTGTATGCCACTTAGGTTAGTAAGATTTCACCATGTTGCTCTAGAAAACAGATATGAGTGAGTTGCGATATAGCCTAGCAAACTATCTTTCAGCGTAGAATCGTTCCCTAACTCGAATCGGGGAGTGATACAACGCTATAATGAGCTACTAACCTGGTGGTCCCTGATGAGGGTCACCTGGGACCGACGTGAGCCTCCACGGTGTCCGGACGTAGTGGCTGGTTGACCGGGAAGCATTTCTTAAAGCTACCAAATACCGAGCATGCACTTCATCCCCGATGAATTTTGGGTATTCCTGGGTTATATATTAGTATAAGTCAGAAGTAAAACTTGACTAGGATTGGCCTAGGTTGTCAGCAGACTATTCCAAAATTACTCACCAGTCTGGTCTCACCGAATGGTCGAAAATTTTATGACATAAGCATCATCAATGCCAGGCGTCTCCTATACTAGATTCTAGAAAGGAACTTTATGAGGCTTGTAACGCATGAAACGTTCCACACCAGCCAGGTGAAAATAGAATGTGGCGCTGCTATCGTACTGGGGGTTGTGTTAGGAGGATCTTTTCAGCTAGAGAGTCCAACAATTAGTGAATGAGCCAGGATAACGGCCGAAATGACCCTTTTCAATGATAGTATGGTACGGACAACCGGGACATGGACACAGGGGATGGTAAGCCCACTGTAAAGTAATGCGATAAGAGAGAGGTAAGCGACTTGCCGCCACAGGAGCAGAGCTCCATTTGCCGCAGCAAGTATATTCCTTACTTTCGTATTACATACCTTGACGTACAGACGCCACGCCAAAAAACCATATGTATATAAAACTGCCTAATCGGATCCAATTAATAAAATCGAAGCCAATGTCCGTTTTGTAATAAAGGGCGACGGGCGGTGAAGAATAGTAGGTAATGTTCCACTAGTCTCCGCTCAGAATTCCGAGGAGTTAAAAGGAAGCTGACAATGTATACGTTTTGATACCAGTACGGTAGTGGTGGTTGTATTTTTAAGGTCACTATCGAGAGAGTATCAGCGTCAGACAGATGCAACGCATGAAAATGGTGTAAGTGAAAAGAAGTCACCTACCTAAAAGCAGTTACACGGAGACTCGCCGGCTTCATTTATTCGTATAATAATAATAATAGTAGTAATAAGATTAATGCTAAGTTAAAATTGGTCTTTCGCTGCGAGAGGTAACGCAAGAGAAATGGCATATAGGGGGCATTAGAAGTGAATTGCCAGTCCAAGAATAGTACGGCATATGCTGTTCACGTTTTCCTATACAGCTGGGGTCCAATCATAAACCCCTAGAGTTGCATGCGCATACTATTGTCCATGCTGGACGATACCTCCTGGCAGCTCAAATGTTTTCAGCACTGCTCGGAGCGACGCCAATCGTGTGGGGGTAACATTGGGTAATATAATGCTGCAGAACACACGCTGAGTGTGCACTGAGCATGTATAAATGAACGTGCACACACACATGCCGCTGATTTTGCGACATCATGACGCCCTCGTTCGAGTCGCACATCATAAAAAGGTGTAAAAGGCAAAATATTCGTAAGATGCTTTGACGATAAAATTGACGGCGAATTTGAAAATGTACTAACTTGTCAAAGGATACATCTATACCTGTCTACCTGCAAGTTGGAGCTTGGAGCGTGACCTTGAACATAGGGAATGATTGGGAGTATCTTCCCCCCAACGCGAATAAGGGTTAAGGGAGTTGGTAGTACAAATGCAATGCAACACGCTGAAAAGCGTTGGAGGTCCCAGGACTCGATTAATTTTTTTTCTCTTGCTGAAGAATTTAGACCCTAGCCAGAAAAAAAAGCCCACAGAAACACAAGTATCGAAAAGGAAAGCTCTAAGGGTGCCCGTTCTTACTTTGGTACTCTAAATCATGTCCATATGCACATGGTGTTGTACCTTACCTGCCAAGGAGTCATACACGGGAACTACCTCCTCCTAACGCTTTGATTGCCCGTACGGGTAAGTCCGCACCGTAGCCTGCCTTGCTACATCATTTTACCTATGTTAGGTAGGTGCGAACCTTATTGTCGATGCGTTTACGTATATGCCTGCATTGGTGCATATAATATACTTGAGGTACGTATGATTGAGTATAACGGGCTTGGGGTCATCCTGGATGCCGACTTTTAGAAACATAGGTATACAATATGATATCGGATATGCCGAATATTTACAGCATCTCGTTACCTCGGAAACTTATGGGTTGCCCTGTATGTCAAGGCGGCTTAATTGTCTCTTGTACTACTCAATGCCTCTTCTTTTTTACCTACCTAATTACCAAAAGAATATACATATGCAACGTCGCATTAATAGAGATGTGTCTACAGAGGTTTCCTTTTAAGGCATTAACGGCCGTTTTATAAATTTGGTCTACCTATTATTGTCTACCGCGGCTGCTGATAGACTATCTCAAATTTGAAAGGCGTGATGATCTACAGATGGGGGAACGGTTAACCACCCCACCTCGCTTATAGCCGCGCTGAAGCCAGTGTAAAGTTAGCGTAAGCCAGCGTATTTACTAATTAGTCGCACCACTTTGCTTGTGTTACAGGTGTCACTACCTGCTTACTTTCAAGTTTCTTCACTTTCTGTCTTAGATCCCGACGCCCGGATTTTTCAGTAGAAGCGATATTAAAATATCTAAAATAAGTATATACATTATTATGCCGACGACGGAATTCGGCATCTATCGATACGGCACGGTTTCTCATTTAAGCTATCTCGGTAACTCGGTAAAACCTGCAGCTTTGAATACTGCGATTACTAAATACCTTCATGTTCACCGAGGTTAAGATATATGTATTGTATTCACTCCTGAACTACTAGGTATTTCATCATGTCTATAACGACGGGCTACTAAAGGCCGGGAGGTTTTATTTTCTTTCCTTGCAAATGGCAGGCATCCGAACCGGCCTACACATACCGCTGTCTACAAGTTGTTCGTGTAGGTGGCTGAGTTACGCGTTAGACTTACATGTACTAGCACCTTCACGGCTTCCGACAACGCTCCGATAGCCTTAATACCGTTCGGCGGAGGATACTCCCGTGACAAAACCCGTGTAGTACAGATAGCCTATCGTGCCATTTGCGTCATTCTCACTAGTGACGAGAAAGAGACTTACGTTGCTCGCTCGTATAATCTCTCGCGTTACGCAAGCGTTTCTTCTATTTGGAAGTATTTGTGTAGGTTGTTGTTCCTTCTTAAAGGTGACCGGGGCGGAGCTGATTGAGGCTCCTTCAAAAAAAGGAAAAAGCAAGTGACTGCAGTCCGCATTTAGTTAAAAGTTGGAATAATTCCTATTCGTCACGCGCCGGACCCACTGCCTAGGTAGGTACCTATGTAGGAGGTAGTCTAAAAGGTCTCATATTCTTGGTGTACCCAACACCACCTCCTAGTAGAGCAAATATGTAGGTCGATACATTGCTGAACCACTCACACACATGAAGCAGTTTACCTATCTCGGCCGAAGGATCGAGTAAGATGGATAGAACGGGTAAGAAGACGTAGCAATACCATCTGTTAGTTTTACGGAATTGGGTCAATGCGATTTGGTTGTTGGTTGTTCTTGAACGATAAAATCCATATAATGATGGTCTAGATAGATGACGTTGTAAGTAGCCCAATATGATCCTGCATACATAGATTCGAGCAACAACTTTAAAGCATCTAGGGATGGAGGAACCGGGATATCGATAAGTTCTGTTTAAGAGGAGAATTCTCAAGGGCGTAAGATGCCGGTTTCTTGGTTCTTGAGGAGGATTTCCGAGAGCAGCCAACGGCACAACTGCAGATTGCATGTAAGAGCCTCGACGCCGTGAGATACTCTTATCCAATCACGGCCATTGGGAATCCCGATATAGAAAGAATCGCCTAACACCCTACATATAACAATCGACATGACTATGAATTTTTGTTGGAGACGCGATAACGCGTTCCATAGTTGACAAATTTGAGACTGATGACTTACAACAACTTGGTCCGGGGGGTTACTTTCACCGGTCTTGGCGACGTTTAGATGTAGCGCCTTTTTTTTTTTTTTTTTTTTTTTTTTTTTTTTTTAATTTTAAAAAAACCCAAAAAGTTCCGGATTCCCAATTTTAAAAAAACACATACCCAAAAACCCATTAGTTTGTTAAACAAAAAATATAAATAATATATAATT